>JAEQBH010004838.1:0-222853 GCA_016808115.1 Tetrastigma voinierianum | reverse complement strand
GTTTTTCTCTTCAAGATTCATCGCCTAATGACCATAATCATTTGGTTTGCCGATTGTTGCTTTGTGGAAAGTTGTGTGTGTTTTTATTTATTTATTTTTGTCTCCGTCTCCATGGTCCGATGAGTTACCTGCTGATTCTCCTGGCATCGCTTCTATGATAGAGCACCTGGGACGCCTATGTGAGGAGACAACGTTGGAAGCTGTGGGGACGAAGAATCATCTTCTTCCTCATCTGGGGAGTTTGAGGAGGTTCTCTCTCGCATGGAAGCTAATGTAGCCACATTTCTGCTCAACCCGCTGGGAGTCTCGCATGCCTTGAAGATTCTCCTTCCTCCCCATGTCTGGGTGTCCATTTCAACCCTTAGGTCTCGGGCCAGGATTGCACCGATGGGGACCGAGGTACGATGAACTCCATCTACTGGCCGGAGATCCACATCAGTAAGGGGTTGAGGTTCCCCCTCTCAAGTTCACCTGCCTACACTTCACCCGACTCCACCTCGTTCATGTTCACGTGAACATTGTCCGAGTTTTTCAGAGGGAAATGGTCATAAATGAGAAGCACGGTTTGTCTCAGTTCGAGGAGGTGCCCATGCCTATACCTTCAAGCCGCACAACCTCGAAGTATTACCTGTTGTCGATGCTAAACCGCCGTGATTCAGACAAACTTAATAAACACTAAAGAAGGTCGTAAGGAAACGTGCTATTGTTCGGAGCTTGGGGATGCGCTAGGAATCCCATGCTCAGAGAGTTCCCGGTGAACACCAACCCCTCTGCAGGTTAGGCATAGGAATCCTTGTTTGCTTTGTCTGGTTTGAACGATCCCTTCTTAACCTTGTTTGTTCATGTGTGATGAGTATACTTAAGCCTAAAAATCAGCAAACAACACATGCAACAGCAGCTACTGTGTTTCGATGTTTCCAGCTGCACAATGATACCCAATTGCTACAATATTGATATGGATAAATAGGAGACTTCTTGGGATTTCCAAAGAGACCTAATTCACCCATTGGGGACTTCAAATGACAGTTAAGTGAATTTGGTAGTTGAAGGAAGAAGAAGAGAGCTCAAAAGTGACCTAGTTTTGGAGAATTTTGTACAGTCAGTCTTCTTATAATGACTTCCAAAGTGTTTTTCCTTTGACATATCTAGATTCTTACACTTCATGAGTTTTCCAACGGCATCAAGAACAATCTCAAACGGGGTCGGAGTGACAAAGCATGGTTCCACGGTCGAGCAAAACAAAGGATCGCAACAATGTCGCTGATTGTTGAGAACCAACGTCGTGACGCTGTAAAGAGTCGCAAACGCAGCATCCCACATTGTGACGCTAGCCGCCAGATCGTCGCGGTCGGGTCGACCACGTCGCATTGCTATGCACCATCGCCGCGATCGCCGGTTGATTTTGGGTCCGATTTAACATTTTGAAATGATAATTGTGTGTGTTTTAAAGCTCAAACCTTAGAAACAACGGAGAAGGACGATTTGGAATGGATTTTGGGCCTTTTTGAGGGAGAACAAGCTCCCTTTGGGTGGAAACACCCTAGGGATCGTTTCTCGAGATTTTCTAGTATTTGTCTTTTAAAGAGGAAGAACATTTGAGGAAGAACATTCGAGGAAGCAGTTAAGATAATGGAGGAGAAGAAGGCTTCATCAAATTTCTTTCACTTCCTTTCCGTTTTCTTTTCTTTGATGGTTGTATTTACTTTTCCCCTTATGTTTTAGTTAGTTTTCAGGTTTAGATGTAGCCAAAGACAGTGTTTGTATGAATATCTACTAATTTATAATGATTTCGATGTTTTATTTCATATTTATGTCGTAGTATTTCATTCGATCTTAATGTCAGGGGTATTCGCCAATATGCATGATTTATGGTTTGATTCAAAATCCAGGTGCTGAGAGTTAAAATTAGACCACTCGATGATTTACCACATCTAATTATCATGAGATAGAGATATAAGTGAGATTAGGTGGTTTTAAAATTTATGTGGTTCAATGCATCTTTAGCTATGATGGCCTGAGGCAGTAGATGCAAGATAACCTTTCTAAGGGTTGTTAAAGCATACTGATAAGCAGCTTCACTAAATTCATGGAAGTGTTTAAAAAGTTACACATCAATATCCCGTTTGCCGATGCCCTAGAGCAGATGCCCAGCTATGTGAAGTTTATGAAAGACATACCGCCTCGTACAGTAAGACGGGCTGATTTTGAAACGCTAACTTAACTGAGGAATTGTAAAGTGCCATACTTCAGAGGAAGCCGCTACAAAAGCTTAAGGACCCGTGCAAGCCACTATTCCCGTGCACCATTGGAAATGCTATCTGAAAGAGCTCTCGTGATTCGGGGAGCTGCATAATCTCATGCCCTTGTCCATTTTTAAACTATTGGGATTGGTGAGGCCTGCCCAACTTACAGCCACACTTCACCGACGTATCTTGAAGCATCCTGCAGGTGACAGAAAGGTTGTCCTCGTTGGAAGGCTGATAAGTTTATCTTCCCAGCCAGATTTCATATCAGACTAGATATGGAAGAAGATAAAGAAATACCCATAATTTTCAAGTGTAATCGCTTTTCTAGCAACTCAAGGTGGCAATGATTGATGTTCGAGAGGAGAACTAAAATTGAGAGTGCAGATACCCACGGTCAAAACCAACGTTTGCTCAAGTGTGTTGAGACATCCACAGAGAGCGATACTCGCTTCATGGCAAGAGGGATAAGTAGAGGCTATATGGTTCAAATTAAAGTGGTCTCACAATTTTCTGGAGGCTAGCTCAGTGGAGAATGATTATAGAACATGAGCAAGGAGGCGCAGGAATATGTTAAATGGATGGACTTTTCGCACTAATAAGAGAAAATACTTCACCCTAGGTGAAGCGAGCTAAATGCAAGTGCATCTAAGTGGGAACAACCACCCAAAATGGAACAAAACCCCCACGAACATTCAAGTATGCATACCTGGGTCGCATCCACTTTGCTCAAGAATCATCTTGATCCTTGATCGAATTAGGAGGAGGAGAAGTTATTATGGGTCCTAGAGACCATGTGCGTTTTCGTGGTCTCTACCGATTTGAAAGGTATTCGTCCTTCCATGTGCATGCATCAGATTAGCTTCGAAGATCGGGCATAAACCTTCGTGAAGCACATCTGAGGTTGAATCCAACAATGAAAGAGGTGGTCCGAAAGGAGGTATTGAAATGGCTAGATACTGGGTACTTATCCTATTTTGATAAAGGTACGGGTTAGTCCAGCTTCAAGTGGTAATCAAGAAATGAGAACAATGGGCCATAAGAACTGAGAACAACATATTATCGCTTCTCACACCGCCACCGGTGGAGAATTTCAGACACACTTTAAACTCAACAAAGCCACTCAAAGATCATTTCCCATTAACGCCAGATCGATGTCGGATCGACATTAGCTTGGCCATGAATATTATCGCTGATTGATATTCCAGCTATAATCAAATTGTTATAAATCTTTAAGATTCGGGGAGAAGACAACATTCCACTGGTCTCGTATGGGACATTCGCATTCGTGCGATGCCCTTTGACCGTGTACGCGCCCGCACCTTCCAACGCCAGATGATGGCCATTTTCTCCGACATGGTCGAGAAGACAATCGAGATCTTCACGACGATTTTTCAAGATTGGCGATTCTTTGACAACCGGTTCGGGAAAACTCGAGATCTCGTGGATTGCAAGGTGCGAGGAGACCACACCTTGTACCATCAGAAAAGTGCTATTTTATGGTACAAGAGGGTATTGTACTCGGACATCGGATTTCAGAAGAGGGATAGAGGTCGACAGAGCGAAGATTGAAGCAATTGAAAAGTTACTCCACCTCTACCGCAAAGGAATTAGAAGCTTTTAGTGGCACGCCGATTTTAGCAAAAGGCTTTCATAAAGGATTTCTCGTATCGCAAACCGTTGTCTAACCTTTCGTCCAAGGGATCCCATTTGAGTTTGATTCGTGTTGTTTGCATGCATTTTCGCAGGTCGGGGCGATGTTGATCTCACCCTATCGTCGTGGGCCCGCATCGTCTTTCCTTCGAACTTCTATGCGACGCAAGCGATTTCGTGATCGGGGCGCGGCCGCGTAAACGAGAGAAAATTTTCCAAGTAATCTACTATGCCGCTGGTAACTTTGAATGATGCTCGCTGAATTACGCCACTACTTCGAGAAAGAACTCGGCTATCATTTTCGCTTCGACAAATTCAGCCTTATCCGGACGTATCATGTAGTAGTCCACACTGACATCACTCGCCATTAAATACTGATGACTAAGAAAGACGCCAAACCTCGACATCCGCGGGTTCTTTTGTCGCAAGAATTTGATGTTGAGGATTAAAGACAAGAAAGGCAATCGAGAACTCCAGCGGCAGCATCATCTTCACGATCGAAGGGGCGAGCGATGATGTTAAAGTGAATTACCACTGCATGAGAAGCCTCTAAATTACTGAGACAAGAGGGCGTGCCATGGTTTACAGATTATGTGAATTATTCGTACAAGGTAATCCCCTCCCACTTAACTATCATAAAGAGGTTTTTCCACTAAACACTACTATCGAGGAGCCAACTTCACGCATATCACAACACCAGTGATTCGGAGATGTGTGCCCGAGGATGAAATGAACAAGTGTTTAAAACCACTCCGTCATTCTTACCCCGTGGTGGACATTTTGGTACAACGAATGTACCAAAAAGCTCTCCCAATCAGGCTTCTACCGCCTACCTGTATTTAAAGACGCCATCACTTCGTATCCACATGTGACAAAATGTCAACGAATGGGAGGTATTTCTAAAAAGGACGAACCGCCCATGCACCCTATTCCGAAGTAGCGATATCACTTTATGGGGGCTGGATTCATAACCATTTCTCCATCTACAACAACCTCGCATATTCTAATTGGCAGAGAGTCTTATGTCTCAGCCGGTGTGTTTGGCCTCGACCCGCACTAACGATTCCAAGGTCGTGGCTCAATTTCTTTCGCAGCCCACATATTCTCACGATTTGAACCCTAATCGATCACGCATAATGGCACCTTATTTCAATAAGGTGATTGACAATGGTTTTACAAAGTACGGTACATCGTAAGACATCTCGATATCACCCAAGTAGCTTGAAACGGGCAGAGGTGTCAAATCGAGAAATTAAGTCTATTCTTGAAGACAACAGCTCCCTAAAGGATCGGGTCTAAAATCGAAGATGCACTCTGGGCATACCGCACAACATTTAAAACTCCTTTGGGTATGTCACCGTTCAGACTCGTGTATGGCAAAGCATGCCATCTTCCAAAGGAATCGAGCATTCGCCTACCGGGCAACTCGCTAGCTGGAATATGACGCATAATTAGCCAAAAGAGAAGCGATCGCTACAAATGCTGAACTAGATGAATTCAGAACTAAGCTTAAGTGAGTCTTATTTACATGAAAAAGACAAAAGCCCGATGATAAACACATCACCAGAAGGAAGTTCACCGCGCAGACAAGAAGTTCTATCGTTCACCCCGCCTAAAACTCTTCCCGGGAAAATTGAAGTCTAGATGGTCCGGGCCTTTCACAGTTACGAAAGTCTTTCCACATGGTGGAGCAGAGATCACACATCCCGAGAAAGGCACATTCACGGGGCCACCACCTAACTGGGTTGGAAGCCGGGATTTCGAGGAGAGTTCCAGCGAGGAAAGGCATCATTCCTTTCGACTGATCGTGACGAAGTAATCGTAGTTTGCCATAACGAGCCTCTGGGTCCCCAGCCACATCGAGATTCAGGTCACGAGCTAACGACATTAAACATAGCGCTTCTTGGGAGGCAACCCAAGTTTTTTGTTTGTTTTCGCGATATCGTTTATTGGTTTTCATTCGCAATCAGGTTTCTTCGTTGTTTACTTTGTGGACTCGCGAACGCAGGTACTGGGGAGGATCAGTTTGTGCAGAGCATTACAAGTCCAGAGTGTCCCATTTACAAGAGGGGAGGTCCATAAAACCGTGGCTACTTAATGAAATTTTTAGAAGCTCTTTCTCGTAACGCCGCTAATGTTAGTCGCAACGTCAGCGACGCTTCAACGCCGCGACGCCAATTTTACCTTTTCTCCGAACGCCGCGACGGATTTCTAACGCCGCGACGCTGATTTCAGTATCTCCTGAACGCCGCGACGGGATTTCCAACGCCGGACGCTTGATTTTTACATTTTTCCGAACGCCGCGACGCGGAGTTCCCAACACCACGCGTTGAATTTAAACTCTCCGAACGCCGCGACGCGGATATCAAACGCCGCGACGCTAATTTTTATATGTCTCTGGAACGTCGTGACGTTGATACCCAACGTCGCGACGCTTGTTTGGGCCCCATTCTTCAGAACGTCGACGCGCGTTCCTCGATCGTCGCCGACGCTGTCTCGTTTAAGGCAAAATACTCATTTCGCTTCACTTCACAAGACCCCAACGCCTCAACCTCAAGAACCTTATGCACCCATCCTCACCTTCCTCGGGCCGGAGCGCCCCATCACGCCGGCCGTAGGCCTCGCACATTGCCCTCCCGACCTCTCGCACATCACGTAGACCATTGCACACCGGCTCATTTTCACCTTGCATTCACCACCCCGCACCTCGCTCTCGCACTCAGTGTGGTCATCCGGCTTTCACAGATTCACGCTCTGTCACTGAGTCTTTTGAAGTTTACTCTAATGTCATATTAGGGTTATCAGAGGGGTATTTGAGTCCCATTTCGTGTTCGAGCCATTAGTACACTTAGTTAGTTTCGATTTTTTTTTTTTTAGTACACTAGGTGTTTCAGGAAGTTTTGTTCAGTCTGGTGCTACTAATTTATGTCACTTCCCCAAATGTGGGCAATTAATTGCAGCTTCAGTCCTCCGCTACCGTCTGCAAAAGACGTAAATTGCTCACTGCTGGCCTGGCCCGGGCCGAGGACCCGACCCCCACTTATGATGTCACGCTGTTCGTGAATGAGGGTGCCGCCGATCGGTTCGGCACCATCTGCAAGAATCGATCGTTCATTAAAGAGAAGGGTTTCCACCATCCCATCACTTCTTCCGCAAACCATAGCAAGAAAAGTGATTTATTAGCCAGGCCAAATCCACCTCATCCAAACAAGCAGGAGTGTGGTGCGAGTTCTACGCCAATCTCGCTCCCACGCCCTTTAAAGAAAGTGCGAGCGAGGGAATATCGGGCTCCACTTCAGCAAGGAAATGATCAATAGCTATTATAAAGCCTGGGATCATGTTGTCCCCTCCGGGAGCCGTCTCGGACGGCTTTACTTAGCACCTCGACACCCCAAGGTCATTCTGCCCTCATCAATGGCTCCGGGTGAGTGGAAAATTAACAACGAGGGCCATGCAAATCTACTTGGGCGCCAAACATTCGCCTCATCCCTAAGGTATGGCATCACTTCATCACATCACTGGTCCGACGACGAACGTGTTAGCGACGTACCCAAGCGTGCCCCGGCTTCAACTATGCTACATCATCCAAGATATACCTTTCGATGTCAAGGGTGTTACTCAGGATGCCATCTCCACAACCAGACGCAAATGAACTGGGGCACCCTTCCTCATCTCGGGCCATGCAACGAGCAGCTCTGGGTGCCCTCGACGACACCGAGGCGTGGCTACACCCCATGTGCTTCATATCCGTCAAGAGGGACAACCGGTGTCTCGCGACATGAGGGGGGCATACGATTCCTGGGCCATGAGCCCTGGACGAGGACGAGCCTATGACTATCAGGCTGCTGGGACTCCTCGACAATCCGTGAGGACATCACGCCCGCCCCATCCACCTCCACCACCACCACCCCCACCACCACCGAGAGGCGCCTCCATTTCTTCACCCACCTCGAGGACCCTGCTCACTTACTGAGCGCTTTGACGCTTTCTGGGACGAGACCCAGGAGCACCGAGTCCCTACTCACACAAAGGATATGGAGGCCCCCTCCCAAGTGCTGATATGCGTGACCGTGGCGGGCCAATCAGCCACCATTCTTCAAGAAGAAGAGCCCCGCAGCCCAGATCGCGCAGCCTTCATATCACCACGCCACCACCAATTGAATTCTGGCAGCTGGATCACCAAGGGAGCCCTTCACCCTCTTACCATTCATGCGTTTCATTGCCGCTAGAATAATCGGTATTTTGTTCGGGGGGGTGTGGGTAGATCGAGCTTTTGGTTAGATTTGTTTAGTCAGGTTTTGATTTTCGATTTGTGTGGTATTTGCCTTTCTGCTTAAGCATGCTACTTGTGTGTCCGTTAGTCAGCTTTACTTTTTCTTTCACTAATTAATGAGTTTGTGTTAGTTTTGCTTGCATTTAGTTTGCAGGTGTTCAATGTATTCTTGTACGTAGTAGTTTCATGTAGGTAGTCTGTGGTAAAAGAAGAAGTGTTGAGAGCTCATGATCGCTTTGGACCGACCACTACGACATGGAAGAACCATGCATATGATGTTCGATGCTCCAGAATTAGGTTGAATAGGTGGGGAGGCTTAGTGAACCAATTCCGGGTAGTCAAGAAACTAATTCTCAATGACCCTATCACAGTCTGCATACTTAATGACCTTCAGGGTATGCATAGGTGCCGACACCCACTACTAAGGCTTGACAAACCTTGGGAGTCTCTAACCATCTAAGTGATGGGACACCTAATCAAAAGAGGATTGCCATTGAGCCCCAACTAAAAAGAAAAAAAAAACAATAGAAAAAGTGAAAAAGAAGAAAATTTTTTTATAGACTTGTGAATTAGAATAAGTGGATAATCCAATCGGAATCCCGGGCACAGTCCGAGGGGCCTTTCAAAGCCTAATGCCCCAATAACTGGTCGAGTCATCGTACTTCACTCGCCCCGCTACATGGGACGTAAGATGGATCATTCCCACAACCTAGGGCCTTTGAGTCATTGAGTGTTCTGGGTGAAGTTTAAGGAATTTAATGTCCTGTGCCTTAACCAACCGGTGGAGTCACCAATGGAGCTCCCGCCATAGAACACCCATCTAAAAACTTTCAAGACTAGGTCTTCATTTTTTGTATTTAGGAAATATTTAGATATTTTCGTATGAATAAAGGTATGCTTTATCCTTTCTATAGTTAGTTTCCTTTCAAATAAGTGAGTCGAGCTCAAGTTCGGGGGTGTCTCAACCTAGGTATACACTAGAGGTCATTCATTCGACGCACATAGGGTCCTTGGGAAAGGTTATTGAATATCATGGAATTTGAGGCACTAGTCACTTTTACCTAAGTCAACCAAGTTCTTCCGAAAATTAAACACCTGTATGCATCCTGTGAGCTCCAAACAAAACGCGCTAGCAAAGGTGAGCCTGGCCCAATTTGATCCTCTTACTTTCAAGATGTGCATCACTACCCTCGTGTTAGACTTTTAGTACACGGGAGTGGGTGTTGCTTTAGAGGTCGCTTTGTCGGGGACAAGCAAGAAACTAAGTCAGTGTGATGAGTGCCTAAAACACTCGCATTATACCCGTCTGCTTTCTTTTCATTTGCACGCCTTATTTTAGTAGTTAATTTCATAGTTTTTGTGGCTAGACTCCTCTGAATCTGTGGTCGGGTGTGGACGCAGTACATCGGGAGCAAAAGGCAGCTCGCTGAAGCACTGTGGAGCATAAGGAGGCTATGCATGAAGAGGTCTGGAACGTCGCGACGTCCCAACGTCACTACGCCCCCATCAAGCCAGGACGCCCCAACGCCGCGACGGCTGGGCCTATTGTGCAAGTCAACAGTTTCAAAGTCGTGACGCCTCAACGCCGCGACATCGCTATGAAGTTCCCGCTTCTCGCATAAAAGCAAATGGAGGAGCGGATTTGGGGGCACCGGGAAACGTACGGATTAGGGGGCGGAAATCAGAGCAGCAATGACATCGACCTTGAAGAAGAGCACGGACTTTTGTATTGTTTCTTTGATTTAGACAATGGAACTTATGTTTTATATAATACATACTGTTTTCATGATCATATGTTCTAGATCTATACCTGTGGTCTTACAACCCTCACGTTGATGATTAAAATTCGATTAATTAAGTATTATTCAAGGCTTATTTATGATTTATTATTATCCGCTTACATCTCAGATCAATTACATGGTAATGCTCGCCAACATTAGGATGTTCATGCTAGAGATCCGAGATTAGAGACGAGGATACCTAGGGGATATGAGAGCAGTTTCGTTGAATCGGTGAAATAGAGGATATTCCCGATCCCGAAGGTGGCAAATAAGGTTAGAAGCATTTCTGAGTACCGACTGGGATGAGATGGCACCCAACTCTGCTAGCAAGATAGGCGAATACACCTCGAGAGGCATCTCATGACAAGATCACCTAGCCACTGAGAAATCATAAATAAACCGAATAATCCTATCTTTAAGAAATAATTCATCGAACGTGGCGGAGATAGCCCTAGTCTTGCCACACAAGAATTCAAGAAGATCGATAGTTTAGTTGAAATTCACACATTTGATTTCTTTCTCATAACACGCTATTCGTGATAATATCTAAAAACACATCTTTGTATTCACCCCGTCCTCGTGATCGATATCCGTACCTGGGTACACTATATTACTTCGGGGCGACGCGCACTTGCGCTTATAGGTGCGATATTTTACACACCACGTTTTCTACCGTCACCCGATTAATGGATAAAGGATTTGTTGAGGTCCGATGGCCGATTTCTTTGCCCAAAAAGATTCGACCGGAGCGAAGAAATCCCTAGAGGGTTTGGACAGTCCAGGACTCGCTTGTGTGGTTTATGTGATGTTGTGTTATTGCCATGAGTAAATAACATGCTGATTGTGATTTTATGGGTAGTTCCAAGATGAATTGTCGGATTGTATATTAGCCCATGTGAGCTAATTTTATGTTATTGATATGAATGAATAACATGTGTAAGTTTGTTAATATATGCATGTTCAATATATTAACATGGATTGTATAACATGTGTTGAATGTTTGGTGTGCCATTGCATGAGCATTTAGGTGGGGAGTAACCCAAGTAGGAAAATTCCACTACTGGCACGTCACCCTCGCCGAGGGAAAACTATTTCAAAATTTAAGACGCACCGGGACGGGACGATCCGGGGCCTTAGAGGAGAATGCCACACGTAATTTTATTATGTATTATGTAAAAATTCATAAGAGACCCGCTTTGATAATTTGTAATCAAAACAAATTGTAATTTAACCTTTTTGTATAAAATATGCATTTTGTCAGGATGGACGCAGGGCTCCCATTGGTCGCGACATGTACTGGTCTCATGACGTGAGACATGTAGAGATTTCCGCGGTCGATGTTGTCAACGGACACCCCTGGCTTAAGGCCACAGAGTCAGACTTAGTAACCCAATTCTCCATGGGAACGATACTCACTTATCAGTATGACTGAGGCACGCACTTGCGCACATAGGCGCAGACTCATACACACATAGTATACACATTTTACATAGCACAATCGCCTATCAAGTTTTTAGCGCTCAAGCACGGAATTGGTGCTTTATTAATATTGATTTGAAATAGCTTTACTTTATTTTGGATATAAGGTCTTGTTTTATTTTCCTTTTTGTCCATTTTACTTTTGAATTTTATTTTTTGTTTTATAGCATTTCAATCACAATGGATCCTATCATCGAGTTGATAAATGCATTGGCTCACCTTGAGCAACAACAAAGAATGAGGCAATTGGTTGATGAGCATAAAAAAAGAGTGACAATTCAAGTGCGGAGTCAAGTGTGGCAACCATATGCATTAATGGATTATGCTCAATGAGGTACCCCATATCATACTCTCGATGGAGCCACCACCCAAACACCTCATGGAATACAAGCATACCATTCCGCACACTCCACAAGTCCAAAGATCAAGCCTAGAAGAAGCTATGGATGAATTAAGAAGAACTTGCTTGGGCCTACCATGGCACAACCTGAATTTTCAAGATCAATGGCTGAAATGGACCACTCTCAAGTTGGCTGCCTAGGTTTCTCGATCCAAATGAGATAAGTCAACCCACAGAGAGAATGACAAAGTTAGAGGCAACCATGGCTGAATTGAAAAGAGTTCATGTTGAATGCGCAACATCTCAAGTTCAATTCATGGAATTGACAAGGGCTAATGTTCAAATTCAACCTACACCATTCCAAAGCTTGAAAGAAGAGATGGCTTCAAAGGCCACTTCTTATACTCAACTTGGATTTGAGAAAGAACAACCTAAAGAAGATGAGAGTATGAGTATAGAAGAACTAGTGGCAAAATATATGAAAGAACAAGAGAATATGGCTACAATGTCCTTTGAAGGACAACATGAGTTTACATCTACTCTTAGGGTGAATATATAAGAAGAAACTTTGAGATATAAATAAAGAAATCACCTCAAGGGATAATGAAGAACTTGAGTAGTTTCAAACAATGAGAATGATGCACAAATTTTGGAAACCTTAGTCAAGCTGAAGATGAGCCAACTTTCTCCGTAATCATATGAAAAGACAAATGATGAAGCTGTGAAGACTATTCCTGAGATGACTTCGTTCCAATGCACGAGAAACCGAAAATGAGGAATAAACCCTAACTTCTGAGGTGGATGAGTACATCATTCACTCGAAACAATGAATTGAGTGAAATCATCAGAAGAAAAAAATAGAAAATAGAAAAAAAATAATGATCTTGGAAGACTATGTGCTCAAGTTGCTGATTGAGCACAATTATCGCCTCTTAGAGAAGGATGGAGTTAAGAATCACCAACATATCTGTAGTCGGGTAGAGTCTAACCGGAATCGAAAACTGAGCAGTTTTCTCGAGGCAAACCCAAGTTCAAAAGTTTCATTTTTTTTACATTTTTGAGTTTGTTTTTAAATAAATTTTCTTGCTTGATCTGTTTCTAAAGTGTTGTTTTTCAGGCTTCGAGTTCAAAATCAAGCCATGGAGGTGGAGAATCTTGAAAGTGGAAGTTTTAGTATCTTCGAGGTTCAAAGAACAAAATCAACAAGGCGAGACTGGCCCAACATCCTCCTCATTTCATTCCATATGCTTTCTATTTCGCACTCCATTTGAAACTAAAGTCTAATCCCTCTAACATCTTTGCCTCCAAAGCAAGCTATTCATCGAGCAACTTCCAGAGACTCGATCAACCCCGTGGAGTACTCATTATCCATTCTCGCTTTGTTTTACATTATGACAATGTTTAATTCAAGTTTGGGGGGTGAATTCAAGAATTCAATTTTTTTTTTTAAATCCAACTTTTGTATCTCCTTACCTATTTTAATATCGCTATTTGTTTAGGGTTGTTTGCATGAGTATTTCTTTCTTTCTTTTGTTTGTTTGATGTCTCATATGAGTGAGTTTGATGCTTGTTGGCTAGTAGAAGGTCATTTTAACACAAACATTTGAAAAATGGCAAGTGCAAAGTGGATCGACCCCAGCTTTAAATGATCCGAATTATGTGTTGCTTGTATAGGTGACTTAGTTTAGTCACCTTCCTTATGCTAAGTAGCTTTATTTGGTCAAGGAATCTATCACACACACACTTTTGGTCTCCTTGTATACCTTCGTCTGACCCTTTCGCTTGAATTCAACTAACCGTAGATCTGAAGCACCTAAGTGATGGGACACCTAATTAAAAAGAGGATTTCCATCGAGCCCCAATTAAAAATAGAAAAATACAAAAACAAAAGAAAAAGTGAAAAGGAAAGATAAAAAAAAAATGTCAAAAATAAGTATGTGAATAAGAATAAGCAGGATCATCCAATCGAAATCCTAGGCACAGTCTGAGGGGCCTTTCAAAGCCTAATGCCCTAAGCCAACCGGGCTGAGTCATTGACTCACCCGCCCGCTACATGGGACGTAAGATGGATCCTTCCCACAACTTAAGGCCTTGAAGCTCGCTAAGGCTCGGGGGTGAAGTTTGAAGGAATTTAACACCAAAATTTTAACCAATCGCGAGGAGTCATCAATGGATCCCCCGCTTTACAAGAACACTCATTTAAAATTTCGAACTCGGTTTTCTTTTCATTTTTAGTATTTAGGTAATTTTAGGTATTTTGGTATGAATAAAAAGGTGGTGGTGTGTTCTTATCCTTTCTAAGCAATTTCTTCCAAATAGGTGAGTTGATCTTAAGCTCAGGTACTAGGACCTAGCTATACATTGGAGATCATGCTATCACCTAAGCTTAGTTTCGGGAAAGGTCATTGAGGACTCGGGGTCGATTTGCTTTGCTCACTCATGCCTTTTGCTTTGTCATGTTCCTGGGAGTTTAAAATCAGAAGTGATCCTAAACTTTATTGAAAAAATGCTAATATTGCTAACTTTATGTTCATAGTGATTCTTCCACTCGCATCATGTTATCATACTTATCTCTATTGTTTCATAGTTCGTACATTTCAATTTTGTTTCGTTTTGAGTCACTCGTTGGGGACAAGCAAGAATTTAAGTTTAGTGTGATGAGTATTTTATACTCATTTATCCCTATGTTTTACTTATATTTTTAATAGTTTTATTATATGAAAAGTGATCTAACAACTTAAATGTACAATTTTGTGATTAGGGTCATCCATGAGCCAAATATGAGCAAAACAAAGATAAAGCCCAAAATCAGCAACAACACATGGTGCAGCAACAGAATGATGTTTTCTAGCTGCACAATGATCCCCAATTTCTACAATATTGTTATGGATAAATAGGAGACTTCTCGAGCTTTCCAAAGAGACCTTATTCACTCCATTTGAACTTCAAATGACAAAGTTATGACTCTCGTAGTCAGCGAAGAAGGAAGAGAGTCAAAAGGACAAGTTGAGAATTTTGTACATTCAGCTCTTATAATGATTTCCAAAGTGTTTTTCCTAACATATCTAGATTCTACACTTCAAGAGCTTTCAATCTGGTATTCAAGAACACCCAACGGAGTTTGATGACAAAGTTATGGTCTTACTAAGTCGAGCAAAAACAGGGGACCGCAAAGAATGTCGCGATTGCAGAGAGTCGCGTAACGCAAGATTCGACGTTGTAGAGAGTCAGCAGAAGATCTCGACGCCGCGACAAGCCGGGGTTGACGGTCGATTTTTACCCATTTGAGCCGATAATCAGGTTTTAAAGCTCAAACCAAAGAAACAAACGAAAGAGGACGACGGAATGGATTTCGTCTTTAGGGAGAATCAGCTCCCTTTTGGGTGGAAAGACTCTAGGGATTGTTCTGAGATTTTTCTAGGGTTTGTTCTTGGAAGAGAGAAGAACATTTGAGGAAGAAGAAGAGGCAGAGGAGAAGAAGGGAGCTTCAATGCCAAATTTCTTTAATTTTTCCTGCTTTTCTTTTTTGATGGTTGTATTTAGCTTTTCCCCTTATGTTTTAGTTAGTTTTCTTAGGGTTTAGATGTAGCCAAAGGACATGTTTGTATGAATATTCCTAATTTATATTTGATTGATAGTTTTATTTCATATTTATGTTGAGTATTTCATTTGATCTTAATGTTTTAGGTATTCAAATAATATTTGCATGATTTGTGGTTTGATTCAAAATCCGAGAAGTGAGAGTTAAAATTGCACTCATGGATGATTTACCACATCTAATTATCATGAGATAGAGATATAAGTGAGATTGTAGTGTGGTTTTAAAATTCTGATAGGTTCAATGCATCTTTGAAGTTGATGATGGTTTCCGATACAGATGCAAGATAACTTTCTAAGGGTAAAATAAGCATGGATGTTCGAGAGAGATTCGAATATACATTAGTGAAATCACCATCTTCATGATGAAATTGATCATCGACTAATTGGGTTAGGAGGTTCATACATAATTGTTTAGGTGAAATCTATGTTCTACCAGCTTTTAGCTCTTATACAAATATTCGCATGCCTAGATTAGTGTCTTGAAGTTTTTCATAGATTTTCCACCATCCAAATGGAGCATAGGCTAGATTAGAGCTCAAGACTAGTAAATCCAATTCCTCCGTGGGAACGATACGCACTTATCATTATATTACTTGGCTGACGCATGCATTGCGTACGTAGGCGACACATTTTATAAGACAAATCTAAATTTATCAATGTGTAGGTATCTGTGCCGAGGCCTGTCGACGACTCAGTCCATCCCATTTTTTGATTCTCGGGTCAAGGTGCTAACTCGCCGGTTCCGTGCACTTTAAATTCTTCGATGCCAACCAACCTCCAGGAGGTGTTTGATCAACCCGAGGAGTTCACAGTCTTGAAGGTCCCCAATGGAATCCATATTTCGTGTCCCTTCCAAAGATTGTTTTTTTATTTCAACAAAAAAGAACCGGATGCCCATACATTATATATCCATCATAGGGGGTTACATGGTGTCCTTCAATGTCCTTACGTTACCCATTAGTTTATACATTAACTGCATCGTTACATTAATTTAGGTGGACAACAATGCCTTCTCCGTTTGCTTTATCTCCCATGCCCGAGGTGTCCTGTTTGCTCTAGTCTTTGATCCTATCTACCTCGATGCTCGAGGTGGTTGAGCGGGGGTCATGCCCGATCTTTCGACCTATCGAGCCCGTTACCTTCACATTGATCGTCACGTTGATCTATCGGCCACTCACACGAATGTCACTGCATTGTAGCTATCCCATTCCACTAAATTTTAGTGTCGCTTTCAAACCATTGTGGTTGGAATGGTAGACCTTTCGTATTTATGGGCCACATAAAGCCAATTTGCTTACCATGATGAACATGTGTCGCCCAGATTCTAAGGCTACGGCTCGCGTGTTATCCAATGACGCATTTAGCGCTTTGAATGATCCACCAATTCACTTGTAGTTTGGAGTATAAATATCATCGAAGACTGATTTGGGAAGTTTCTCGTCTGTGTTATCGAAGAAGTGTTTGAGTCACTCATCTCGCTCTCGCTCTTCACACCGCTACTTCTGCCCCTTTCACCTGTTCCTTCTATACATTCACAACCACCGTCCTACAACCGTGGTTTTGGAGGCCCACCGTTCTTGTGGACTAGTTTGCCTGCATTCCTCCCCATTGTGGTTTTTTTTTTTTTTCTCCCCCATGGCCTGGATGAGTTACCTTGTTGATTTTCCGCATCAGACTGTGACCGAGGCACTAAGAGATATCAAATGTGAGAGACTATGTGGGAAGCTGTATGGGCGAAGAATTGTCTTCTTCCTCATCTAGGGCATCTAGGGAGGTTCTCTCACGTGCTAACACTAACAGAGTCATCACCTAGATTAGACCCGTTGGGGAGTCTCAAGTGGATGCCTTATAGAAGAGGTTCTTTTTCCACCGTATGTCTTCACCTCATTTTCGTCCCAAAATATATTCAGGTCCCGCACCTGACTGTGGACATTTCCTCGAGGTGTGATGAACTCATTTCATCGGCTAAAGATCCACATATGTGAGGGGCCAGTCCTCTTCTCCCTAATTCACCGCTCCTACACTTCCACCCGACTCCACCCCACCATGTTCATGAACACATCCGTGTTATGTCAGGAGTGATGAGCATCATAATATTCATCTATCCCTATGTTTTACTTTATTATTTAGTGTTTTTATGTTGAATAAGTGTCCTAATGCTCTAATGGTTCATCTTATGATTAGGGTCAACCATCGCGAATCATGTACACAAGGGAAAAAAATCATAAATTTCCTATAGATGAAGCAACACCACTAGTTCGTCACGACGAAGGCACCCTTCGTCGCCATGAAGGTGTTTACCGTAGTGAAGGCACTCTTCGCTGCGACGAACCAAAGAGCAAACAAAACAAAGATGTTAGCTGCCCGGCCGCGACGAAGGTCAGGCGCCTCAACATCACTGCCAACCCATATCATCCATTTTCAAGACCTATATAAGGGGGACATATCCAGGCCTGTGAGATCATGAGAGAGGACCAAATCAGCCCTCGGGGGTTTGAGATCGCATTTTGAGGTAAAACCCCCTAGGTTTTTCCCCTCGTTTTAATGAGCAAAGACTGGGGACCAATGAGTGAGGTCAGTAGTGAGTTCTTAAGCTAGAGAAGGACTAAAGATCCGAGAAGAATATAGACTCACCTTGGGCCATTGTTTTTTCTCTCTCTCATGTTTTATCCTAGATTTGTGTGATGTACCAACCTTATTATGTTTTAGTTTAGGTTTTTGCTTTTATACTGAAATATGTAGTTTGATATTCATTTTAATTTTCCTGTTTCATTGTTTCCTCGTGAATGCACCTCACGATTCATACTTCTTGGTTTTATTTACATATTGATTTTCTAGCTAATTTGAGTGGTTCCTAAGAGATATATAAGGACTAAGGAATTTGACATATTGAATTTAATCCCACTGAATTGGTAGCCAGAAATCATAATAGTATAGTGGTGAGACTTCGTTGGTCTTACATCTCTAATGCTCAAATAAACAGAGCAAGGAAACCTAGTGTTAGTTGGCAGGTTAACTAACCCTCAGAAAGGCTTATAATTAACTTAGATAAAGAGTCTTAGGGAGAGAGCTTTTTCAAGAGACAATAGATGGAATTTGGTTTATATGATACTAGGGATTTACCCATTTACAACCAAATACTCTAGATTTTTTATCACTTTATCCCTAAGTTGTATAAAGTTCAATAGTTCAATTAAGCTTCCTTAGTTTTATTTTAGTTTAATTTATATTTTAATCCATTAAGATTAAACTGCTTGATATTAGAGAGTTACTTCTAATTTTTTGGCACTTAAACATCTCCATTTTCCCCTTGTGATCATAGTCCATACATTCTGAGAATTTTTATTAGTTAACAAGCTTATAGCATTTATGGAATAGGTATTTAATAAGCATATTTTATACACACATATCGTGGAACATAAATGCAAGTTTTTGAATACATTGGCTGGGACTAACAAGTCTTTGGTGACGTTACTACGACTCTGCAAATGCTTATCAAGTTCAGTTGCCAAGGAATAATAAGTCCCTGCATACGCTAAACGCTTTATCAAGTTTTGGTTCCTTTCACAAGATCAATAAGTCTTCGTGCTACGCCAAAACGCTCTATCAAGTTTTAGGTACGTTGTTGTGGATTTGGGATTGGTAATTGGGAGACTTTCGAGTTCAGTGGAGCTCAGGTCTCGAATTTGAGTGGTAGAACCTCCTAGGTTTCTCTCTTCGTTTCGAAGGAGGAAGTCCTCACTTGGGGACCGCAGAGGAGGCTTTAGTAGTTCTTCTTCAAGATTCTGGGAGAAGAACTCGGGATTCGGAGGAAGAAGAACGCGGACTCATCAACTTTCATCATTAGAGTTTCTTTCCTTCTTTCCTATGTTTTATCATGATTTTAGCCGTACTAAATCCTAATATTTTTAATTCCGTAGGGCATGTAGGTTTTGGTCAGATTACATGAAGCTTATATCTAATTATAATTTCCCTTTTCTATTATCTATTTGTGTTTGTTACCTCACATTCATACTCTAAGCTTTGTTTATTATTGATTTCTAGCTAATTTCAATATGGTGAGTGGTTACTTGCGAGATATGAGAAGGGAGTAAGGAATTATAGATAGGTAAATCAACCTAAGAATAAAGTAATGTGAAATTAATGAATTAGGAGGCGATGAGATTCGGTCTTAAAGACCCTAGTGTCGTGAATGAGAAGCAAGAAACCCATTAGTTGATATTTATTTGACCCGAGAGAGGTTTAGAATTAAATTAGCAAGGGTCGCTGAGAGCTTTTTCAAGAGATAATATGATGGAATTTTTTGGCGAGATATACTGGGGTTACTGTCCAATTGTAAACAAACACCCTAGGATTTTATCATCTCTTGTATCCCTTAGTTATGCATTCATCTGCTAGATTTAGATTTCAAGAGTGTAGTTAAATTTCATTTTGATCTCATATCGACCGCTCTCGATATTGCAGGTAAGTATTCTAATTTGGTACTTAAGATCCCCACTTCCCTGTGGACCCGATCTCATTTCATACATTGTATTACTTGACAAAGTGATAATGTGAAATCAATAGGCACTACTTCACATTTTACTATATATTCTTAATACAAAACACAAATACACCTATCAAGTTTTTATGATCAAGGCTTGACTTACAAGTCTGTGACATTGTTAGCGACTTGCAAAACGCCATTAAATTTTTTGGAATGTTGTTCTGGAAATTATAGAGCGGAAAAGCAATATCAATAAGTGCTTCGTACTTCAAACATTTTTTTTATTTAGTCTTGTTTAATTTTATTTTTCTATTTACTATGAATTTTTGTTATTTTTGTTTTGTAGGTTTAAATCACAATGGATCCTTTCATCTAGTTGACAAATCAAATAGCCTCTTTAGCTAACAACTAAGAATAAGGAAATCAAGCCAATGAGCACTGCAAAGAAGAGTAACAACTCAAGTGAGGAGTCAAGTGTGACAACCATATGCATCGATGGATTATGCTCAATACGGAGGTATCCCATACTTGAGCAATCAAAATTTGGGATGGATCCATCACCCAAACACCTTATGGAACACAAGCTACACCACTCTTCATACTCCACAAGTCCAAAGATCAAGCCTAGAAGAAAAAATGGCTCAATTAGAAAGAGTTCATGCTGAATTGGTCATGGAAAATGCTTAATTTAGAAGATCATGAGCTGAAATCACTACTACAAAAATCTAAATTTATGACGTTTCATCCAGTGACACTTTCAGAAAAGCGCCATTATTTAACTAGTATAAGACAGATCATGTCGCTTCTTAGAAGCGCCATGATTCAATATGCTTTTTTCTGGATACTATGACGCTTATCACTTATGGAAATATATCTATATTGTTTATCAATTGCTTTATTAATGGACATCGAACTTTCCTTTACCCATTTCAAAAATCGACAAACCCTAATCTTGAGCTCCCACTGAAGTTAGGATGAAAAAAGGGTTTTCTCCAAAGGTTTTTCTAATCTCCTTATCATTCTTCCTCCCTACCCAAAGGATTTAACACGACTCCAGACGTAGGGTATTCTCTTACTCGGGTCTCACTTATGCTAAGAACACATTATCGGGTTTCATTCATTAAGGCTTATGGCACTCTGCCGCCGTGATCATCCTCACCACCCATGCCCTTCCTTCTCTACTCATCCGCCCGGAATCTTCTTCTTTGGGGACAATCTGACCTTTCTCTTCCTTCTTATCTTCTTCCTCTTCATTTGTAAGTTATTCCCTCATCTATTTTCTTCATTTTAGCGTTTTAGGGTTTTACTTTTGCCATAAATGGAAAATTTCGATTTTTTATTTGTTTTTTTGGTTATATGATTTTTTTCGTTGTTGGAGATGTGGGTCTAGATTTTCGTGGTAGGATTCAAAAATTCAAGGAAGTTATGAACAACAAGATGCCCATGACTTCTTCATTTCCAATGCTTGACCAAATCCATGAGAAGTGAAATGTAAAACCCAACACCAAGATAAAGCAATCGATCTGGCCGATATGTTACTTGTCTGGTTCTCTCTTATACCGATGTTTCAATATGTATAAGAAGATATGCATTCTTTCCATTTCACATGCCGGAGATATGTACAAAATTCTCTTATGCATGACTGGTAGCAGAGTAACACATTGGTGATTCTATATAATAATCAAGTTTCAACTCGTCATGGTATTTTTCTTAAAATCCCCTTACTTAAATCTAACTAGAATGTGGATTGGGAATGAAAAATTTTGTTTCTCAAATACCCATCTTACTCCTCTTCTTGTTTCATTTTGCTTTGTTTTTTTTTTTTTCATTTGTTATTTATGTATTTAGGTAAAGTCAGGCATTGAAGGTCTTGCTTTTCTGTCACATGATATTCTCACCATAAAAAGCCTCAAACAAATCTCCAAAATTGATACGACTGCTCGTGTGGCTTGGTAAATGTGTTGTGTTTACACTCGCTTTAATCGCCTAAAATCTAGATAAGCTCACACTAGGTCTTGTACTGCTTTTGAAGTTATCGTAGAGGCTTTTGTATACATCTTAGCATCCAAACCCAACAAATTAACTCTATGGGGGTAATTAAGATACATGCTTCCATTTTGAATTGGGGCTTTAATTTGCTTAAATTAGTTCTGGCTATTACCGTAGGCAACAACTCTTGTTTTGTTAGGTGGCTTCAACATGAAAGAGATTCCTACAATGTGAATTCGTTTTTAATTCTGCTTAAATTTCATTTTTCTTTATTACCGAGGCAATAATTACTATATTTTAGTGGCTTCACCTAAAGAAATTCACAATGTAGCACTATCCGAACCTCAAACTTTTATCAAAGCATTTTTAATTGATGCATTAGGGTTTTGAACTTGGCCCCCCGTGAAAATGGGCTCGCCATTTTTCATTCGGGGGCTTCAGAGTATCAATGTGCAAATAATCAGTGAGACTTTTCAGAATAGTGTGGATGCAGATCAAAGTAGATGGTTCTGAGACTTTATTAACAATGTATTAATGTGAGCTCAAACTCGTGAGATATTCAATGTTTATGATAGGAGGAAAATAGTTTCTTATATCAGAAGATGTTGGATAAAATTTACAATTGGACTACTTCGTGAAGGCTTCCATGAATGAGAGTGTTCTCACAGAGTCAGCTTCAAGTGGATGCTTAATCGTGTAAATACTTTCTTCAAGTTTAATTCCAAGCTCACTTATTTGAAATTTTACATATTACTCGTTATGAATACTTCAAATGCATTTCAGAAAAATATCTTATTATAGAAATAATTTAGTTTTAAAGCCCCTCTCGATCACGGTTGCTGTATCTCTAATGTGCATCTTATTTTTAGCTCTGTTAGTTCAAATAGATATCATATAATAACTTCTCAAGAACTATATAGTTAACAGAGTACTTCTTTAGCTTGCCTCGCATATCTTTAGAACCATGCCTTCAAAGGATGTTGCTAACCATCGATAACCTTGAAATTTTAATCCTAAATGTTCTCGAAAGTCAGAGCGCTTTTTCATTTCTCTTAGGCAACTATAGAATTAGGTATTGGGAAACTCTACAAATTTTGCCATTATGTTTTTTCTCAGATTTCTCTCATATGGTGTTGGTATGTCATATTATTAGTGATGATGGTCAAAGTGCATAATGGCGTAAACCTATTTGCTCTTTAACTCTTTCCGTAAAAGAAAAAGGTGAGTCTTTAATAATTTCTCCTTTACTGCACTCCAATGCTTTTATGCTCCCTTTATATTTACTTTTGTGGTGCCAAATGCAATATCGGGTATATGGTGCTTATTTGCACTACTCATTATCACTGGTCCATGGTTAAACCGAAACATGTAGGTGTTAAGATACCTCCACCGACTCTGTGTGGTAATATCTTACTTCATTGGATTTTTCAAACAAGTGTCTCTTTTGATATTCTCCTCCCAATCCCATTTCTGTATTATTTGAAATCAAGTCCATGTCGAGTCATGTGAAGGAAACTATTCATTCTCTAATCATACCCCAATGATCGATCCCGTAGCTCGAGAGTCATTCATTAAGCTTCATTGTTCAAACTTTTTGCAATTTAGACAAAGAATCATTCATTTCTATTTGTCTGTTGTAAGTATTTATCATAATCATAGAATGTATGAGTTGATACATAAAGTGGGTTTTCAAAATGTTTTTAGTCCCGTGAATGTTCTCAAATGTCACTGTGGTGTGGTCGAACTACACAACTCGAAAGTGTGGAGGAGTCCACATTCAAATTATTTTCTTGGTTACATTTTTCTTCTTGTAGTTGATATATGGTAATTTAATTATCCATTAATCAAGTGTTAGCTTTTCTCTCGTATTTCTCCATTAATTTATTCATTAAACTTGACGGATCTACACCTAATTCAAATCATGGACTTTATTTGGATCAAATGTTTTTCTAATCTTTTTGAAACTTCTAAATGCGGAATGCGGATATGCCTACTCTTGATGGTATTTAATTTGAAATAGGGTTGAGTTTTTGTCTAGGTTTTGTTCATAAAAACACTAATATTAGATAACCATTTAAAAAAGAATTGATGTTAAAAATTGTTTCTAACAAACTGTCGAGCTTTGTTGTCAATTGATGAGTTTCTACCACTCAGGGTGGCAAAGACATGGGTCAATGGAGGGAAACATGTCTCTCCTAGCTCCAACGTGTTTTCGCTTAATTTGATGGCTTTTGCTCTCCCTTAGATAAATGTCAACTATCAATGTTGTTATTAAATGCACAAAACGTATTAACTAATGTCTTTGCTCCTTTAATGATACCACACTCGACCGATTTTCATCATATATCTAGTTAACAAACATTATTTGCTTATCTCATCAAACCTTCATTTATTTAGACTTGTCTCCCAATTTATTCTTTTGGAAATAATGAAGTTACTGCGTTGTTATCATTAACCGGGCTGTATATAGGTATAAGAGACTCTCGCTTTATATTAAGTAGAGTGGTTGCCTGCTTCCTCATGATTCAAATACCTTAGAAAGTGTTTCAAGGTAGGTTTAGGTGATCATCAGAGAACGGAGCAAGGCACATACCAATGAAAAATCTATTCTCTCTAATTGGTAATCAACGTTGATAGATGATGTGGTGTCGAGGCTTATACTTCTGACGTTAGGAGCTCCTCATCCACTGCAGCCTTTTCCAAATCTTAAGAGGACTTGTCTTCATCAACTTGATATGGTATCTTTGTACAACTTTTCTTATTGAATTATCAATGAGAAAGTTTTTTGATAGAGAAAATTATGTGCTTTCTTTCATATCTTAATAGTTCCCAACAATCTAAAAAGTAGCATTCAATCGACAATCGCATAACTGCATGTGATAGTGCCCGAAGGTTACGGTGGTTTTTAGTCTCAAACTCATGGAGAAGCTTTCTTTATCTTCTTTCCTTATCCTTCTAGTAGATAGTAGTACTTCCAAAAGGTTTATAGGCGTGTCAACTTCTCAATGTCACAACTCATATCCTTACCCAAACCCCATCTGTATGGCAACACTAGCAAAGGCTGTAATCTCCCAAAAAATACTAAAGTATAAATGCTCTTGACTTCATAAAAAGTATATTCAATGGTTTTGAGGATTCTCATTATATTACCATAGAAACAAGTTCGACCATGGAAGAATTTGAATCCCAACAAATACTTCACCTCCACATACGGAAATTTATTTCAAATGTAGTATGGATTGCCGTAGATGTATGACCCCTACGACTAAAACAGCGCGTATGTCCCAGCTTGAACTGTATGATGTCCATTCCAAGCTTCACTTTTCACAAATGCTCTTGGTAATGATATTATTTAGCAAACACCATTAAGTGAGAAATTGAGTGGCGTGTGACATTAGATGGTCACACAGATGACATCGTGTCTTCGATATAGTACTACAAGCTCAACCACAAATTGGCAAATATTTACTGAGCAACTTGTCTGAGATAAGTCAAAGATAAGATAACTACAAAGATACAAAGATGGGTCGAGATTTTAGGAACACGTAAGGTGTGTGAGAGAAATATTTAAAAATTTCGATAAAATATGATGATATGCTTAGTCACAAGTTGTCTCAGAATATCTTGGAAAAGGGTGCTGTAAATTTTTTAATAATTACATAAAATCTTCTAATTGTCAAAAATATTATTTTTCATTATGAAAAATATAAATTAGTTGTTTATAGAAAATAATAGTTATTAAATAATTAGTTTTAATAAATAATACTAGTATGAAAAATAAAATTTAAAAACTTATAAATATATAACTAAAATAATTTATTTTATATAATATCAGAAGAACATAAGAATAAATTATAAGTATTTCAAAGAAAACTTTATTTTACAATATATAAAATTTATAAAAGTGTTATTTATTATTATTATTATTATTATTTTTTACTTTCCGGTCCATTTTGGTCCATTTTGGCTCGTGGTATGCGATGGGTTAGGCTAGCCAAGAGTGAATATAGTAAAAGAAATCGACCGCTTCGTTGGTCATACCAAATGAGTTGACCTGAGCCTGGGCCTAGTCAGCTCCATTTTCTACCATATCGCAAACAATGGAAAACTTGTCATTTGGAAATTGGATACTACGCTTTCTTATGATTTGTTAAACTTAGAAGTATAAGAATGGGGATGACCGGGATTACACACACACACATGCCCATGCCCATACACACAAAACCCACACACCATCCAATTTATTAGTTAGATATTGCGAATCTAATTTTTCTCTTTAAAGTAATTAACCTTTGTTTCATACAATTATTGTACCTTAAAATTTCAGTTACTGACATTAACATATCTTACGTACTTGCTCAACCCATTAACATGCTTTGTTATCTATGTTTAATATAGAAATTTATTTCATGTGTTGTAGATATGGATCGTTGTTGGATTTCAAAGGACCGAAGGCTTAAGGAATATGAGAATGGGGTTGAATACTTATCTCATTTGCAATACAAATTCAACAAGCAAGATATCAATTAGATGCCCTTGCCTACCGTGGAATTTAATGGGAAAAGTCTATAAAGAAATAGAGATAAATGAAGTACGATCGTAATGGGTCCTACTAGTCACCGAATTGATAATAAATTTTTGTTTGAAGGTACAATGTAAATGAATTGTGCCTTATATTTGTATCAAATTTTGCTTTGTTTGCAAATAACTCATCAAAGTATTGTGAAGTTGACAAAGAATATTTTGATACAAATTTCACCTTGATGATTCGAATCTATGCAATTTTTCGTGATGTAGTTATTCGAAGCATAATGTATTACTATGATTTTCCTAGTGTTATATCTAGAATAAGTGTCACCCATAAATTTAATAAACATTTTATCTCAGAACTATTTTTAATTACATTTTGAAAGAGAGTTTTATTTTCATTCACAAAAATACATGTTATGAACTTTTATCATTTACTAGAGTGGATGAAGCTTTAACTTGGATATAAAAATATAACTTTGTTAACTTTTTTTTTTTTTGTATTTCATGTGGAGGTTAGGAGATTTTTTAAATTGATTTATATATCAATTTGACATAATGACATTTGATCGCTACTACCCTTTTATGCATTTTGAATCTCCTTTCCTCATGAAAAAATAGAGAAATGAAATAAGATTGAGTTGGCTTATTTATGGTACTATCCTTGCCTATTTTAGACCAATTAATTGCATCTTTTGAGTTTATTTTTCTTATTATAATTAAGTTTCAAGATGCAGGAATGTTATTTTGGGAAGCTAAAAATCAATGTTATGGTAGAATCAAGACCTGTTTTTTCGATTGATACTATGTATGCAATATATCTCATTTCTATCGGTATCGGAAACTTTATGCTTTCGGGATTGGTCGTTGGTTCTAAGATTTGTTGTTTACATTCATATGTTTTATTAGATTATTTTATAAGTATATAGCTTAGGATTTCCTTTATGCTACTAATATTAATCCATTTTTTGTATATTTTTATTTGAAATTTCAATTCTATTGAAACCTTCTAGAATAAATTGAATTTCACTTTGTTTAGGCTTTAATACTTTACTTATTTCTAGTTAAGAAAGTTATATCCAAGTATATGGTTATATATTCTATGATTCTTGTTATTATGAAGCACTTTGTTATTTTTCAGATATTAAGAATGTACATAATGTTGTATCTACCTTTGCTTATGTCATTCTCTTTTTCTACAGTCATCAGCCTGCTTGCATCTGCAGTTATCATTACTGGAGTTCTTTTCCGACAAGGTATTATTTTAATTTGAGTTCAATGTTCATTTAATACCTTGAAAATTACCACACTAGCACTCATCAAAATAATAAATCGATGTCTTAATCTAGTTGATACTCTACAAAGTTTTTTGCTTGGTTTTTTATATCTAAAACTTAATTTCCACATTTGAACAGGAACAGATGGACGTATGTGGTAATTTTGATGGGCTCAGCACTCTCACATAGAAAGATCCTCTACTACCAACAAATTAAAGAACATTTTGTACTTCTACCAATAGAATCTATGAAACTTGTTGGGAATATTGTTGTAACTTTGGATCAATGTATATATTGATAGCTTTGTAACTTTATCCATATGACTTTGATATTTTTTTTTCTCCTCTATATTATTTTCATATTATGTGTATATTTTCAATAATTATATTGTTATATCAAAATTTATAGCCAATGAAATTAATGAAAATATGATTTTTTGTGTGATAAAAATGATGACACTTGTAATGAGGTCCTCGATTCTAAACAAAACAAAATCAATATACCCAAATAAGTGTCATAGTTAAGTTATTAGATTGAAATATTACAAGTAGAGAATGACGTTTCAAATGAATGTCATAGTTTTGATTAACAAAGATGACGCTCAAAATAAGCGTCATTGTGTGTAAACTTTTACAATGATAGGCGAGACCATGATGTTTTAGGAAAGCGGGTCATCAGAATCCTTCAATGACGCATTAAACGGTCGGGCTGATTAACTTTTTCCTCAGAGGAATAATAGACTATTCTCAAGCTGTTGTTCAGGTTTTCGATCAAAATGAGACAAGTCAACCTCAAAATGGGAGAATGACAAAGTTAGAGGCAACTATGGCTAATGAAAGAAATTGTACACAAAAACATCTCAAAGTTCCAATCCCTATGGAAGTAACAAGGGCTAATGTTCAACCAGCTATGCCAATCAAGAGCTGGTTAGAGGCTCCAATGGCCACTTTTTACTCAACTTTACATTTGATAAAAAAACAACCTAAACTAGGGAGGAGAGTATGAGCATACAAAGAACCACGACCTCAAATATATGAATAAGAGAATATGGCCAAATGTCTTTTGAAGAGACCACCTTAAGGATGATGAAAAACCGAGAAACGGTAAAACAAAGGGAAAATGATGCACAATTTTGGAGACCTTAGTTGTGAAGGGAGATTAGCCAACTTCTCCTAATCACATGAAAGATAAACAACAAGTTGTAAATTACTACTCTATGATGACTCACTGGGAGATGCATAGAAGAGTCAAAATAGAAGACTAATTTTACCTGGGCAAAGAGAGCACATTCAAGAGTTTAAGGAAATGAAAGCCACTATTGTGAACAAAAAAATAATCAAATAAATAAATAAATAAAATAGAAAATCTAAAAACAATAATGATCTTGGAAGACTATGTGCTCAAGTTGCTGATTTAGCACAATTATCACCTCTTAGAGAACGATGGAGGCAAGACTCATCGCCTCTTAGAGAAAGAAGGATGTAGCAATTACCAACATATCCATAGTTGGTAGAGCTGCCGGGACTCCAGAAAAACGAGGCGTACCTTCGAGGCAAACCTGCTTTAATAAGTTTATTTCTTCCCTTTTCATTTCTTAGTTAAGGTTTAAGTTTGTTTCTTTAATAAATTTTTGTTCTTGATTTTGTCTTTCCTTGTTTTAGTTTGGGATTCCAGGTTTTTGGAGATTCAAAGATGGTTTTGGAAGCTAAAAAGGTTGAAATTTTGAAGTTCAATCATTCTGGGAGGCTCAAAGAACCAAAGAGGAAACCATATACAAGCATCCCCTTCATTTGGACTTAAAGTCTAACCCCTCTTAACACCCTTGCCTCCAAAACGAGCTATATTCATTGAAACAACTTCCGAAGACTTGATCAACCTCAGGGGGGGTGAATTCAAGAATTCAAATTTTTTTTCTTTTCATAAATTTAACTGTTGTATCTCCTTACATGTTTATTTGCATGTGCTTTTCTTTCTTTCTTTTGTTTGTTTCGTGTCTTATATGAGTGAGTTTGATGCCTTGTTGGCTAGTAGAAGGTCATTTGAACACAAACATTTGAAAAAGGGCAAGTGTAAAGTGGATTAGACCCTTAGGTTTTTAAATGATTTGGAATTGTGTTCTGCTTGGTTTAGGTGACTTAGCTTAGTCACCTCCCTTGTGCTTCAAGAAGCTATTTCTCAAGGAATCTATCACACACACACACTTTTTGCTCTCGTATACTCGTCCAGACCCCTTTGCCTTTGGAATTCAGCTAACTGGGGATTCTAACCACTTGCCATGACACCTAATCAAAAGAGGATTGCCATTAAGCCCAACCAAAAAGAGAAAATGAAATAACAATAGAAAAAGTGAAAAATAAAGATAAAAATATAATATAAAGAAAAATGTCAAAAATAGGTATGTCAATAAGAATAAGTGGGATAATCTAATTGGAATTTTGAGTACAGTTCGAGGGGCCTTTCAAAGCCTAATGCCCTGAGCCAATTGGTTAGGAGTCATTGACTTCCTTGCCCACTACATGGGATAGAAGATGGATCATTCCCACAACCTAGGGCCTTTGAGTTTAGTTGAGTGTTTGGGGTGAAGTTTGAAGGGAATTTAATGTCTAGTGCCCTTAACCAACTGGTGGGGAGTCACCAATGGATCCTCACTACAGGAACACTCATCTAAAACTCCTTCCGCACCTGGCTTTCATTGCTAGGTATTTCAAGAATAAAAATGTGTGTTCTATCCTTTCTTATTTAGCTTCTTTCAAATAGGTGAGTTGAGCTTAAGTTTAGGGATATGGACGTTGCTATACACTAGAGATCATGCTATAACCTAGACTTACATTCCTTGGGAAAGATCACAGGACTTTGGGGTTTATTTTGCTTCGCTCAATTCTCGCTTGCTTTTCCATGTTCCTAGAGAGTTTAACACTAAGGATCCTAAATTTTGCTGAAAAGGCTAATATTGCTAAATTGTATTCATATTGATCCTTCCATTTGGCATCATGTTAATACATTTCCATCTTATTCTTGTTAATTCATGTCATTTTCAAATTTTGTTTTGTTTTGAATTAGTCTCTTGCTTGGGAGCAAGCAAGAATTTAAGTTTGGGGGTGTTCTTGAATGAGCAGCACTTTAGGACCAAAGATGAGGCTTAGGAGAAGGACTAAAGATCCGGAGACGAAGAGTGAAGAATCACCATGGCCATTAGAGTTTCTTCTTTCTCTTTTCTCATGTTTATCCTAGATTTTTGATATACCAAACCTTTATTATGTTTTAATTTCTTAATCTAGGGTTTTGGTTGTATATTGAACATGAGTTTTATAACTATTTGTTAATTTTTCGCTTATTGTTTCCTCGTGGAACGCACCTCTATTGATTCATACTTGGTTTTATTTACATTGATTTCTATCTAATCAATATGGTGGAGCGGTTCCTTACGAGATCTTAAGAAGGGACTGAGAAATTGATATAGATGAATTAACCTATTAGCCCGGGTAATGTAGAAATTACATTTAATTAGGAGGTCTGTAGACTTCGAGTCTTAAAGCATCTCTAATTCTTGGGTTGCTGAGAAGCAAGAAACCTAGTGTTAGTTGGTAGGTTATTCAACCTCAAGAAAGGCTTACAATTAACTTATACAAGAGTCGCCTTAGAGAGCTTTTTCAAGAGACAATAGATGGAATTTCGGCTTAGATATAATAGGATTTGCCCATCAGCACCAAATACCTAAGGATTTTTATCATCTTGGTAGTCCCTTAGCTGCATAGTTCATTAGTCCACCTAAGCTTCCTAGTTTATTTTAGTTTACTTATTTTAATCCATCAACATTAACCGTTTGGATATTAGAGACATTCTAATTTTGTACTTAACATCCCCATTTTCTTGATTTGATATCCGTAGATTCTCAGACATTTTATTACTTGAAAATCCTATACTTGCGTAGAATAGGCTTTACTCGTATATTTTTATACACTTATCATAAATAAACCTATCAAGTTTTTGGCACCGTTGCCGGGGACTAACAAGTCTTTGGTGACATTGCTAGCAACTTGGAAACGCTTATAAGTGAGCATGCTAAATAAGAAGCACCCGCCGAAGTCGGGCTTCTTACTTCAAAGTACGAACCTTGGGAAGTATTACCTTATTGTTGATACAAAGTCGTTGCAACTTGTGACAAGCTTGCCGAACACTAGCAAAAATAAGCCGCAGGGTAACGTACTAGTATCTGGGGCTTAGGGATGCGTTAGGGATCCCATGCTCATAGAGTTTTCAGTGAACACTGATCCTACTATAGGTCAAGCATAGGTATTTATGATGTTTTGTCAAGTGGGGTGAACCTTCCCTACCTTGATTTTTTTATGCGCAGTACCTGCTTGGGTAGTTAGTCACCGACTCGAGTCCGCTCCAAGTTCAACTCACAATATTGAGCCTCCTGCTTTCCGCAAGGGACTTCAGATTCCTTTTGACACCAAACAACCTTTGGGAGTTGTCTCGACCAAATTTTTGAGGAATCTCATAGCCCCGGTTGTCTCGCACCTAAATTTTAGAGTTCAAGGACTTCTCGAGCTAGGGAGCGTGTTCTATCTCGCATTTTCATCTCGCGCATTCAGTGGCGTCCGAGAGGCCCAAACCCAGCCAGTGTACTGAGGGAAAAGGCTGCTGGCAATGATTTCCCATTCCTCCTCCCCGAGCGCACATGCATGCTCGACCGAAGAGGTCGAGATAGCCAATGCACGGGCAGTGTCTCGAAATGGAAGCGCGACCGCAAAGGTCATCCTGCCAAGGAAGATCCTTTATCCCTCGACCGAGGGAGGCTACATGGGAGGCCCCTCGGGCTACTATCACCATATTTCCAAATGAACAAAGTCCCGTCCTGCAGTCCAGTGGTTATGCCGAGGAGAGGCAACCATCCCCTCTTCCCTAAGGAGGTATAAAAATACGGAAGGCCACTACGCACCCCTCAGCAGCCTATAACCTAAGGTGAAAAGGGAATAAGAACAACGTCCCAAAACTGCCCTCATGGGAGGAAGTACGTCCTTTCTTCCTGAGAATCTCAAGTGGATTTGACTATGTTCGAGGAGCAGGTTTTGAAAGACCTAGAGGTGAAGGTCATCTTCGGGCTGCTCTCTGTGTACAGGAAGGAGGTGACGAAGAAGGTCCAAGACTTTTTGAGGGACTCCACCCCCTTCCAAATGGCAGCCTCGATAACCCTTCGCTTATACTTTTCGTGCTCATTCATGTCCTCTGTTGTTTTTTGTTGCTGACCGCTACTAGTTCAAATGAGCATTTTTTATGCCTACATGGCGAAGTATTGGGATGCTCAACACCAGCTTAGTAGTCTGTCCCACCTAAGGGAGGATGCCTGAGATATGTACTTGAAGGTCCATGTCGAGTCTCAGGTTCCTCAATTAGAGAAAGAGGTGGAGAAGGAGTGACTGAAGTTGGCCGATTTAGCAAAAGAGAGAGCTTGATGGTCGCTCAATTGAAGAAGGTGTCGGGTTATGGGCATAATATCCAATCAGATTGGAACATAAACACAGCGGAATTTAAAATTTTTATCCCTTAACTCCACCAAGGATCACATGCGCTTCATAAAAATCAATAAGGGTAAACGAAATACTTCGTAGATCGACTAGCTGCCTTCAAAGTCTCTGCCTTGGTTTATTCCCGGATCTTCAAAGGTGCCGCCTTCGAAAGCGACCACACCCTCTACAAGTATCCACACACAGACAAATAATGAACGATCTTGTCAATGCTGGCCTGAAGTTCGCTCTCAAAACGAATTGGGGTGGTCTCTATTTTGGTCAGTTCTTATGAAAAGACGACCACTACAAAAAATATATGTCTCATATATATATATCTATATAATCATAGTGGTTTTCATTAAAAACGAATTTTTATTATTATATATTTAAACTCTTTTAAATAATACAATTTAAATTAAATTTTATCGATAAGGAAACGAATTTATATTATTATATATTTAAAACTCTTTTAAATAATAACAATTTAAATTCAAATTCTTATCAAATAAGAAAACGAATTTATTTATATTATTATATATTTAAAACTCTTTTAAATAATAACAATTTAAATTCAAATCCTTATCGATAAGGAAATGAATTTTAAACTTTTTTAAATAATAAATAATTTAAATTCAAATCCTTATCAGATATGAAACAAATTTATATTATTATATATATTTAAAACTCTTTTATTAAAACCTTGCGTATTATTTTCCTTATCCAATAAGAAAATATAACAAATTAATTATTTGTTATAATTTAAATCACGAATTTAAACTTTCTCAAAATAATTTGAATTTAAATAACAACTAATTGTTATTTGTAATTCTAAAATAATCTCATCATTTTAAATTACTACAGAGAGTGAAAACCATAACCGGCATATTTGTTCTTACGTGCGACTCCTATAGGTTCACTCAATATCAAGTAAAGAGGGTCAAATCACATTTTTTGATCCTACAAGTCATAAGTGGCCCCTAGCAATACATTATGATCACTCAAGTTAAATGAAAAGCTCATGATCCGAGACAACCTTATAGCTAATGACATAATCTTTTCGTTTCATGATATCTTGATAGAATATAAGGCATGGACAAAGTCAACCTTATATCGCTCTCTATCTTTGATACTAAACCCACGATCAATTAAACAAATGACATCGGGACTTCATCAATTCATTCAAAGACAAGCATGCATTTCTCGGGCCTCAATTGTCGAGGGACCCGTAGATATCTTTCTTATAATAAGAGGGATAAATTTCCAAAGCCTTAATCGCTTCATATCTCACTACATAATTTTATTATGTTCAAGTATAACCTTTATAGTCATCCGATTAAAGACAACGTTGATTATATCAAAACACACATTCCTTATGTCAGAACTATAAAGTGATCTCGTGTCAAATGATTTAATGACACAACTATTAGAGATTAACTTATGACTTTGATCCATGGTATTAATCTCAAGACGGCCCCCGTCCAATATTCGTTCAAATAGTCAGATATAAATTTGATTTTATCTCATACACATATTCATCCCATGAATATCAATCAAATTTTATACTATCTTAATTCATCATATTCCCATAACAATAACCGGACAGTGGGACATTTAGAATAATTAATAATATTATTCATGACATTATATAATAAACATGCAAATCATCATAATAATAAATTCATAACAATAAAATACCATGTCCAATGTGCCTAGAGCACTATTACTAACGTATAGGTGCACCTCAACCATGTGCCAAGGTGGAGGATCTCAAGCACCTCGTCACACAGAACACAGTCCACTAGGCTAAGGTAAAGAGGCTTCATGCATAAGCTCAAGGTTGAGTGATTGCGTAGCGTGCACCCGCCTAACTATACCTAAAGACCTCTTTTATGGCTAAGAAAGTCCATGCGCTCGAATCAAGTGTGCTTCCTATACCTCTAAGTTGCCCGGGTCAGATGATGAGCAAGCACGAGCCAGGCTACCAGTTGGTTATGCCACGTGCGTGTCGCTTGGGTGGGCGTGGAGTCCCCATGGGAGTACGCAGCCGACCTGTAATCCGCACTGACCGCACACATAAAGAAGTAAGCACTATCATGAGGAAGCCCGAAGCCCCCGCCCCATACCCACAAAAGCAAGGACCTCAAAGGCCTAAGGCGGCCTGCAAGTGAGCTCATTATCATCAATTTGCAAAAACTTCTGCTCCCCGTGCACAAGCCTTCTCTTCCCCATCCCGAAATGTAATTTACCAGGCCTGGCGTTTGCCGATGACCCTTTGTTGAATGATGAAATCTTTTGACAAGAAATTTACCATCTCATCTGTTCTCAGATGTTTTCAAAGTGCTCTATCGCCTGAAGGTCCAAGACTCCGTCTAGGCTCGACCGTCCGAGGCAAAGGAGCCTGAAGGGAGAGCAATCACTACATAACATGGAGAACGACCATCTCATAAAATGGAGAACAAGCATCTCATAAAAATGAGATAAACCATCTTATAAAATGGAGAACAATCATCCCATAAAATGGAGTGAGAGCATCTCAGAAAGGGAGATAAAACATCTCATAAAATGGAGAACAAGCATCTCATAAAAAGCAGATAAACCATCTCATAAAATGGAGAACAAACATCTAAAAAAAGGAGATAAAACATCACATAAAATGGAGAACAACCATCCCATAAAATGAAGAACAATCATCTCAAAGAGAGAGATAAAACATCGTGATAAATGGAGAACAAATATCCCAGAAATGGAGAATGGCACGTAGGACCTATTCTCGCCTGGGCGCCAAGGGCTATCAAGAATCGCTACCAAAGGCACACAACAAATCATCTTAATGAAATTATAGAGATAATGGCATCATTTATTTACTCATGAGAACCTAGATATACACCTCCTTCCTCAATGAAAATACTTCTTCAAATAGGTCAGTTCAGGGCGAGGCCCATCCCTCCCTTAGATCAGACATGTACGCCCCTTTGCAACCGTCGTCAACAATGATGAAGGGACATTCCCAAGATCTCCCTTGCAGAAAGCCCTTGGTCTGACGAGTTTCTCCCCCTGACGAGAGGCTCAGCGATGGTACTCGACCATTTGGATAGCTGCTCGCTCTCTTTTCTCCTTAAGCTCGTCCAAAGCCTGAGAAAGTTCGGATGTGTCATCAGTGCGAAAGGGTTCAAGCCCAGAATCAACGGAGATCAATGCTTGGCCCCAAATGCCGTGAGCATTTTAAGGAGGCTCTCGATAGGCTATTTGTAGTCAGGCAACAGCCCAAAGCATTATAGGTAGCCTGCCTACCCACTTACCTTTGCCTTTGTCAATCACTCTTCAAGTACTCGAAAGATATTTCATTGGGTGACCTCAACTTGACCATTGAATCAGGATACCAAGGTGTAAAGTGTACATTCTTATCTCAAACTCTAAGAAAGATATGCTGGATGGGCTTACTAATGAATCGAGGCCCATTTTCCAAAACGATGGAGTGGGGTATTCCGAACCGACATATAATGTTCCTCTACAAAAATTATGTGAGGTGCGTTGCCTTAATCTATGCATAGCCCTACTCGCCACTTGGTGAAATAGTTCAAGGTCACTAGAATGAATCCTCCCACCGGCCCTCGTAGCCTCTTAGCAACACACCCACAATATAAATCCCCCACTTGTAGAAAGGCCATAGGCTAGACACGGAGTGGAGCGCTATGGCGGGGGTATGAATAATATTGCTAAATTTTTGGCAAACATCACAATTTCACATAAACAAATTTCACTCGCTTCCCGCCGCAGGAAACCCCGTAATGATTCTATGACACATCACCAACAAATTCTATGTGGGTATCACATACTTCTCCATAGACTTGCGCACTACCCGCTTGGCCACGGGGACACATCTCCAGTATAGACCAAAGAATGATTGCCTAAGGCTGTGGCTTCAGATATCAATGTGTATCGTGTCGCTTCACCTTCACCTTCACCTCCTCGTTTCTCGTTTCGGGAAATGTCCCGCCTCCACAAATAGATGTGAGATGTGAGAAACATCCATGAGTGTCTAGCTTAACTCTTGGCCGTGAGGATTGTCACGCTAAAGGTAGACAGATGGTCCATGATACTTATCTCTACGTGGCACTGATAGAGGGCGTTGGAGGCTAAATTGGCAAGTGCATTAGCCATTATGTTTTCCGCTCTAGGGACTTGGGCCACTATGAACTATTAGAATCTAGCCATCATAGACTGTGCCAACTTTAGATACTGCTCCATTATCTCATTTTTAGCTTCATACTCCCCCCGTAACTGGGACGCCACCAATTACGAGTTGCATCGAAGCTCCTGGTTTATGATCAAGAGTTCTTTAGCCAGTTGCAAGACGAGCAACACAGCCACATGCTCGACTTCATTATTTGAGGTTGTAAATGTGAATTTAACCACCTACGCAATGGATAAGCCTTACGGGATCGTAGGGATCATACTTGCTCCCCTCATGCTACCGTGGATAAGCCAGCTTCTGCCAAGTGAGCCATGACAATTCATGGGATGTTCCCAGGGGTCGCACATCTAAAATTTCTGCACAAAGTCCATAAGAATCTGACCTTTTTATTGCTGACCTCGAGTAATACTCGACAAACTCGCTTAACTCAACTACCCACTTCAGGAGTCGGCCCGAGCGTCTAGCTTATGGAGTATGGATTTGATCAAGTAATGAGTACAACTATGCGTCAGCATGGGCGCAGCCTTCTTCTACCATTTTCGAGCCAACGCGATTCACTCAAGATCAATATACCTTGTTTTAGCATCCGTCGACAGCTTACTCACGAAGTACATAGGTTTCTACTTGCCACCCTAGCCCAACCTCACTAAAGCTGAGCTCACTGTTGTGGCCGAGGCTGCCAGATACAGGTAAAGGTCCTCACCATTTACTGGTTGAGACAATGACAGTGGGGAGGCGACATACTTCTTTATAGCATGAAGGCCTAGTCACACTTTAGTCCCCATCCCTTCGAGAGAGCTTCTTTCAACGATGTGAAGAATGGTCGAAGTCGATCTGAATACTTGGAGATGAACCTATTTAGTGCTGCTAGCTTCCCTATTAGAGTATGTATTTGCTTTTTTGTTACAGGGAGCTGGATTTATTTGATGGCCTTGACCTGCTTGGGGGCCATTTTGATCCCCCTTTAGCTTACCAGGAACCCCAAGAAATTTCCAAACCCGACCCGAACGCACACTTCTCTGGGTTCAACCGCAACCGATGCCTTCTCATCAACTCGAACGCCTCTCGCAAGTGCACTAAATGATCTCCCCAAAGCCTCGACTTGACTAACATGTCATCAATGTACACTTCCATGGTCTTGCCTAACAGGGGTTCAAAAATGCTGGACATCATGCGCTGATAGGTGGCTTTGGCATTCTTTAGGCCAAAAGGCATTACGTTGTAGCAATACATCCCTGTCAGAGTAATAAAAGTCGTGTTCTCTTAGTCTAAAGAGGATACATCGATATCCGACAGAGCTTCTGCAAGCCGCCAAGGAAAGATAAAAGTTAATGCCTTGCTATTGCGTCCACGGTCTGATAGATTTGTGGTAAAGAAATGTATCCATCGGGCAAACATCATTAAGGTTAGAATACTCAGGACACATGCGCCACTTTCCATTATTCTTGGGACCAATCACGGCGTTGGACAACCATTACGGGTACTGAATCTCTCGAATGAACCCAGGGACCAGGAGCTAGTCAACTTCACATTTTATAACTTCTCTGCGCTCTTGATGGAATCGCCCTTTAAATTTATGTCAAAGTGGCTCGTGGCCCTTCCGAACTAAACAAAGGCCGAGCCATGGCTGGGGAAACACTGGGTACGTCAAATATTTGAAATCCAAAAGGAAAAATGTCAATGAACTCTTACAAAGTGATAACAGGGAGTCAACTTCTTCTCAGTGAGATGCGTTCCTAAGCTAACGTTCTCAAGCCTGTTTAGGCCGAATAAGGGGTGAAATCATAGGAGCTCCAAAACCTTAAAATCTTCCAGCTCGGCTACGCATGCCTCGAGCTGTTGTTGTTATTTGGTTGGTGCTTCGTCCTCATGCTGCTAGACCTTGTAGCATACTTTGCACTCGCAGTCTCCCTTATGGTAACTCCAAATGGGGAGTCGTGAAATTCAAGATCAGGACAGACTTATAATGCCTTTCATCGTGATGGATTAAGGTACAACCTAAATGGTATCAGAACGAGCTCATCAATCACCTTAAGTGAGACCATAGCCGTGACAGTCCAACTAAAACCTAGAATACTATTTCGCCAAAGAAATCGGGTTTATCATTCATCAACCCAACTAATATCATTCCGGATTTGCGATCGTCAGTTTATAGCCCAGCGGCGGCGCGTATAGAGGAGGTCGACAACATTGTTGAGGTCTACCAAGATTTGCTTCATCAGGTTCTTCCAAACCTCCAAGGTAAGAACCATCGCGTTGAAGTGGGGCATAGACATTGTCATGAGACTCTAAAACGCAAAGAGCCTATCGATAGGTCGATACTACTTGCAGAAGTCGTAGTTGACCCGCTATGAAGACGCCCAGAGTGGTCGTTTCCTGGTCGTGGATATCTTCTAAGCAAGTGATTAGTATCTATCACTTCAGGAAGGAGCTCGTGGATGGTAGGAGGCGAGTGGTCTGAGGTTACCTTATCAACATACTCTCAAAGATGTCCTCTTCTGATCAAGAAGTTTAATCAAATTTTCTCGGGTGTGATGACGCCGTCTATCCGATGCCCACGTCCTGATGATAATTTATACTAAGACTTATCCCTCCCGCAAATCTCCCATCGAGGCTCAGGGCCACTCAACCTCGGAGGGACCGGATGAAGGGAGGAAATGGAAAGCGCATCGTGAATCAAACTTCGTCATCGTCATCATTCTACCTTGGATTCTCTATGACTTCAAACTAGGCATCAAAATATTTTATCGTATTATTAGGAGTTAAAGCAAGGGGTAAACAAGACAAGGCGGGGCCGGCCAGGGTGGTCGGGAAGACCTTACACATCAGAGCATCGTTCCCTATCTACAGTGTCATTACTTGTTGGTAATGCATCAGGTGGTCGAAAGGATCCTAAAGGCCATCGTACATCTTAAATTTCGATAAAGCGAAGTGTGGCGGGGTGTCTTGGTTCAAGTAAATGGGGACGACGATATGTCGTCTAAAGTGCATAATGTGAGATCCAGATTTTATCGAGGGGAAGGAGTTCAAATCAGTCGAGGATTGTTGAAAAGAGGATGATCCTGACGATCAGAAGGAGAGTAGTTACCTGCGTGATTCGATCATGTGGTCAGCGGGCATGGCTGAATTCACCATGGTGAGAACGCACGCTGCAAGCAAGCACGCGCCTCCTTACGCTAGGACGCAAGCAAATTCTCCAAGAACGAGAGGGCCAACTGTCGCCAGGGGGTTCCCGCGATCTTTCAAAGATTCTTTTAGCAACAACAACCACTAATCCATCGTAAGCTCAAAACTTGAGGAGGGAATTTCACCCATTAAATAGTTGGGAAGCAAATCTACGATCTCTTTCTTACAAAGGGAATGTGAGCACTGACCTTCATATTTCCTCTACATATGGTGCCAATGAAACTAAGTTTCATGTCCTTAAATGATTGCTTTATTATTTCTCCAAAAAAGAACTGATGCTCAATTTGGGTACATCCCCATACATCATATATACCCATCGTGGGGTTATGGTATGGTCTGCTATGATGGGTAGTTATGAGGGTCCTCACATTTACGTTAACACACTTATACATTAACTGCGTCATAACGCTTGTTAAGGTGGACTGCAACGCTTGCTTCGTTTTCTTTATCTCCCTTGCATGAGGCGGTCCTGTTTGCTAGAGTCTTCGATCCTATCTACCTAGATGCCTGAGGTGGTTCAACTGGGGTCATGCCCAATCTTCTTGTCTGTTAAGCTCGGGTAACTCACATAACTATCACGTGATCGGATTCAGGTCACCCACATGAATGTTCGGGTCACTCACACGAATGCCATGTGCATTGTAGCTTATCTCATTCCACCGAACTTGAATTTCAGGGTCGGGGGAACGCCCAGTTAGGGGAAGAGTGTTATATAATTTTCTACCAAAATTCAGGAGGCGACCGAGGCCTAAACCCATGAGCAACCCAAGGAGATGGCCGTTGGTGAAGACTTCCCCCTCCCTGCTCCTCCCCTCTCCCCATCGTGACCCGTAGGCTCCATTGAAAAAGACAAGGGAGCTGGAGATGGAGGGCGTGTTCGAGCTGCACTAGTAGGCGGCTCCTCAAAATCCGTCAAGATGGTATCACCACATCCTCAGATCAACGGCGTCCTACTTTGCAACCCTATGGTGGTTCAGAGGAGCGACGACTTTCCCCTCTCCCCCAAGGAGGTTTAAAGATAGTGGAAGGCCACTAGGCACGTCACCTTCGAGTGATGTCTATTATCGGTAAAGGGATAGAGAAGGAAATAACATCCCCCAAACTCCCCCCGCCTATGGAGGAAGCTGAGTCCCATCATTCACCTGAGACTCATAAGGGGCATTTGACTATGTTCGAGAACCAGCATCGAAGAACCAGGAATCAAGTATCAAGGACCCAAAGGAGAATGTCATCTCCAAGATGGTCTCTGTGTACGGGAAGGAGGTGATAAAGAAGGTCTGCACGACCTGGAGGAACTCCACCCCTTCCAATGGTAGTCTCAGAACCCTCGCTTACCTCTTCTCTGCTCTCAATCATGTTCCTTTTACGCTAATGCTTAAATTACGATTTTCTACTTCTCACATGACAGCATTTGCGACGCCTGGCAACACTATCTCTGCCACTTGTCTCACATGAGGGAGGGAGCTCGAGATATGTACATGAAGGTCTAAGCTGAGTCCCGAGTTCCTTAACTGAAGAAGGAGCTGAGGAGGCGCTACCGGGCTGGTCGGCCCGGCCAAAGAGCAACGTGTCGTCGCCTAAGCGAAGAAGGTGCCCTCACTAGAGGCGCAGGTGGAGTGGATCCGGTACTCCATCACATCAAGTAAATGCATCCACCGTGATCGAGGTAGAGTGGGCTTCAGGCTGCTCATTAGCTCAAGGTCGAAAGAATCACAGAGCGCCACTGTGAGGAGCTGTGAGCTTAAAGACTCCTTTATAGCTTGAAAGTTTCTGCTTCCTCGCTAAACTATAAGTTTTATCCCTCAAAGTCATTCGGGTCAGAGCGATGAGTAAGACAGATAAAGTATCAAGAACACGAAGATGAGCGGTCGCTCTAAGCTAAAAAAGTAAAGAGTCCTTAGGAGTATGTTCGAGCCGACCTGTATCATCGAATCCGCCAAACCGAGCACAATAGTAGGAAGGCAGCGTCGCTATTTGCAAAGGCTCGGCCCGCCTGCACTCATAAGGCGGCGGATCTTAAAGCTTTTGAGTAACTGCTATGGAGCCCGTTGTCACCATATTGCAAGAACTTCCGCCGCCACTGCTCTCAGCCTTATGTTCTCCCTCCTTTAGAAAATGTACCGTGACCAGCCTAAGGGGTTTGTCCCTGACACTTTTATTTTGGAATGATGATATCTTTAGGTAAGAAATGCTTCTATCGCATCTTGCTTTAGATAAAGCGTGTCGCAGTGCTTTTGCTGTTCGAGGTCCGTGATGGTCTGTGTCGGCTAGTCCTGGTGCATGTGGCCTCAAGGAGCCTCCCACTGGTGCTTGCGCCGCGGATCAAGCCGAGGAGTCCTCAAGTGTAAGACGCCAGAATGGAAATAAGATCTCCTGATAACTAACTATTTCTAATGGAGAAACGACCTTCACATAAAGACAGCAGAGAATTGACCCTCTAAGGTGAGAAATGAGCCTCTCGTAAAAATGGAGAGAAGCATCTTAGAAAAGGGGAATAATCATCTCACAAATAGGGAAAGTGATTCGCAAAGTAGACTGCTAGGTATTCTAAATCAACAGTGTTCTTGAGTAACCTAATACCTTATACTACTATAAAGATTGCTATTATAGTATAGTGGCCTCGTGATCATTCCACAAGGATGTTTTCTTCAGAGAAATGATCAGCAATAAAGCTTATATCGGGTTATTTCATTTCGATATTTGGGTCAGGATAAAAAAGGAGGGAATTTTAGTGATTAAAACTAAAAATAAAAACTTACTAAAACAAGAAAACAAAAATCTTGGAGTGTCAGGTCACTAGGTTTCAGGTTCCTTAGGCAAAGGAGGGGGTTTTCGGGTCTTTACCTCACATTGGGGAGGATAACATATAGTTAACTCCCAAACCGGATCTTCATTTAGCTATAAAATCAATTAAATATCTCAAAATTGGTATTTTCTTCCCATTAATAGTCTTGGACAGTAAAGAACATCTCATTGACTCACCTTCCATGGTCCATAAATGATAACTGAAGAACATCACTAGATCTAGTGATAAGTATCCAATGAGCCCTGAGAGCTTACCAAATACTAATCATTCAAGGTGAATCGAAGGGATCGAACCTAGAATTTGAAAGAAATAAAAACATCCTTGAATCGCCTTCCAATAACCCATAGATGATAATTAACGAATGTCAATGGATCTAGCGATAAGCATCCAATGAACCCAAAAGCTTATCAAATACGAATCATTCAAGGTAACCCGAAGGGATTAAAACTAAAGTTTGAAAAGAAACCATTAATGGTGGAAAATGCCTTCGTTAAAACATCGAAAACCCACACCTTTTCATCTATAACCTTCACCTAGTTTCAATTGCTGAAACTGTGGTTTTAGGGCCGCTTCTTGCTGAGGTTGTTTAGTCAGCGAAAGGGAGAGAGAGCTATTTTATAACACCTAACCCATTACAAATTACCAAAATCTACAACTCATAACACTATTATATGAGGAGAAAGTGGGAAAATAAAAAAATCAAAAAGTCAAAGCAGGAAGGTTCGCAGGAAATTATGCAGCCCCTACAAAATTTCGCAGGGGTTGCGAAATTTTTCAACCCTTGCGAAATTTCGCAAGGCTGCGAAAATTCGCAACCCTTGCAAATTTGACAAGGCTTGCATTGCATGCTCCCGTCGGTCAGCTCTTCTATGCTTTTCGCCTAACCGCAACTCGGATTCTTCATGCCTCACTAACTCGCCTTAAGATATAAAGTCCCTCAAAACAACCAAACTCACAACATTTGATTAGTAGCATTGCTAGGTCCTTAACATGCCAACTAGGTTGAAAGAAGACTACTACACAAAGTGTTTAAAACATAGAGTGTTAAAGGTATAAAACAACACTTTTTGGGTAGTAATCAGAGAGCAATTAGTGCACAACTTGGAGAACAATCATCTCATAAAATGGAGAACAAGCATCTCATAAAAAGGAGATAAACCATCTCATAATATGGAGCACAATCATCCCATAAAATAGAGAACAAGAATATCATAAAAAGGAGATAAACCATTCACAAAATGGAGAACAATCATCCCATAAAATGGAGAACAAGCTTCTCATAAAAAGGAGATAACCCATCTCATTAAATGGAGAATAATCATCCCATAAAATGGAGAACAGCTTGCATAGACTAAGCTGTCCGAGGTTTGGGGTCTTCTAGGGTTCCCATCCGGAGGCATACACGAACCTGCCTCAATTAAAATGGTGAAATATTGATATTTCTTTATTCTTTATCGAATTTTTGACTCTGGATTCCTTGCCTTCTATCGTAGCTCATAGAAACCCATTTCATGATCCCGTGGCATAGCAACTGACCGCTAATGCACTACATGCCTCCATGGACTTGCTTAATTACTCGCTTCGCTTATTCGAGGAGGACACATCTCTAAAAGATGGGACTGAGGAACGTATTTCCGCACAGGTATTGTTTATCAATGTACCTTTGTCGCCTAAGCCACCTTGACTATTGTTTTCCTCGAGCAATGTCCCGCTCCTCAAGTAAGATGAGATAGAGGACATCTAGGAGTGTCTGTCTTGACTCTTGGCCATGACGATTGTTGCATTATAAATAGACGGATGGTCCATGATGCTCATCTCCACGTAGCATGGATAGAGGGCTTTGGAGGCTAAACTGGCGAGTGTATCGGCCATTATGTTTTCTACTCTAAGGACTTGGGTTACTACGAATTGCTGGAATCCAGCCATCAAGGATTATGCCAACTCCAGATACTACTCCATTTTCTCATTTTTAGCCTCATCCTCCCCTCGTAACTGGGATCCCACCAACTGCGAGTTGTATCAAAGCTCCAAGTTTGTGACCGAGAGTTCTTTAGCTAATCCCAAGTTGAGCAGCACAACCTCATACTCGGCTTCATTATTGGAGGCTGTGAATGTGAACTTAACCGCCTACGTAATGAACAAGCCTTCTAGGGACTATAGGATCATACCTGCTCCCCCTTCTAGGAATATAGAGGAGTCGTCGGTTTCAAGGATCCATGACGGATCACAAAGGTCTTGAGGCTGTTGTTAAGACCTTTTGTTATATAGACCAAACTATTCAAACAAAGTTATGACCAGCTGACCAGTTGACAAATAAGATCAGATATGTACAAATTTATGGGACTATTACCATAGTTATTATCTAACTCTAAGAATCCGCCTGAAACTTAAGACATTTTTTTCGACACGCTACCGTGTAAAGACTAATCCAAAGTCCTCTAATCCGCCAAAACTTGAAAAAAGCACAATTGTGATGAATATATGTGTTTGTCCTTTTGTAAACTGGATTCATTAAAATTTCTTATCATCTTAATCACCGCAAGTGCAATGATCGTGACAAGTAATAAAAGTGGATTTTCATTAAACCTAGATATCGTTCCCACTGTGATCGAGGATGAATTATAAACCAATTAACAACCACTCAAGATCCCATTATTTGAACTCCAATATTAAGATGATTGGAAAAAGAATGAAATAATACTAAAGTACTTCACTATGGTACATTAAATATTAATAAGAACGGAGTTGAGCTCATCGTGTGAGCACGGTAAACTAGACATAGACCAATGAATAATTCACATTTTCGCACTTACTTCAATCTTAGTGCTTCATTAGTCGGTCGAACTTGTTAAAGATGCATCAGAGATAGTTTGACTTCTCCTCAACCACCATACCTTTCACTAATTAGATTCATGTTCATCGACTCATGAATTTAATCAACTACCAGAAGATATAATCATCTTTCTAAGATTTGAGTATTTTTCTTTTTCAATACTTCACACCCAGATCTTACGACTGAACAATTCTTGCCCCATAGATAGGATATTACAAGCCTTCTCCAATTTAGATGGCACCTCATCGTTCAATATCGATGAAATTCTCAATTTCCTCGATAGATCCCCGCTTAACACGGTATCAAAATACTTTCATCGAGAGAGGAGAAACTCTGAAAGATTAAATTGATATTTCACCAAACTATCCTCAAACCATGAAAGTTAGTGATTTATCTCGAGTAATCTTTCAGTTCCATTAGTTCCAGCATATCTACCATAATTCACAAAGAATTGCTCTTTACCCCTTATGATTCTCCATCTCCGTGTCACAATGTAGGGCCTCTCGAAATCGAGCAAGATACAATACTTTGCTTGGGTACACGGTACTAGTACTAGGAACAATTAAGTTTAGAAATAATACCAATCAAATAAATTCAATAATTCTCTCTAAGGCATTCTTCCACTTTGTGCAGAAAAATGATGATTATCATCGACCTATTCCCAGAGGGTTTAACCTTTCAAAATCAGTTCACTCATATCGCTGACTAACCGACGTAGGCCCACTAAACTCAGAAACAAATTGAAATAATGAAACTTAAATTTTCCAAACTCCATTTTATTCAAAACAATAATGAAGAGAAAATTTAACAAGAAATTCCAGCTCGAAGCTGCACTACAATTCATTTCTCAACTCCGAAAAATCAGAAGAACACTAACTAAAAACTACGCTCAAACTAAATCTACTAAAACGAAAATAAAATAAAAATAAAAATATACAAGAGTCTTTAACTACCAAGGAGTCTGAATGCTGAAGCCGCAGATAGCGTCTCTTAGATGCGCCTATTTATGTAATTTCCAATGTCGGGTCGCACTTCAAGACATACTGCTGTGGATCCTCCCAAATTTCGCCCAAATCGTCGCTTCATCATGGATAGCAAGAAAGTTCCTCACAAACAAAGCTATCATTTTTATTGTCGACTTCTATCATGTACCGTAGTTTTCTCGTCGACCGCTTCCGGTCTTTTCGACTCATGCGATAGACTTTGATGATGTTACGCCAAGCATTTTTCTTCGTTTTGCTCCGTATCTGCTACATAGAGTTTTCTATGTCGACAGATTTCTTTGATTCCTGAACACTTTATCAGGACAAAATTTTCTTTGTCGTACAAGACTTTCTTCTTGATCCTTACGCTATTTAGCTGCTTAAGACATGAAAATCTTTGTTGCAACAAACTTGACTTGGCTAATCTTTGTTCTCATACAATTTATGTCGCGACCGAATTTTCTTCCGTAGCGACATAGTTTTATCATTCTCTAGCTTTTATTGTTGTGACAGAAAACTTCTTTGTCGTGACAGAGATTCTACCTTCAATTCTTTAATATGTCGCAACTTGAATTTCTTTGTCGCCATTCCTCTTGTGTTGCTCTTCAATTTCTTGTCGCGATAGAGAATTCACCTCCCTCATGTTTTATTTGTCGCGACAAAAATAATCTTTGTTAGGATATAGATTTTTTTGCTATTTGTTATGAATTTTGAATGTAATGTCGCAACAGAAATTCTTCCTTGAGATGGCTCCATGCTGAAAACTTTGTTGCAACATAAAAACACTTGTCTCAACTGACCTGTGTTGTATTCTTGCCATTTTCTGATGCGACAGAGCTATCTTTTGTCGCGACAGAGTTCATTTGTTAATCTTCAGCCTTTTATGTTGCGACAAAGGAAGAATTGTCGCGACAAAGTTCCTATGCCATTTGCTTTGATCATTGTCACGACATAGTTAAGGGTGTCAGGACAGTCTTCTTTTCATTATTCTTCAACAATGTCGCGATAGAGAACTCTTTATCGCAACAGAGGTTCTATATTTGCCTTGAGTTTAACCTGGATTTTGTTGCAACATATAGTTGTTAGCTGCAACATAGTTCTTCTGGTTTGCTTGAAATTTTATCGCGACAAACAAAAACTATGTCCCAATAGAGAATGCTGCAATTGCCACTTTCTTCTTCTTTTATGCTTGAATTATCTCATTTTTCAATTAAAACCTGCAAAACACAAAGTTGGTGAATATTCCATAATTTTTCATAAAAATACATTCCGAACCGCTAAAAATATGTTAGAAAAATGGGATGAGTTTAAGACTCACGCCTACACATACAAAATTTAGGCAATAAAGCCTAAGAAGAAACTAACTCATCATTGATCGCAAGAGAGCACCGGCGTCAAACTCGCTCAACTCAACTGCCCACTTCAGGAGCCAGCTCGAAGCGTCTGGCTTGTGGAGTATGGCTCTAATCAAGTAGTTAGTGAGTAAGATTATAGTGTGGTCAGTACGGGCGCAGCTCTTTGCTATCGTTCAGAGCCAACACGATCCACTCAAACCTGTGATAATTGTTTTGGTCCACGCACCTACTCACGAAGTACACGGCTCCTCGTCACATCCTCACCGACCCTCACCAAAGCCGTGCTCACAACCATGGCCAAGGAGGCCAAATACAGGTAGAGGTCCTAATCATTTACTAGTTGAGACAACGACAGTGGGGAGACGACATACTTCTTTATAGAATGAAAGGCCTTGTCACACTCTAGGCCCCATCCCTTCAAGAGAGCTCCTTTTAACACTACGGAGAATGTCGAAGTCTATTTGAATATTTAGAGATGAACCTTTTAAGGTTAGCTTCCTTGTTGAGTCTCAGATTCGCTTTGTTACTGTGGACTGCATTTGTGCGGATGACGTTGGACTTGTCTCAAATATTTCGATCCCTTCGCTTACCAGAACCTAAGGAAGTTTCACACCTTTAACCCACCGCTTCCCAGTTCAGCCACAACTGATGCCTTCTCATCAACTCGAATGCCTCTCGAAAGTGCCCTAGATGATCTCCTCGAAGCCTCGACTTGACTAACATGTGATCAATATATGCTTCCATGGTCTTGCCCAACAAGGGTTAAAAAAGGCTAGACATCATGCACTGATATGTGGCTTCAACATTCTTCAGGCTAAAAGGCATTATGTTATAGCAATACATCCTCGTCGTAGCACAACTGTGTTCATCGAGCCAGCGATACATCGATTCGAACAGAGCGTGGTAAGCGCGAGGGAGGAGAGAAGTTGATGCCTTGTCAAGGCGTGCCCATGATTCGGGTCGACGCTGGTAGAGGAAATGTATCCTTCGTAAGCTCATTCAAAGAATAGTTGATGCACAAGTGCCACTTTCCATTCTCCTCGGGAACAACCATCACATCATTGACATCCATTCGGGGTACTGAATCTCTTTGATGAACCAGACGGCTAGGAGCTTGTCAACTTTCTGTTTTATAACTTCTCAGCGCTTCAGATGGAATCGTCTTAGCTTATGTCGAACCAACTTGAACTCCTTCTGGAGGTTTAAACAATGCTGAGCCATGGTTGGGGAAACACCCAAAGATGTCAAAGATGCAAAGACCACTCAAAAATGCCAACTCTTGGAAAAGGATAACAGGAGTCAACTTCTTCTCGAGTGAGGCGGCTCCTTGCCGACCTCTGCCTGCTCAGCTTTAACAAAGGGTGCAAATACAAGGGCTCCAAACTCGAATCCTCTAGCTCTACAGTCAGCAGGCTCCTCGAAGTTATCATTGCCATTCGTTAGCGCCGCCCTCCAACTTCGAAATTTCTCGCGATAAAGTCAGCTTGTTGGTCTCTGAGTGTTAACCACTGCGGTACGAGGATCGCCAATGACTTCATCTCTACGGATCCAAGTGCTAATTTAAAAATGGCTTTGAAGGACAAGGGCTCATCGATCACCGCGGAGTAAAACTGGGCTAGTGACAGCAGTCCAACTGCAATCGGGCAATGCTATTTCACTCAACTAACTCGGTCGGGCGATCCACTAACCCAACTAATATCCTTCCTGATCGCGCATCAAGCCGTTTATAGCCTAAAGGAAAGCAAGGCAAGTATGCAGAGTAGGCTCAGGACTGGCTGGGGTCTACCAAATATTCACATCAAAGGCTTCTCACCTTTAAGGTTAGAATCATCACATCAGAATAAAGTATGAACAACTACCTGGGCGGAGACTCGAGAACGTAAAGGAGCCCGCTAATGTGCTCTGGATACTACTTGAGACGAAGTCAGAAGCTGACTTCAGCCATGAAGACTGAACGTTGTCGCCCTCGAGAGATACGGGTGTCACTCAAGCACGAGGATGGTATCGATCACTTATCAGAGCTCGTGATGGTGGGGATCACAGTTTGTTCAACGTTGCCACATCAACGTACTCCTAGAGATGTCCTCTTCTAACCAAGAAGTTTAACAGCCTTCGAATGCGATGATAGTCATTGGTTCGGTGTCGCACGTACCGATGATACTTGCAGTACCGAGGCTTATCCCTCCCCTGGGGACTTCCCCGCCGAGGCCGAGGCCACCGAACCCTCGAGGGACTGACGTAGGGGAGGGAGCCTGAAGGCAAAGATCGTGAACCAAATCTACTCAGGTTGTCAGTTCTACCTCGATTCTCAATGGCCTTAGCCCCCTAGCCTTTAGCCCCACTTCAATAACCAGATCGCCTCGACTCCCTAGAATCGTGCTTTCCTCTCCAGTCCTAGTCATCTCGACTTTTCTTCCATTTGCTTTAGTTGTAATGTTTAGCATCTCATGTGCTAGCAACCGTTCGTTTGGTTGTGGTGACTACGTCATCCTCCAGCACGACATATTGGTTCCCCCTTTATAACAACTCGTTAATCGTCGTGGGGGATGCAGTGATAGGGAATAAAAAAACTGGGTGTTCGGGCGAATAGCTTGCTTCACTGCCTGCAGGACCGTGTCTGGGGTCACGGCTTCAAGTTGGAAGATCACGACCCTGAAACGCTTCATAATGTCCTTGATGGACTCATATCTTCCTATTCGGACATGGAAAAGGCTAGTAACGCTCTACTTTCTTTTGATAGAGCACATATACTACGTGACAAACTTCATAACCAGGCACCTGGAAATAGTTGATCGTGTTGGGAGCTCGATGGTGGAACTAGGACAAGGCGGAGCCAACTAGGATAGTTGGGAAGACCTTACACAACAGAGCATCATTCCCTATCTATAGTGACATTACTTATGGGTAATGCATCAGGTAGTCAAAAGGATCCTGAAGGCCATTATACATCTGAAATTTCGGTAAAGCGAAGTGTGGCAGGGCGTCTTGGTTCAGGATAGTGGGGGCAAACGGGGACAAAGACATGTGTCAAAAGCGTGCAATGTGAGGGTCCAGATTTCTCAAAGGGGAAGGAGTTCTAATCGGTCGAGGATTTCTAACAGGAGGATGATCCTGATGAGGGGGAGGAGAGTAGTTATCAGTTGATTTGGATCACGCAGGGCTGTGAGGCATGACCGAATTACCATGGCGAGGAATGGCAGTCGAGTTACGCAAGGTTGCATTCTCCTCATGTAAGGCTGCGTTAGCCGCCAAGAATGAAGCCAACTGCCGGCCTGACCTCTCGCTGATCTTTCAAAGATTCGTTCCAATGATAGCGCTGCCGTCCAACGCCGTATTCTTCTCATGTAGCGTCGGTACCGGCCAAGAACGGCCAACTCGTCACAGCCTGACTCCTCGCTTGATCTTTCAAAGATTCGCTCCAATGATAGCAAATACCGGGTCCAACGTAAGCTCAAAACTTGAAGAGGGACTTTTGCCCATTTAACAGTTAGGAAGCGACTCTCCGATCACTTTCTTACAATGAAAATGAGTGTGGGACTTTTGTTCGTTCCCACAGAAGGCGCCAATGGAAATGTTTCGTGTCCTTTCAAAAGAATTTGTTTTCTTTCCTTTTTTTTAAAAAAAATTCAAATTAGGATCCCCTTTCGAGTACATCCCCATACATTATATACCCATCATAGGGGGGGGGGGTTACATGATGGACGGTTATGAGATGGGCACTTACGAAAGGGGGCCTTTTAATGTCCCTTACTACTAATTAATTTGTACATTAACCGCTATACTACACTAATCAAGGCCGTAACGCTTGTCGAGGTAAGACGTTAACACGCAGTCTCCAGCTCCTCGCTTTTTATTCCCACTACTGAGACGGCTTGTCTGCCCGATGTCCATCCCAAAGCCCGGCGCGCTGATGGCAGCATGCCCGACTTCCCCGTCTTCCTTCCGTACTGGTCACTCACATGACTGTCACGTGATTAGGTTCGAGTCACCCATATAAACGCCACGTGTGGTATAGCTTATCCCATTCCATAGTTGATCCTATGACCAGTAATTGTGATACTAACATAATTGTACATGAGAGAACTTATTATCATGATTCCTGTCACAATTTCATTCACGCAGTTAAGAATGCGAACTTCATTAATCCGATTAAAGATCTAAATCAATTCAATGTATGAATATTAAATTAATGAAAATGCCTTTAAGAGTACCATAAGGCAACTAACAAGTGTTAAAGGTGATTGTCTTTAGAGCACTTCTCTAACATGATGTAGCTGGAAGGTTGAAGAAGTGAGCACTAAGTCGCTAGCCTGCATCGACATAGCAAGATTCGCCTCTCAAGGGTCAAGCCCTGACAGATTTCATCGCGGAACTATCCGACACCACCATAGACTCAAGAGAAAGTCTGACATGAGTCCTTGAAACCGATGGTTCAATTCGTCCATAAAACATAAGGGGGGAGTCGACATGGTCCTCAAATCCCCCCATGACTTACAGCTAACCCAATCAATTAAGTTTTCCTTCCCCATCGCGAATAACAAAGCCAAATATGAGGTCAGGCTTATCGGGTCTCAAACTTGCGCTTGGCTTGATGTTGCAAAAATTGATATCGTGTGATTCTCGCTTAATCGTATCTCAAATCAAAGGAGAATTTTAGTTTGATTCCAAAATAAGTTGGAACATTAACAAAATATACTTCTCAAAACACTACATCCATTTCAACTCCGCTTTCATATCAAATGTAGATCCAAACACTTCATATCAAATTGACCAAACATCTCATATCAAATCTAAAATCAAATACATCAAATATATTTTCTCCTCGTCATCAACATCAAATGGTGCCCGCTATGTGACTTTCAAATGTTTTGCTTGTCGCGAATCGTCTTTAAGGACTAACTGGCCACCAAGACAGCTTTTAGCCTATTTCGCTAAATTTTTATCCCAAAGTTCCCATAATTGAAAACGAAATAGCCAATTTCGCCTCCAGCGTCCCTCTGGCTTACCATGTACACGTATAAAAGTTATTTTAAAACACGTTTAAAAATGTAGAAAATATATTAAATTTAAAAAAATTAAATTGAAAATAAATTCCATCAAACATGACTGTTTTAGAACTTTTTTAAAATATAATTTTTAAACACTTTGTTTAAAAGCTTACCTACTTGTGGATAGCATTAAAACACTGACCAATCCACCCACCCAAAATTAAAAGTTCTTTTAGTTTCGCCCATCAAAGTTTTGCTTTCAACTCATTAACTAGTTTTGCTTTCCTTAGCCCCAAAGAAATATGTACTGCATTTGATATTTTGTTTTTGTGCATGACAAGTCCTACAACTTGATCCATCTAATATCAAGGCTCCATAGGAACGACGGCAACCACACCAGAGAATATCCGAGTTGGAAAAGGCATAGACTGATATTATAAGAGTGTTAGGTTTGTGTCCAAAGTCTCACATCAATTAAAAATATGAGAATAATGAGTTAATAAGAATTGACAATATCCAATTATTTTGAGGCTTTCTAAAAGGGGTGCAAAAATAAAATCATGATGGTCTCATGCCTAACAAATATAATACCAAAAACCAATGTGGAAAACGGTAGGTTCATAAGTTTTCCTTGTCCTATTAAAGCCATCTATGCAAATTAGAGTTCGAGATACATGTTGGGCAATTTCATGGACCCTTCCCTATTCATATTAGTTTAATATTATTATTCATTTTGAGCTTAAGCCCTCATGATTTTATTTTTGGGCTTCTTTTCTTAAAATGTCTCATACCAATAGGATGTTGTTCATACTTATAAACTCATAAGTTTTCCCATTTTTATTCAATATAGGACTTTAAGGGCACACCCCACAATCCTCCCCTCAAACAAGTACCATCGAACCTCCTCTCAAATTGGGATTTTTTTTATCTTCACTACGTTTCGGTACACGTTTTACGTAAAGCATTATTTTCCATGTAGGAGTCAGAGACTCACAACATCCTCATGTTCCGGTTCCACACTCATTACACCAATTGTTGGGAAACATCGTGTACCCTTTCCTATCCACATTGATATGATATTATTCACTTTGTACCTAAATTCTTATGCTTTGTTTTGGGTTTTAACATCAAAAGCATCATATCAATTGGATGTTGTCCATTTGCTTATAAACTCATAAGTCTTCTCATTTGTAATCAAGCTTCTCGTCAAATTAAAGAAAAAAAAAAAACTATTTTTGAAGCAAAATAAAAAGTATTGTTATTTAACTATATATAATATAAATCACTTGTAAAATATATCGCCGCTTATTTTAACAAATGAATTATGTATCTTTGTTTCTACCAGTGTCTAAAGTCGGCGGAGTGAGGCACAGCTTGATCTCTCATGCCATATTTTTTTTGTTTGATAATTTTGTTCCATTCATCTCACGTTCGAAAGATGTTTAATTGCAATGTTTTAAAAACTATATCAGTGACGAAAAAATTATCGTTTCACGGTTCATTGGTCAGACTGACGGTCAAATCGTAGTTGAACCGATGACATTATAAATATATAATTTATATTTTTTTTAAATTAAAATTAATGTTAAAATATATAATTTAATATTTATAATGTCATTTACTCATTACATATAATTAGTTAATATTTTAACTTTTATGAAAATATAACATTTATAATATTTAAATATAAAAATTTATTGAAAATGAAAAATAAAACTATAATATATATATATATATATATATATATATATATATATATATATATATTATATTTATATTTATATTTATATTTATGTTTATGTTTTTATTTTATATTTATATTTACATTGAAAACCGAATATTATATTTTTTGTTTTGCAAAGGTTTAAACAAACTTGAGAAATTAATGACTTGGTTAATCCTCTCACCTAAGAGCCTGTGAGGTCTCAAGTTTGATTCTAAGAGAAATTAGTTTTTTTTATCACTTCCAATCCTTTTCCCCTTCCATCCCTTGTCCCACATGGGAAAGGGAAGGAGATAAAATGGGCAATTATAAGCTCTTTGTGAAACTTAAGAAGTTAAAGATGCCTGGGCTGTGGACCAAATGTTGTAGTTTTGCTTGACCCAAAATTCTTGATTTTGCATAGAAAATAAATGAGCCTATTAGATGTTCCTAAAGAATAGATCGATCAAAATTCTTGATTTTGCATAGAAAATAAATGAGCCTATTAGATGTTCCTAAAGAATAGATCGATCTGTGTGATTCATTGGTTTAATCGTTGGTTCTTAATCGATTTGATTGGCAATCCGATCCAAAGAGAAAATCAAACAGCTGGTCCAATCAGGGTTTAAAACATTGGATGTTTGCATAATATGGCCTTTAAATCAAGTATTTACACATGGGTTTACTCAGGGGATCACTTAGGATAGAAAAGTCGAAATTGATGTATCATTGATAACTTTTTCTCCTTGCCGTGGCCGCCAACTGTCATTATCCCACCATTAATGGCATGGATTTCATGCTGTCTGTCTTTGTGTTAACCTAACAATATGGAGCCCGGTTTATCGAGAAAAACCATTGGCGACACGACGTTGCTTTATACCGCTTGATTGGACTCAAACCAGCCGGTTTGTCGGTTCGATAGTTAAACTGGTGATTTAAATGGTTTTTTTTATGAAAGAAGACTACGGGTGAGGAAACCTCCAAAAACGATTAAACGAGGATCCATAATTCTAACCATTAAATAATTCAATAAGTATTATAAATACATTTTTTAGTTAACTATTAAATTATTTAAATGGTTTGACATAGTTCAATAGGTGTCTGAGCCCAAAGAAAAAGCTCATATGGAAAAGGCTGTCCGTTAATGGTTTAATTAGTCGGTCTTCATTTTTTTTTTTACATTTATTCAATTTTTATTACATCATAATATTATTTTTTCTATTCCTCGTAAATTTTGTCCATGGTGGAACTCGAATCCAAAATTTCTTTTCTCCTTATACTAGTCTAGATTCTTAACTACTTGAGATTGGTCTTATTGACACTATAAACTATACATAAAAATATATTCATAAATTATATGTCTCAAATATAATTTAACATATTGCTATTTATTTATTAGATTATTAATTATTATAGATAAATATATTTTATATGAACAATTAATATATGGCATGTTTGTTTCTTATTTTTAAAATTGTTTTTGGTTCAAAAAATAAAGAAGAATAAAAATATAAAATATATTTGATTTCCACTTCTTTTTTTTTTTTAACCTAGAAAACATAAAAAAAATTATCAAATTCAAAAAAAAAAAAAATCACGGGATACCAAAAATGGTATTATCTAAAAACTGTTCTTATTTTCTTAATTTATTATTTTTATGTTTTATGTGTTTTAAAAAAAATGTTAAAAATCAAATATATTCTGCCTGTTCTTGTTTTTGAGAAAAAAAAAAAACAATTTTCGAAACCTGTAAGGCCCTAAATAATTTCCATTCCGCACATATTCACATAATTCCCCTTCCGTTATCCAAGAGATGTTATACTAGAGCTGGCAATTTGAGCAGGCGGGTTGGGCTAGCGGAATGACCAGTAGGGCCGGGCTGGACTCTATTTTGTTGTATTTTGTCAGTTCGAAAAACCGCCAATTTTGGCTCGATCCACATAATTGAAATCGGGTTGTCCGATTTTCGGGGTCAGCCCGATTTGAAAAATAAATAAAAACCCCTTTACTTTACCCTATCCACTTATTCTTCCAAGCCCTATTAATTGCCTTTGATTTTTTCAAAACCCCCGAGCTCTTCTTCTCCTTCTCAGTTCTTGCCATAGGCCTCCAGCAAACCACCTCCTCGACGATGATCCTCCAAGCATTGTTCTGTCTTCTCCTTCATCTGATTCTAATCCAAGCAAGGATCCTCTTCCTCCATATTTATTTCCTCGTAATCATTTCAGTAAAAAATCATCACTTTTGCTTCAATTTTTTTCTCGCTTGATCTTTTTTTTTTTTTTATGAAACATAAATCTAATCTTATAATGCTTTATTCTCGTTTTTCTCGATGCAGAAAATGGAGAAGGTGTTTTTATTTGGCTTTCATCTCCAACTTCAAGGACGATCAGACGAACCTTAAATAGAGGTTGTTTGGTTTAAGATTTATGCTGAAAATTGATGGGGGTGTTTTTTTTAAGTGTTGTCTGTTGCCCGTCGCAAGGGTTGGTTGTCAGCCTGGTAGGTTCATGCATCAAGTTTATGAGATAATATATTTCAGCTTAGAAGAAACAGATAAAATAAAAGAAACCATTTTTCGAATAAAACCAGCTACATCAACTTCTGCTTAGAATAAAACCCAGCTTTTTTTCTAGAATAAAAACCGCTTTTTCTCGTAATAAAAAACCATTTTAAAACCAGCTGTCTTTGACATTTTGTTCTCCCCTCATTCTTTGTTTTTTCTAATAAAAAACCAGCTTTTAACAGGTTTCAAGTTTTTGTTTAGGGAATGTTTGGTTAGTGTTTTTGAAAACAAGTTTCATGTTTTTAAGAAAAAGTTAAGCAACCAAATCCTGTTTCGTTTTCCATGTTCTTGTTTTTTCAGAAATAGTAACACCAACATAGCCAGATGAGAACAATATCAATGTAATTTGTAATATGTTTTCAGATTTGGTATTTGTATTTGGCATCAAACCAAATGCGGTAAATCACTAGGTTTACCCGCGCCCTGATGATAGGGCCTGGTCACAAAGAAAATTGCGTACCCTGGGCTTAAATCAGTGTCTGCCCGATCTCGCCCACTATATTCTACCCATCACAGTCTCGTCCCGCCGATAAGCCTCGTCTTCCGACCGTTTCTAGTTATACCCATCACGCCATTTGCTCCCACTCAAATCCCTTCTCCACTATCCGATCCACAAATCTCAGTCTGCTTTTCATTACATTTAAAATTTTGATTACAATTTAGAGCGCCTGATTCGTGCCATAGTAGGTGTTATGAATCAACAAAATTTATAACCTAAATTACTCCTACGCCACATAGCGCATCCACTGCAGCAAAGATAGCAAACTCTAGGATCAAACACAGGATGAATTCCTTTCTTCGCACTGTAAATGATTTACAACAGGCTCAAATGGTGAATTTGTTTTGATTTTAGGACGGTAAAAGTGTGGAGTTGATGTTGTGGAAACAAAAATAAAACTAAATGGAAACTTCAAAGAAAAAGAAATCCTTGAAGTGTCAGTCAAGAACAAGACAGGTTACAAAGAGGTCATCTGCCCATTTCCTCAAGGCTGGGAGGATGACCATAGTCAATCCCAACCGACCTTCATTTAACGTTAAAAACTAAAACCCACAATTTTCCTTTCTAGATAGAAAAAGTTACTTATTTAGCATTTATGGTTCCTACAAGCAAAATCTATCACCTGACCCATCCTACAATGATTCGTAAAGGCAAACTACGAATCTCAAGTGATCTAATAATAAGTATCCACGAACCCTAAAAGATTATCACTGCATGATCAATGAGGATGCATCTATAAAATATAACCCCTTTAACTCTACCTCCAATGGCTCATGAATAGTAACTGATGGATACTGTATCTAAAGCTAAGAATAAAGACTTAACCCTAAAGCTCGCAAGTATCGCCAAAGAAAGTATATCAAAGAGCTTTAAACCTAGGGTTGTAAATTTGGGAACCAAAATGTCAAAACCTGATGCGTGAAAAACAGGGGAACAAAATGCAAACCTTATTTCCCAAGCCCAGCAACCCTCTTCTTCAAGGATACGAGATCTAGGCTAAACATCCTCAGTTGCCATCCCCAAAGGAGTGTTTGCTCTCTAGAAAGTGAGAGAAAATGGAAAAAGAGAAGAGGAGAAAACTGGAAGAAACAGAGCACCGTATTTGAGCCTCACAAAACTTAGGTCACAAAGGTATTACAATGGCTTATATAGCCTTACAATCAAAGTGAACTACCAAACTAACCTAACTAAAACTATTACAATGAGGGTAGAAAGGAGAAAAACAAAAAACGGGGCCGTTTGAAGAGCTGGAATTTTCGCTGCAGGAGAAAAATTCGCTACATAGCGAATTTTCGCTACTGGCACTGTTCATCACTGTTGGCTAACGGCCTCACTGCTCCCCGTCGTACTATCTATGCCGCACTATTCACTTTTTCGCTTTGATATTCTTCTATCTCTACTTTGTTTAAATTTGAGAGGAAAACCATATGAAAATCTGATGAAACCAACCCGACTTTGTTATGATTGGACTACATGACACTAGCTTCCCAATTCCGCAAAAACTATAAAAATGTACCCCGGAAATGCATTAGAAGTACAATAGGGACCCGATCGCATCCCCAACCTGGTACATTTCTAGTCCATAGCAATGCAAAGAAAGAAAACATATAAAACTATAACAAAATCATGTTACAAGGTTGCGGGTTAAGGTTGTGAAGAAGTAATGCCTAGCCTGATGAAAATTCTAGAAACTTAGCCTAATAACTACCTCGAGAGATAGATGCCATACAAAATGGGTATCAAAGAGCTTCATACCGATGACTCAACAGGAACTTCCACCCAAAATCTAAGTGTTTGTTTGATTAGCTCTCAACAATAAAGCGCCAAATTGCCTCTCTGACCAAGCTGCGCCTGACCTAGTATGCTAACCCGACCCTAAATAGATCGGGACCCGTCTCTTATTCCACAATTCTTTTTGTGTTGTAGGGTGCAATCTTTGAGGAATCGACTTCTGAAAGTCCATGCGAGGGGGATTCGCGATGTCTCTAACTGATTACGGTTTAGGGCACCAAGCCATAATGATTTTTCAACCACAAACTCTTCAGGTTTCACCTTGGACTCCGAATGATTTCGAGACTCCAGCACCTACAACTCGCTAAACTCCACCCATCCACCCGTGTAGCGAACACTAAGTTGGTGGCTCCCAACACGGTTGGCAGGGCACGGGCTTTAAGGCTTTTCATAAACCCCTCGGGCCAGGTGTTAGTTTCAGGCAGCGTTGCAATTTTCTTCTTTTGCTTTTTTTTTTTTTTTGGAAGACTCATTGACCTTGTTTCCACAGGGGTCCTTAACTTATTAAAGGTAGTCAACGACACTAGGATAGGTTGTGCAAAGTAAAGGGGGTTGTACAGTTTTTTAGCCTATTATTGAAACCTATTTTGCTTAGTGTGTGGTTAGCTAGAGGTGGGAGAAAAAGGTCGAAATCAATAAGAATTTAACTAATCATCCACTCAATTAGGCATGGAACCAATCTAACATCAATAGAATTGGACAAAGCTTCAATTTTTCAAATTTTTAGGTTAAGTAGAACACAAAAAAAATTTGGGTGCAAAAAGGGTCCAATTTTTTTTTAAAAGTAAGTTGTATAGTATAACATCTTCACAAAAAGGAAAACCAGCAAGCCACTAAACAACACAAAATGGGCTTGCTCAAAATAATAACAAAAATATAAATACATGCCACTTCCTTCGTTAACTCTCCCCCCAACCAAATGTCTCATTGTCCGCAATGGGGCTCGGATTGGAAAGTTAGAGAAGGAAGTGCTACCTCCTTGATGAGATGTGCTCTTTGTTGAATAGGAGACTTTGCAAGCTTTATTGACACCTTCGCTCCGTTTGAAACTGAATAAACAAGTTAGGAGAAGAAAAGAGAGGGAAAAAATGACCAGTTAGAGAATTTTGAAAATTACACTTTTATAATAATTTCAAAAGTATTATTTCTACCTATATTTGGATTCTACACTCTCTAAGATTTCCAACGGTACCAAAACACCAAACGGGTTCGGGCTAGAAAAAAGTTATGGCGAAAACAAAATTGGGCTGCGAGAGTGGAAGCGAGGTTGCGAAAAATTCGCAAGTTGCAATTTTTTCCTGGCCCACATTGTGAGAGACAATTTTTTTAATATATATATATATATCATAAAAAGACAAAATAGTTACTTGATGCACTAAAAAATCAAACACCTTTCTGATGCGGGTTGCGAATTTCATTAGGTTGCGAAGAAAATTCGCAAGGTTCTTAAATTTTAGTTACGGACACACCAAAAATAAAAGCGAGAAAAAAAAATTAAGAAAAATTGCAGAAAAATGAAAATTAATCTAAAAACAAAGATTAACTAAAAATTAGAGAAAATCTAAAAAGAAAAATTAACTAAATCAAAATAAAATAAAATAAAATAAGATAAAACAACAAAAATCAAAACAAAAAGTGGGGAGGGCATGCTCCCCCAAACCCGATTTTAGGCCTTTGGAGGTACATTTGGGCTGAGTGGAGCTTAATGGATATGCTAAGGTTCGTGTGCTCCAAATCTGAACCAGCACCCAAACCATCCACTATGTCATGCAGCGTGAGTGGTTGCTAATGTTTTTTGATGTAGTGGCAAAAGTTTGTACAGTGACCACTAATTTCTTGAAGTTTTTCAGCATATATAGGCAGTGATGTGGTGGCCTTTATGGTGGTGCTTGGGGGGGTTAGTTGTCTTTGCGAGCGGGATATGCGGGTGCAAGATTCGAGAAGAGGGGCAAGTGTAAATTATGCTCTTAATTGTTCTTCCACGCTTCCTCTCCTTTGTCTACCTTACTCTGACAAGGGGAGAAGTTTCTTCTTTCCTTCTCCCATGGACAAACAACGACACACATATCGAGGATTCGAGACAGCCCTTCGAGACAATTCAATAAAATCCTCTATAAGCCCACAGTGGTACCATTTGTTGACAACTCCTCTACCATGGTGTCACTTGTACTCTTCCTCTGGTGGACGTGCTTTGTTGATGATGGGGTTTTCAATGGAGTCTTGAGGTTGTCCCATTTGTATGCTCAAGTCATTTTCAGCCCATCTAATTTCTTGTTCAAATTGTCTTCCACGGTGACAATTCTCACGGTCGAATGGGCATTAATCCCTTTCTGCTATGCCACAAAGTCATCCACTATCTGAGTAGGAGTCCCGAAATGGCTTGTTAAATGAAGGGATTATTTGTGGTCATTTGAGGTGTAGTAGGGAGTTTGAAGCATAATATGGAGGTCGGGAGGTGCATCTTGTGGAGGTCTTGGTTCCCATGAGAATTTGTGTGATTCCCCAACTATGGTTATGAAATACTACCATATGGTGAACTCATCCATTGAGACTTCTATAGTCCCTCGTATTTTTTTATATTCATTTGGATTCCTCCACGGGTTGATGACTTTGCCATGGATGGTTTTACGTAATCCCTCATTATTGGACATATATGCACTAGGGTTACCCCCCCCTTACATCTTGCGTCGTCTTTGTCCATCTTCCATTGGGTTCAATTCAACCTTGATTAAAGCTCTATTGCCCCAGAACACGAACCACAAGCAAGAACAAAGCAAACACCCGAACAAAGGAAAAACAACTCTACCAAAAGGGAGTAAAGTTAGCTAAAAACAAAATTAAATGAAACAAAATTAAAAACACACTTGAAAACATACAAAGATATATATCTGAAAAATTCACGGAACTTGTGATGAGGATCACAAGTGTTCAGATCATCATTCGCACTTGCAGGCACCATCCCCGGCAACGGCGCCATTTGATTCGTGCCACGGTAGGTGTTATGAATCAACAAAATTTATAACTTAAATTACTCCCCATTGTCGTAGCGTAACCTCTTTTATGATATAAGCGACCCTAGGGTCAGTACTGGGGATGGAGTTTCTTCGTATAAATGATTCTGATAGGCTCAAAATGGTGAATTTGTTTGGACACCAGGGACCCAGTGTAAAAAGTGTGTGGAGTTGATGTTGTGAAGTGAAAATAAAACGAAATAAACTAAAATAAAAGTGTAAAGAAATCCTTGAAGTGTTGGGTTGCTAGGTTGGGTTGATAGGGTGCAAGAGGTCCTCGGGTTCATTTCCTCGCGTTGGGGAGGATGACCTATAGTCAATTCAGGCAGAATCTTCATTTGCGATTAAAAAACTAAACCCTAATTTTCCTTTTGATGAAAGCATTTATTTACAGCACATGGTTCCTCCCAGTGAAAATCTATCACCTTGACCCATCCTACAATGATTCGTAAGGGCAACTAATGAATCTCGGTGGGATCTAATAGCCAAGCATCCTTGAACCCTAAAAAAGATTACCAAGTATTGATCAATGAGGATGCATCTATAGTGAAAATATAACCCCTTAACCTACCTCGATGGCTCGTAAATATGACTAATGGATATCGGTGTATCTAAAGCTGGGAATACCTTTGAACCACAAAGCATAGTAGACGAAGAAAGTACATCAAAGAGCACAACCTAGAGTTGTAAATTTGGGAACCAAAATGTCAAAACGATCACGTGAAAACGAGAACAAAATGCAAACCTTCTTCCCAAGCCTAGCAGCCCTCTTCTTCAGGATCACGAGACCCATAGCCAAACATCCTTTGAGTTGTCATCCTAAAAGGATTTTTTGGTTTCCTTAAAAGTGAGAGAAAATGAAAAAAAGAAGAGAAAGCGGGAAGAAAGCAGACACCGTATTTGCTTCCTTCAAACTTAGGTCAACGATTGTATTACAATGGCTTATATAGCCTTACAATCAAAGTGAACTACCAAACTAACCTAACTAAAACTATTACAATGAGGGTAGAAAGGAGAAAAACAAAAAACGGGGCCGTTTGAAGAGTTGGAATTTTCGCTGCAGGAGAAAAATTCGCTACATAGCGAATTTTCGCTGCGCTTTTGTTCATCAACGATGACTCTTTGTTCCCATTGCTCCCTATTCTTATTCCTTATTTGCACTATTCCATTTCTTCTTGCTGATATTCTTCATTCAGCTTGCTGAAATTGATAGAAAACCATATGAAATTGATGGAAATCAACCCGACTGTTATGATTTGATTGTCTGACGATTTGACTTCCAATTCTTGCAAAAAACTACAAAAACAGCCCTGAATCACGATCAAAGTGCAATGGGGACCCGAACATGTCAATTCGGGTTAATTATAACAATTAGTACACAAAAGCTCTCCAAAACCTATTAAAAATAGGGTTCAAAATAGCACTTTTGGGCACTAATCGGCGTATCTCCACATTAGTAGATTTTCTTAGAAATTTTGTGTTTGGTTGCTGAAAATAATTAATTTTGATGATGTGTATTGATGTAACATCCCCGAACTTGGATTAGGGCGTTCTTGTCCGTCCATTCTATATAAGACTCTAAAACCACTGCATCTCCTGTGTACATTCAAATTTAGCACCTTATGAATATTTTATTTGTCACGAATATGCTTACAAGAAAAATTAAGCTATTTTGTTAAATCAAAATCCTCCCAGCAAACATGAATCTTTTAGAAGTATAACAGTCCATTCATGAATATCTTTCAGCCAAGATAAATTTTCCAAAACTAATTTTCTCAAAACGTAATATTCTAGCAACATGAAATATACTTCAAATAAAAGTTTGCAAACACTCAATCTTAAAGCATTAAAGTAGTCCAACAAACATTAACTCAAAATAATTCTCAACTTTCATCCATACATATCCCAAAATCACTCATCACCAAGGACTAGGGTACCTGAAATTGATCAACAGTTAAGAGTGAACTAAAAGCTTAATAAAGAATGTTAATACAGTTTCATAGATCAAATATTTTAAATTCACAAAATTAGAGATCTAACATATTTTTCTTTTCCTCATAAATCTCATAAAATCTTTAAGTACAAATAAATAAGATATACATATATTTCAAACCGATGTTCATCATATTTTATGTTTCTCAAACAATTTCATATCATAATCAAATCCACAAATATTTTTAAAACGCACATATACTCATGGTTCTTAAAATATTTGTTTCAAATAAAATGTCAACTATTCTAATCCGTTGACGAGGGTCATTTTATCAACTACTATAATTCATTGATTGAGGTCGTATTTGTCAAGTTTATACCTATTGACCATATTTGTCAAGTTTATACCCATTGACAGGGTTAATTTGTCAAGTTTATACCCATTAACCGGCACCATATTTGTCAAGTTTATACCTATTAACATGGGTCATATTTGTCAAGTTTATATCCATTGACTTGAGTTATATAAAACAAAGTCAAATATTTCCTTTATCTTTCCAATTTCATAAAAATACAAAATTCTATCTCTATAACTTTTAATCTTTATCATCAACATTCTCAAATCTATTTTTCATATAAAACATGTATTTGATCAATGCATATGATTTAAATAAATAGAAATTTCTAAAACTCATAATTATATATAATAGCAAGATATTTTGTTTATACAAGAAAAACTACATTAATCTTCCTTACCTAATATTCCAAGATATTAACAAAACCAAGAAGCCTCAAAAGAGTTATAAATCACCTGAATAATATTACCAATATCTGTTAGATAAAAATAATATTTTCTTCGCATTCATAAGTTTTATATCTTCTATTTTTCTTTTATAGGAATAAAAAATATTTAAACCTAAAATCTCAAAGGCTCTTTAGCTTGAGAATTTCAAATAAATTAGGGTATTTTCCCAAAAGCCTTAGCATCACCAATTTTCCAAATCTATCAATTTCTTAAATCCCAAAAATTAGGGATTTTACCATAAAACATTATTTTTTGTTGAAATCCCCAAATCTCTTATGAATAAATGGTTCTTTGTAACTTGTATGGAATAGGGTTTCAAATCTAAAGCTTGGTAGCCCAAGAATTACCGAAACACATCAAATACTCATTCCTAAATAAATTTATCAAAACTATGTCTTTCTTACATTTCTAATGTTTCATATTTAAAAGTTTAGGAAACCATAAGTTTTCAAATATAAGATTTACAAGAGTTTGAAAAACTCACACCCCCAAATATATCAAACATCAAATCCAAACCAAAATTCTTACTTTTATACATTTCAATCATTTTTTAGGGTTTCAAAACTAAAGTTTTAGAAAGCCCTAATTAAGCTTTCAAATCTAAATTTTTAAAAACCTTAACTACCAAAAAAATCAAAGGGGGAAAAAATCTTTGCCCGAGATTAAAATTCTTGAGGCTTGAAATCTCCTCACTTTTGAAACAACCCTAGCTCCTTTCTCCCCTTCTCTTCCTCTCTCTCTAGAAAAATGGAAATAAAAGAGATGAGACATACGAGTTAGAGAATCATTTTTATTTTAAGACAAATTCTATATTTTCCTCGAAGCCCCTTCATCTTTTAAAATTTGCATAACAACTCATCTTCTTTCTTTTCTTTTGTTTGTTAGAAAGTTACGAGTATTACACTTGATAACCACCTAATAAAAAAACACGGTTTGTAATGATTTTAAAATCTTTTAAGATAGTAAAAACTATATTCACCCATTTGGATTTTAAATTTAAAATTAAAACTATGATTCTAGTCTTTAAATTCTTATTATTTTTTGTTCCAAACACTTAACTTTAATTTATTTAAAATAATTATCATTTTATATTATAGCTTTTTTTTTTTTTACACCCATTTACTTGGCATCACAACATTATTGAAGTATTATGTTATAAAGATTCAACCTTGATCTTTTTCTTATGTTTCGTTTAACCATTAACCATTAAATTAGACCTCATTAACATATTACATTTATTATTAAAAATATATAAATGATTAATAAATTTATAACATTATGTAAAAAATAATAACATATGAAAATTTAATAGTTAGTAAATATTATCGCCCTTGAGCTTTGATCATTTAAGTGGTAAAATGACATGATGAGAATGGAAGGTTCTAAAACCGAATCCTAATCAAAACAAATTACTAGAATGTCATGTGTGGTGATAAAAACACAATACTACAAGAAGTAAAAAATTAAAAAAAAAGTTAATAAATATTGTGGGTACTATGGGCCAGGGCTCGGCCCGGCCGAGGCGAAAGAGATTGGGCTTCAAAGCCGGTGACCGAAGTGCTCGGGTGATCTTCCGCCCAGGTACCCCAAAGAGATTAGACCTAAAAGCCAGCCGACCTAGGAATGCCCGGGTGATCTTCCGCCCAAGTATCCCAAAGGGACTAGGCCTAAAAGCCAACCGGCCTAGGAGCTTAGGCCAATCCTTTGCCCCGAAGTGCGTGCCGGGTACCTCATATCCCCGGGATGCACTTTTGCAGTGTTTCCTTTCCCGATGTCGCTGACTCTACGAAACTAAACACCAATCGGCTCTTCATGATATAAGTGTAAGATCTCCCATGAGCCGGCCTCCTTGCCTCCAATAGAATAGGAAAGCATCCCTAGCAGCGGCCCTATCTGGAAGGCAGTTACGTAAAAGGAAGAATAAATTATCCTTCCCGAAATAAGAGCCACCTTCCCCTAACATTATGGGAAGAAATCTTCTACTCTCCAAATAAGACGGATCCTCTTTTCCTCTTCCATAAAAGGGAAGCAAGTCACACCAAGCGGTACGAGATTCTTAATTGTGATAATTGCTGCTCTAAGCTCTAAGTCTTCAAGAAAAAGACTAACTTTGTCATCGGAGGGGCGACGAGAACACCACCGTCGTCTTCTTATTTGTTTTGCAGGTTGCAGCCAACTGGTGAATGCTCCGACGATCCATTGACTATGAGAATTTAGGAGACTACAATTGGCGCCGTCTATGGGAAACGTCGAGCAAGAAATCTTAGAGGCGATACGCGAGAGCTTGGGTACACCCGCTCTCAAGTGACCTCCCGATCTCCGAAGCCTTTGCAATTCTCAAACATCCCACCTGACCGTCGGAACTTACCACCATGTCCAGCAACCCAGTAAACCCACCCATCGAGGACTAGTTCCTCACCGTGGCTCTTCTAGGAGATGGAGCGAGAGCGGGAGCAGGCCCTACGAGATGGCTAGAATTACGAGAATGAAGCGGACCGTTGCGACGGAAAATGACCGCCTACGAACCCGCTTAGAGTCCAACAGGCGGGAACCCCTAAGGTGTCGCCCAGAATGAGCCCCTAGCGGCGAATAAAGGGAAAGAGCCCCTCCTACCCGACCATAGTGATCATCAGGCTGATGACAAGCTCTCTTCGGATAGCTCTCCACTTCCTGAGTCTCGCCACCCCCAGGAGCAATGCGGGGCCAGAGTCGAAGAGACCTCCATCGCCGGAGTCCGGTCGGGCCATGAGGCGAACACCGACAGCGGGGGGTACGAAGAGGCGGCGGGGATGGACCCCGTTCCTAGTGGCCCGAACATGTTGCCACCGGTTCGAAACTCGCCCTCCATTTACATGCACGGTACACGCCGGCGCTCCAGATCCGCGTGAGGCCACTTTATCCCCGTTGAGGGGACCTACGACATCTTATCCTCCCGCTTTTTGGGCTACAGCATATTTTAGACTACAAACCTCCTCGCGGATTCGTTATTCCTTCGTTCGCTATGTATGACGGTTCCTCCGATCCTTACAATCATATGCTGCACTTGACGATGATGATTCTGTGGCCAGGGATGATAGGCACTATACGCCAAAAGTGTTCAGAGGCCCGACCTCAAAGGCCAGCGTTGGCTGAGACACAAGAAAAGCTTCCTAGAGTCGATAAACTCGTTCGGCGGTTGTGGGCCATCGTTCTTTCAATATCTATCTTTCGGTCGGGTGAAGGGAATGTCCCGGCTCCTCGAGAGCCATCCTCAGAGCAGGAAAGGCGAATCCATCAGAGGTTTCCACACGCGGAGTTGAATAGTTTGTCAGAAGATTGATATATACAATATGGATGCGGTCTGCAAAAACTTCGGAGAAGCTTGGACCCGACCACCCCGTTTTCTAGTCTTTATCCGCCGTAACCATGGAAGAATTATATCGGCGGGTAAGATAAGTTCTCCACCTTTGGAAGATAACATTAATTTTACCTCATGGCTAATGACGATAACCACCAGTGTGGCCGACCCCGAGCTCGTCGAGCAGGTAGCCGAAACGAGAGTCGGCGCGCCACGGCGAACTGTCGAAAACGCGAGCCCCCGGTTCCACTCCTCTCAACATCGCCTATGACCGGCTCCTCCCCCTTATTCGGGACCTCCCCGATTTCAAGTGGCCCCCTCCTATGATGGCGGGCTTTGGACATGTAACCGGATCCCCAAGGTGCGATTATCATAGGGACCATGGCTACAAGACCAACCACTGGCAAAGCTTGAAGTTCCTAATAGAAAAAATTGATTCGGTGAGGCATCTCGGAAGATATATGCGAGGAAGCGCCCGGTGAGGTAGTAGCGCCCCCACGGTGACGGGGCCGTTATTGATATTGAGCGTACGCCGGGGTCTGGCCAGCCATCGGCTTTTTATATTGGGGACAGCTCGATAACCATTAGTCGAGAGAGAGTAGAGAAGAGAAAAATGCTCAGGGCGACCTCGGTCAGTCGAGTAAACAGGTCGGTATTTAGGAGAACACCACGATGGCCAGTAGATCGGCTGACCCGATCCTTTCCCCACGTTAACCACTACTTTCGGTCGTTACCGCTTCATTGCGATGCACTTGTACTTACTTACGTATTAATGGTTGCGATGTGCCGCCGGTCCTGGTCGATCGGTAGTGCAAGCGATTTATTACACCTCGACCTTTAAGCGGATGAGAGTCACGATTGATCAACTCAATTGCGTGGCGGGGGGTTTGCTCGAGGGTTTAATGGGCACCACGGTGGCCGAGTTGGGGATATCGCCTTTCCGTCGAGAGCGGGCCGATGACTGACAAATGCGTTCTCGGTAGTAGGGACTTGGGACCATCTGATGCCATCCCCGAGTCGGACATGGCTACACGCCATGAAAGCGTACCCTCTACATACCGTCAAACCATCGACTACTGACCGCGTCGGACAGAGATTGATCTTCGGGAAGCGAGTTAGCGGGATGCGGCGATTGTTATCGACTCTCGGCTTGTAGGGACACGAGCAAAGAGAGTGCTCCAATGAACCATCCCTTGAGGATCAACCCTCGTAATAATCCGCAGGTCATCAGCGCGGCCGCCTGCGAGGATGAGAGAGCCGCTCGGTTGATCCTTTAGAAGCCACGCCCGCAGCGAGGTCGGACGAATGCATCTCGTTAGCACCCTCTATCCAGGGAGGAGAAAGGTCGGCTATGTCGTGTCTTTGCTTGATTGAGCAGCCGATGTGTTAACGAGACTCATCTTGGAAATATGACAGGAATAAACCCCACGCATGCCTCACATAGACTAAATGTCAACCCATTCGCCAAGCCGGTCAGGCAAAAAGTGAGGCGCTTTCATCCGGACCGCCACTTGGTAATCCAGACCGAGGTCGATAACCTTCTGTAGAACGGATTTATCAGAGCAGTTAAGTACCCGGATTGGTTGGCCAACGTGGTGGTTGTCCCAAAAAAGGGGAACAAGTGGAGAGTATGTGTGGATTATACGGACCTCAATGACGCATGCCCGAAGGACAACTTCCCTCTGCCCCGAATAGATCGGATCGTGGGCTGACGTGCGGCGTAGTATCTTGTATCTTTGTGGATCTTCACGGGATATCACCAGATCCCCATGCACTCCCCAAATGCGGAAAAAACATCTTTCATCACTCCCCATGGACTTTATTGTTACAATGTGATGCCTTTCGGTTTGAAAAATGTTGGGGCTACCTATCAGAGGTTGGTGACCAAGATGTTCCGCCCGTTGCTCGGAAGCACAATGGAAGTCTAAATTGATGATATGCTAGTAAAATCAAGCCGGCGCTTGGATCCATAGCCCCCTTTCAAATCTCAACGAGACATTCGACCTCCTCAGAGAATATGGTATGAAACTGAACCCCCTAAAATGTGCCTTGAGGTCGGCGCCCGACCGGTCCTTGGCACATGGTGACCCGGAAGGGAATAGAGGCTAATCACACACGGCTTAAGACCGTCTTGCAATCCGACTCCACCTCCGAAGGGGTCGACAGGCGACCCGGCGATTGGTTGCTCTTGGGCACTTTATTTCCCGGTTCACGGACCTTTTGAAACCCTTATTCACCTGCAGGGGAAGTAGGCGGGGCAGAATGGAATCGAGGAAAAGAATGGGCCCGGGCATTTGTAGCGATCAAGCGATAATGCACAATGAGCCCCGATTCTTATGAGCCCGGAAGTTGGTGACACACTCTATCTCTACCTAGCAGCCTCTGATATAGCAGTCAGTGCCACCTTATTTAAAGAATGTGGGGATGTAAAGTTGAGGCCTGTGTTCTTTGTCAGCAAGTCCTTGCCGTGCGGAGGCCCGGATATAGCCGCCTCGAGCAATTTACTTTAGTCCTCGGGACATGGCCAGCTCCGCCCACTTCGGAGCTCACCCAGTTTGGGTGCTAACCCGATCTTGCCGCTCCAGGGCACAATTCTAAACGATAATAATGGGAATGACGTTGAGCGATGGAATTGGCGAGGAAATTATGGCATCGGTCTGGCGGGAACTTTTCGAAGAAGGGCAAGTCTTGGATGACTTCCTCGGCAATCCAGCGACCCGATGCCTCCCGAGATAAAAGCGAGGGGAGTCGATGGACACTGCGACCGATGGGGCTTCAGGAACAGAAAGCGAGGGTCGACATCGGTTTGCAATTAACTTCCCCAACTGGGGAAAGAGTTGAACAGGAAGTACGTTTAGGCTTCAGCGCCACCAATAACGAATCAGAGTACGAGGCCATGATATCCGGACTTGAGCTCGCACTCGCCATGGGTGTTGGCTTGATCCGATTAGAGGCGATTCACAACTAGTTGTCGGACGGTGCCTTATAATTCAAATCCGGATCCTCGAATGGCGAAGTATGCCTGCAGTGGCAATTAAACACCCTCGACACAAAAAACTTGAATATGTCCCTCGGGACCGTAATGAGAGGGTCAATGCCTTGGCGTGGCACGCTTCGTTCCGGAATGCTTGAAACCGTATTTCTCCCCATCTCTTGCCAGCCGTATTCACCGCTACTAGGTGCCCAAATAAACCAGATAGAGGAGGTTCCCTTGTCTTGGATGGATCCCATACGGCTTTACATAGCCATGGGAGAACTACCTAATGACAGAGGCAGGGCTCACAAAATTCAGATTCAGTCGGCTAGGTTCTCCACGGTAGCGTACATTCTGCGGTGCTGGGCGAGGCCACATGCAGTGTCTAACTCAAACGAGGCGGTGTGTGTTGGGTGAGTTGCGCGAGGAATGCATAATGCATAATCACCGGGGAAGAACACTAGCTCACCCAGGAGGCTCACACGTGGGGGTGATGCGACGACTATGAGAGTCCAGTGATGCTACCGGTGCGTCAAAATGTGACCGCCTTGCCAGCAGATGTCTCACATCTTGAAATCATCGGTGCAAGATTTGGTCTCCATCTCTAGACCGTGACCATTCGATCAGTGGGGGATTGATATTGTGGGCCCGCTTCCCATCGCACCTGCCCAAAAGAAACTATTGTTGGTGCGCCGCAATTATTTGAGTATTAAAATGGATAGAAGTGTGCCGATCAGCGTCCTCAAAGATAGAGATGTTACTCGGTTCATTTGGAAAAACATTGTCTGCCGGTTCGGCATCTTGAGATCAATCGTATCCGATAATATGAATTTGATTTGTGGTAGGGTCTATCGAGACTTTGCCGGGAATTGAAAGATAAAAAAAACTTGTACTCTCCCAATCCCCAAAGCAACAGCCAAAGCCTGACAAACCTGTTGGCGGCGCCCTCAGCGGTTAGACTCTGCTAAAGGGAAGTGGGTGGAGGAACTACAGGGTGCTTTCTGAGCTTTATGGGACCACGGCCAGGCTTGGCTAGGCATCTCTCCTTTCGCTCACCTACGGGATGGAAGATTTGGTATCCCTACTTTGAAGGTGGTCTACCCACCATCAGAGCCAGCTACCCAGGTCGAAAATGCAGAGTGAGGTGGTCGAGAGGGGTTAGAGCCGAATGACGGCTGAAAAGCGGCGTGATCTGATGGCGTCTTACGGCGTAACGGCAAACTCTTATAAAAAGCAGTGAAGCCTCGGTGTTCTTGCCCGGCGATCTAGTCTTGAGAAAGTTTTTGAGGAATCTTGGGACCACGAGAAGGCGAGAAAATTCAGGGCTTATTAGGAGGGACCGTGTGTAGTCACACGGCCGGGGGTTAGGTCTTATCTTATAAACTAAGCAGATGAACTCTGTACCTAGAATAATGAATGCCACGCACTTGAAAAGGTATTATCAATAAAAGAGTGTCTTTGTTATCTAACTACCAGCATATCTTCGCATATCTATATTTAACGAGGTCCATTTCAAAATCCAGTGGCGCGATTCGGTAGAGACTTGCACGGCGAAGCATAGATAACATCTAGGCTGGTCAAATTATAAGTATCCGGGTGGCGTATTAGTTCCTTGTTGCGACCAAACACGAATAACATCTAGATGGTAAATTATAAGTACGAGTGGCGCGAGTTCATGACTGCCCGCCCGAGCATAGATAATAACATCTAGTGGTCGAAATTATAAGGGCTCCGGGGTGTAGGCGCAGTTCACTAACACCGGCGAAGCATAGAGAAGTAACATCTAGTGGTTTAATATAGGAGTGGGATGGCGTAGTAAACTGACCCATCCGGCCGAGCATAGATCACTTCTAGCTGGTCAAATACAAAAAGTCGAGCGTATGATAAAATGACATGTCAGACGACCTAGATCGCTTCAGTGGTCAAATACAAAGGGCTGGATGGATCGGTCAGGTGTTTATCGGCCCGACGCTACTTACGCTCCTGGCAGCCATATTCATAGGCGGAAGAAGCCGATTAAAAGAATCATCCCAGGCTCGACATAAGATCACTTCGGATCCTTTCCAACTGATCTAATGCAAAGCCGGATGACTGTCATGACTTATTAAAGGCGAAGCGCAACGGCGGCCCATCACGCCGATCCGATGCTTCCTAACAGATGCACTCGAATGTAGCACTCAACAAAAGACGAAACAAACCCCGATGGCATAACATTAAAACATTCAGCAGGATATTGAACAAAGATTAGCAAAAAAGAAGAAGAAGTAAATTGTTTGGTACAACCACCGAACAGTATAAGTCTCATAAAAGCATTGAGCCAGACAGTTGGCTATGGCGTCATTACGTAACCCGCCCGTCGGACAAGTAGGAGGACCTATCGGAAGAATGGCTTTGTTCTGGGAAGCGTCGGGCTACTCTCAACGATCCTCTGCCTCCCACACTATAGCGGCAGCGGTCCAAAGCCGGGGAGTGGTGACCGAGGCGGCAGGGGCGGCGGGGTTGGTAAAGAACTGCAGGGTGAGCGGGATGGGGATCACGCATTCCATCAGGGATAAGGGTTTTCTCCTAGTAAATGTTGCCAGTGAAAGCGCCTTGACCATAATATAATTGAACAGACGTGTCTTGGGGCGTGAACTGGCCTCCATGGGTCTCTCTATTAGCAACAGCCTTCTCGGGAAGGCGGCAATTCATCCCTTGATGGATTCAGAGCTCCATATGTCGAGGCAAGTCTCTCGTCAGTGAAGCGGCCGTTCTCTTTCCGCGCTGCGGCTTCCTGGCGGGGGCGCGGCTCCTCAGCGGCTCCATGCCGGACTCCGCCCTGCAGGCGGCATTTCCGTAAGGAGCGCGTTGAACCGAACAGCTTCCGGATCTATCTGTGCGCTCAGTATTGCGAGCGCTGCTTTCGCCCGGCACCCGAGCCATCGGCGCTTTCGCGGCATACCTCATCTCGGCCTCGGCTCGGGCGCCTCAGCGAAAATTCCTTAGCCTCCGGCTCGGCGGCGGCGCGCGCCAACTCGGCCTTCTTTAATGGCGCTACGCATCTCGTTCGATTGAACATATAATTGTAGTGGATTCGACGTCCCTTAACGAGCACCAGGCTTCGTGATGCGAAGCCATGTTAGAGCAGTGGCTTGGCGACCTATGAAAGAAACCCATTAGCAACTAAGAAAACAAACAATAGCAGTAATGCCACCCGACGGAACTCCCTATCTTACCCATTTCGGTCTCGGCGGGCTGAGTTGCGAGTTTCGGTTTGTATCCGTCGTTGATAATCTCTGAGAATATCGCCGGGGTAGAAGTAGGGAGGGTCACCGTATAATCCTCGCGAAGACCCAGGCCTCGAGCGACTACCGGCACCCGGTATATATGCGGATACAAATTGCCTAGCCGATCGATCGCGGACGCTCCACGATGGAAGGGCTCCCAGCGGCGTAGTATATCCTTCACCTCCTCCGCCCCAGGGGCCGACACCTCCACTCTCGGGGGTTCTGGCCCGCGTGGTGGAAGGTGCATTGTCGGTTATCTGGTTCGAAGCTGGTGGGGCTGGTGAGACCGCATGTACTTGACCCTCGCCGTTCCTCCTCGGCACGATGCGAAGGTGGGATTGCAGGTGTCTTCGGGGCGGGATCATCATCGTGGAGTGCGGTCGGCCCGCCCCGCACGATTCGGATTCGACATAGGCCCCAATTTGGGAAAGCAGGGGATGATGGTTGCCTGGTCCCCCGAACTTCCGTCAGTTGTGGGTTGACCATCGGCGACGGCGGGCTCGATCCGTTGTTAGACCGAGTGGTGGCCGACTCCTGCGGAAATCACCCTACGCCTCTCGCTGCTTGGGCGGCGTAGCGATCGGCGACCGGGCATTCTCTCTCCTCTCGTTCTTCTTCCTCAAATGCAAGGGACCTTAGGTGTCGGAGCCCCAAGGTGCGTCCTCCTCCCGACCCCGGAGCGTTCGGGCGGCCGGGCGCCCGCTACCTTGACCTTGCAGCTCGGGAGGCCGGGTTCGGCCGCTGCGGCGGGCCGGGAGCGGGCGTTCGGGGAGCTGCTCTGGTTCTGGCCCCGGGAGCGGGAGGGACGAACTAGAACCCCCGCTCGAAAAAGCGGATGACTTTGATATGCTAACGGCCCCTTGCACCCGACTCGACGCCTCGATTATCCCGGTTCTGGAGGAGGCCCCAGAGCCCACCGTCGCTAGGCATGCCGAGTGCGATCCGCAAGTGCTCCTTCCATGACGTCTGGCGGCGGGGAATAATCGGGAGGGTATAGGGAGCCGGGTTGTGTCTTACTACCGAATATGTTCTGCAGGTAAGCGGGGGCGGCAGTGAAGCCGCTCCGTTAATCTCCAAAGTCGACGGATCTTCTCAATGCTCGACTTCTCCACCCAATTCACCAGCCTTCCTCGCCAAGCCTTTCCTGTATGGATAACCAACGGTTAATGCATCATAACACAACAAACGTCGAGTATGGCGACAATCCGGTCCGACTAACTACACGGGAAGGGCGAGACCGGTTAACGGTCGCGGTAACCGGAGCCGGGTCTCATCGGGGACCCGCACTACTTGACGCCCCTTTCGCCTCCGTCTTAGGCGAGTCGGGAAGCCCATTGACGATCTGCAATCACGGGCTCAAAATTGACATGGACATCCGCCACCCCGGCCCTCCGCTCAGAAAGTAAATCATGAGAAGCTCCACCAGCGGCTTGGTCGAGTTGGTACGAGATGGTTATGCACGCGGTACCGATTAAGTCTGAATCCGCACGTTGGGAGATAGAACCCGAGGCGCCGGGTAAATCTGCTTGTTTAACTATGGCCAGAGCCGCGAAAGCATAGCCGGCGCGCTAAATGTTCCCGGGTAAAAACACTTCCTTTGTGTTCTCCACCACTTGTGGACTGGTGCCTCTCAGTCGGCCCAGGAGTCGTCTTTGTCAGAGCACCTCGCCCGATACGCCTTTGATTTGCTCCGTCGTCAGGGACGAGATGATGCTGCTTACATAAGGAGTCGCACGAAGGCGCCCTCCGGGGCAACCACTCGTGGAAGTTTCTTCCCGGCCCCTCGCCATTCTACAAGCAGATCAAAAGGAGAGGAGAAAGCAGTATTGGAGCTCTAGCCATATACCTGGTGGTACGGGCTTTCAGAGCCCGACGAGGCTGCGGGCGGACTAAAGTGTTAAGCCCGTCCCCCTTTTTTTAGGCCTTTCTATTGGGAGACCGATTACTCACCAAGGGTCAAGCGGTGCTAAGGAAGCGATGATGATGGTTACGGAGAATGAAGTGCGGCAGTGCTACTTGACTGAGTGGCTCCTGAATATGAGTCGAACTAGCCTATTCGCAGTAGTTGGTCGTCGAGAGGAAAGCAGATAAACCAAAATAACACAGAAAGGAAAAAAGGTACGACTTAATGATGCCTATCTATATATATCGCCGCCTAGGGCCTGTAGTCGCATTTAATGCAGCGATGACTAATCGTATGCTCGGATCTCAACCATCACGAAGGTTTGCGCTCTAGGGCATAGTAATCTAAGGTGGGCCAAGCCTAGGGGCCTTTCTCTCGGGCGATTAAACCGGCCCGGTAACAAGTTTTATAATATCCAACAAGCCTCAATTAAATAGAATGTCCACATACAATTGTAATAAGGTACTAAAAATGTTAAGCACTACCAGTTTATTAATTACCTTAAAAGGTGTTCGGCGTACATAAGCGATGATTGTTTCAACCGATCATATCTGACGAATAAACTAACATTCATAACATCCAGTCTGAGAAAAACAGGTGGAGGCATCTCGTCGGAACCAAGAAAAGGCCCTTGCCCGAAAAGAAGGAAAGACGGAGATAGAAATTTGAAAGAAAGTGTGTAGAAGCGAAGAAGGCGAGAATGGAGATGGGTGCGCGGGGCTAAGAAAGAGAGAGGAAAATGAGAGGATGAGGGTGGAGGGAGGTTAAGCGATCCTTGCAAAATTCAGCAGGGGGTGTCCTCGGACTCCATTCAAAGTTACAGAACCGCAGACCCCCGAGGACATTTGGAGCTCGGCTCAAAAACCATACAATCTCTTCTCCGACCCATGATTAGAAGGCACGCTCAAATGATTGAATACGATCATCCTTCATCCTGCAATCCAGTGCCTTAACAACATTCAATTATCTTTCTCTGACTAAGAAACGTGGGTAACCAGTGAGACAACTAATCTACTCGGCCACTCATGATCAACTCTAACGACCCAATAACATCTAATGCAGTTTCAAAAAGTTACAAAATTTACGTTGAAAATTAAGCAGCATTAATGGTCGACTGTTCCCTATAATATGGCGGTCAAGCTTGTTCCTTATTTTTCCGATCGGGGATGATCTTCCTCCCAGTAGGAAAAAGGGGAACGTGTGGGTTATAAGCGATCTCATTTAACCCAAGAGCCCCAAGAGATTAGGCCCAAAGCCGGTGACCCCAGATGCAGGAGTGATCTTAGCCGGGTACTGAAATTAGCCCGAAGCCGGTCGACCCGGGAATGCCCGGAGTGATCGCCGGAGTAACGAGGGTGGCCCCAAAAGCCAGCCGACCCAGGAATGCCCGGGTGATCTTCCACCCGAGTACCCCAAAGGGACTAGGTCCAGCTTGGCCCGATGGCTTGCCAGAGCGATCCTACCGGTACCTCATATCCCGGATGCCTTTTTACCCAGGTGTTTCCTTTCCCAATTGGTAACTCTACCAAACGAAGCTGCCAATCGGCTCTTCATGATATAAGTGTAAGATCTCCCATGAGCCAGCCTCCTTGCCTCGATAGATAAGAAGCATTCTAGCGTGACCTGATAGGAAGCGATTACGTAAAAGGAAGAATAAATCATCCTTCCCAAAATAAGAGCCACCTTCCCCTAACATTATGGGAAGAAATCGTCTACTCTCTAAATAAGACGGATCCTCTTTTCCCCTTCCATAAAAGGGAAGCAAGTCACACCAAATGAGGTACGAGATTCTTAATCGTGATAGTTGCTGCTCTAAGCTCTAAGTCTTTAAGAAAAAGACTAACTTTGTCATCGGAGGGGCGACGGAACACCATCGTCGTCTTAACTTTATTTGTTTACGGGTTGCGGCCGGTGTGGTATAGATGATCCATTGACTCTACGAGAATTGGGAGGCTGCAATGTACTTGAAAAGCGAAAAGAAGAGTGTTTCGCCATTAATATAAGTGGGTGTAGTCGATTACCTCTTTTCTCTTAAAACTCTAATTCCTTATTTTCATCTCTTGGAAAGGAGGGTGGGTTTTGGCATTTCTGACTTGCAAATCACCCACTTTTCATTGACCGTTCACTCATATCTGAGCTTTCTCTTTAGAAAAGTGGTTTCTACGTTTGAGTTTTCATTCGCTTCTTCCTTGCTTTGTTTTTGTCGTCGACTTGTTGTGACATATGTTGTTTCGTTGTATGAAAATTGATTTGTTCGTTGGTTTTCATGTGGGTGATTTAGATGGCAATGCTGGTTCAATCAGACAAAGAAGTCATATCAAATTCTTGTTTCGTCAATATGTTTCATCGGATCTAGAATCTTAGGTATTCTAGGCATTTTAGGATTATATTGTGTAGGCTTTGAACTATTTTTTCTTGCTATTAACCTTGATGTCGTGTCATCCTTTAGTGTTTTTAGCACTTTAATTTATGTGTTTAGATTTACTATATTACTGTTTTAAATCAATGAAATTTCTCTTTTCAGGAAAAAAAAAAGTGAGTGAAGTCACCTTAAACGGAGATGTTGGAATCCTGGGACATCTATCCAGAAATCTATGATTTCATATGCAACAAAAGCAAAGGTAAAATCCATACTAATCAGAATGGAACTAATACGGCCAATTTTTCGGGGCAATAGATTTGCGGTCTTGACGCCCGTAGAGTGTGGGCTCTGAAACAATCAACGCCTTTTGTTTTCATATTTGGGACTGGGGAATTCTCTTTCCCTCTAAAATTAGTCTGTTTCCCTAAACCTAAATATAATGTTATATTTATAATAGGGTTTAGTGGGCATTGAATCCACTTACATACTTTGGCATATAATTAGCTCATATAAGTTCAATGGTCCAACTTAATTAAAACTATAATTTGCTTATCTGGGCTTAGTTCTAACATTCTCCCACTAGCCCTAAAGCAAACTTGAAGACTCATATGGATCATAAAGCGCTCATAACAACGGCCTTACAAATGGGTTTGCCCAGAGACCCATGGTACTAACCTATTTTTGGCTATAGTGGAATTAATCAAACAGTGATACACAGTGGTCGGTCGAACCACTATAGTAGGCGATTTCACTTTCCAATCGAAAATTTCTCATTCGAAATCATTATGGAAGATTACCAAGCCCTACTAATCATTCACACCACCTCCCTATGAATCAATACTAGTAATTTCAGACATTATACTATAAAATATCGAAATCACCATTTTTCCTTAGGGCTACAAGTTTATCCTTTGACTTGATTATGATTATGGGTTCCTCCCAAAATCAAGTGGGAGTCGCAGCGAGGAGCAATATGATGGAAATCACTTGTTAAGCTACCCCAAGTTTTATACTGCCATATAATTAGGGTCATCATGATTCTTATGTCTAGTCAAAGCAAGATTCTATGAGCTGGAGCAAGAATCCATCTAAGATCACTCTGAGTGACTAATAGATGGTCACGGAGCACCTGAAAATGTGACCTACTCGCTGACTCTCAAACGACCCTCAAGGTTAAGAGCCCATGTGAGATAGTAGCTACGGGCAAAACTGTCCAAAGATAGTATATGATGATTTTCACTCTTAAGTCCCATTCAATATGTACCAAGTACATACTAGTATGATATCTTAGAGACCCACTCTAGTAGCTGTGACAAACTACTCCCAATAACTAGGCAAATATCATACCACAGCTACCTATGGATTGCCAAGATCCATGAACTGTCATGAACAACCTCAAACACAAGGGACCAATATATGTGTCCTTTGTTGCATCCACACGCACCCGAAACATGTACAATGTGCTTAAACGAGCGCATGAAAACAATAATATGGAAGTAACTAAAGCACGATTTTATTAATGCAAACTAATTGCATTATAAACCATGAAACTCAAAATCTAGAGGCGCATCTGAAACCTATAATTGTATACACTAGGTTATCCTTAAATGCAATGTTATACATTATGATCTCTCGTCTCTACACGATTTCTCGAACTGAGTGATACTTCCTTTCGATGTGTGTTTGACTCCTGCATATGAATCAAAAAGTTATGACCAACTCATTTTTTTAGCACCGCTACCAAAGATTTTTCAATCCCCAACAGTCATGCCAAAAACTTGCTTGACTGAATATATATAAAATTTGTTTTCTGCTATTTAAAGTAATAATTTGAAATTTAAATTTGTTTTGGTCTACTCATTGCAAGTGCATAGATTATACAAGTAATAAAGTGGATTTTTAAGTCCAGATATCATTCCCACGAGGGTTGATAAAGATTAACTACCCTCACTACTCAAGATCCTCACTATTTGAACTTCCAAATTTCAAGATAGATTTAACTTCTATAATAAAGTGAATCAACGAAATAATGAAATTCTAAAATACATGATTTAGAGAGTTCACTTGATTGAAATAACATTGAGAATGAAAACAATGTTGTGACCATCACTTTGCAAGTTCCAAATAAAATATTAAGTATAGGACATGAACCTTGGAATTGTCCAAGAGCAAATTAGTGTAGCAATGGATTTCTCCTAACACCACAAATTTCACTCTCCATCTTACCACACTTCTATCTCTAGACAATGGAGCTGAAACGCATAAATTGAAGTCCTCTTAAAGATCTAATTGTTTTCCTTCTGTTACTTCTGAACATCTCTTAGGACTGGAAATTGTACACTTTATAGACAAGGTAATGCAAGCACTCTCCAGTCCCAAATGGTACCTCAGCTATCCAGAGATTAGATAGAATTCCTACGCCCTTGATTAGAATCTTTGCTAACACAGGGTTGAGATTGTTCCTCTCAATTGAGGTGAAACCTCTTAGAATTAAACTGCTAGATTAGTAGGTGGATCATATGCCTTGGGAACACACTCATGCTGTCACCTAAGAGGGAACCTTGAAGTCAAAGGTTATATCTTCACCAGTGATATACTAGAGTGATCCAAAGAGTGCATTAAGTTCAAATAATATTAGTGTAATTTACCCCCAAGTGACTGCTCTTTGCTCTCAAGTAGTCCATCTCTATGTCACTCAGAAGGATTCTTGGAAATCAGAGCAATGATGCAGCTCTTTTCGAGTACCAAACACTGATATTCAGAATAGTTCAATGGAGGAGTAATACCAGTTTAATCACTCCAATTTTCATACCCAAAACATCATTAACATTTTGCAATCAATAATCCCAACAATAGATTCTTCCGGAGAGCTTAGCCTTTAATCCCGGATCTGGCCGGCGATGACTAGTTGATCAGGCAGAATTAATGAAATTGTAATCAAAACTAAAAATAAAATGAATTCCATAAATTTCAATTTCATTGGGGGTCAGGAGACATAAATAGAAGCTTGAAACACCTTCATCCAGCTCGAAATCCCAATTCAAATCACTGCTCTAATAATAAAACTAAATCCAAAAACAAACTAAAAAGGAAAAATAAAAATAAAAAAAAAAGAAAAATATATACAATGGGACTTCATTCCTCCCAAAAAGCACAAAAAAACTTGATGAAAGGCCGTTGGAAGCTGCGCACTACTCCCCATGAGCTTCTATTTATAGGCTCAAGTCTTGAGCCCTAAAATCGAGGCGAGAATCAAGCACTTCGAAAAGCCCAGAAATTCTACCCTAGCTGCTGATGTCGTGGTGATGTCGCGACATCAAAGTTGTCAATGTCGTGGATAGAATCTGATGTCGCGACATTGGAAGTCTGTTGGGCAACTCTTAATTTTTAGTGATCAGTCAATGTCGTGATGATGTCGCGACTTCAAGATGCAGTGTTATAGATCAATTCTGATGTCGTGCCATTGCCTTTTTGGTGTTGCAACATTTATTTGATGTTGCAACACTGAATTGATGTCACGACACTGCGCAACTACATTCACCCCGAGTTGATGTCGTGACGTGCTTCATAGTGTTTCAACTTGGATCTTTCGGTCTGTTATTGCGTGCATTGCAGTAGCTCTATGTTCTAGTGTTGCGACATTTAGTTGATGTCACGACATTGAGTTGATGTCACGACATTGAGTTGATGTCGCGACATTGCTTATGCAATTATGATCATTTCAGCTGATGTCGCGACATTGCTGTGATGTCACGACATTGAATCTTGATGTTACGAAGGCCTACGTCAGTAATGGTTGTCACGCCCTACCCGGCGGCGAAGATAGAGGCGCTGACGCAGGCTGGACTCCTTTACCTAACTTTCTAACATTGGTGGGCCCATTTCAATAAACAAATCCATATATCATAATATAACTTGTAAACTACCACTATAGTGGTGTTTAAAATGTCCTGTACATATACATGCCTGAGTCCCATTTACTCGTACTTACACAAAATCTACTATTACAAAATTTTACATTTACATTACAAAATAGAATAAAAAACCTACATCAGGTGGGCTCCTATTGCTATGTTGGCCCTAGCGGATGTGGAATGCCTCGGATGTCCTCTTCAGTACCTACACGGATGAAACTTGCAAGGTACTATACTTACCTGGCAGTGGGAAATAGATAACAGATATGACCACTTGGAGTGGTCCACATTTATAGGATACTTATAACATAATGCATATGTTAGAGTTTATGTATAACATAATTCTATAATAGAGTTTTCATATAAAATAATTCTTATAACGAAATTTCATATCTTCTGTAGGAGTTCAGAATAGAGATCTTGTGCAGAAGATACCTGTAGGTACATTACAGAACAGAAATGGTTTCTTATGCTTTCTTATTGTTCATTATTCAAATTCTTATAATGTAAATGTTTGCATATGTCATATTATTCGGATAGACAACATATAAGTATATGCTTGCATAGACCGGTAACAATGAATGATAAGGACATAGCCGCGATAGGTACTGAAGGTATGAATGCGATGCCCGAGCAGTCGTGCTTGCCACGTAACGAGGTGTCGTAGCACAATGTGAGGTGTCATCGCGCCCAATAGAGAGGCGTGCTGCCCGTAATAGAAGTTACGTAACTGGCCGAGGAGTGTCGTCGCGAACGAGGGCGTGCTGCGTAATAGGGTGTCGTAGTACCCGGTGGGGTGTGGGTCACACTAAGCGAATACATGCGCACGTAATAAGTGAAGAGTAGCGCACTTTTATGAGGTGCCGTCGCCTTCGAAAGAGGTGCCTATTCATTCGCTATTCGGTCTTAAGTAGGCATACGATTATTCTTAATCTCATTAGCAAATAAGGGTAAGAAACAATGTTTGCCCAAGCTTTGCCTCGACGGGGAGGTACAAAACATTTTTATATAATTTTTATACTTGTACGAACGCTTTCATTCACTTATTAAGATCCTCATTAATCTAATGGATGATTGTTAGAATTAACGGAATAGAGGAACCAAAACAGGACTCGCAAGTACGCCTAGGTGAAGCAATGCTACGTCTAGGCGGAGGGGTTCGCCTAGGCAAAGCACTGCTACACCTAAGAGGACTAGAAAGTGCAGAAATTTGGGCCTCGGGTTTTCCTAGGAGTAGTGACCTCCGCCTAGGAGGAGCTCTATGCCTAGATGTGCACTCCCTGCATGGGCATGCACTCTTACGCTGGGACGCGGGGGTGTCGACGGAGATGCGAGAAATGAGCCCGGATTTGGCCATTTTCATAGGAGAAATTTCCTTCCACACCAAAATAACTCAGCAAAACTCAAATAAACCATAAAACTAAGTCTTATACCAACCAACTGACACTTACAGCCAAGTTTTCACACAACTTAGACAAAGACAGATTTATGGTAGTTCCAATACCAAAGTTCCAAACATCACAAAAGAAATTTCCAAACAATTCCATACAAGTTCCAAACCTGGATTTTCTTCTTCTTCTCTTCTTCCTTTTTCCTTCTTTTTTTTCTCTTCTTCTCTTTTCTCTTTCTCCATCATAAACCCTAGCCAAAATGAGAGAACAATCTCCCCTTCTCTCTAAGACCATGTTTGGTCTTATCTAAATTTTACTCAAATGTCCATTTTTGCTATTTGGTCATTCATTTTCATTTTATTTGCAAACCAACTTATTCAATTTCTAACTTAGCATGACCTTTGGGTCCTTAATGTCAAATTACCAATTTACCTTTAGTACTCAAATTTCCGAAAAAATGAAATTTTTACTTATATCATACCCAAACATGTAATAAATTACCAGAAGGTATAATTTGGGATGTTACAACTCTCCCCCCTTTAAAAAAATTTAGATCCTCAAAATTATGCACGAATCGAAGGGATTCTTGGGTCTCTTGTGCCCTCATTGTCGATTTTGGCTCCCGAGTTACTTCCTTCATACCATGGTGTTGCCAAAACACCTTTACTAAAGAGACTTGTTTGTTCCGCAGTTGTTTTACTTCACAATCTAGAATAGCTTTTAACTTTTCATCAAAAGTGAAATCTGATTGCACTTGTATATCTTGTACTGGTAATATGTGTGATTCATCAGAACGGTATTTTTGAAGCATTGACACATGAAACACATTATGTAACTTGTCAAACTTCGAAGAGAGGGCCAAGCCTTGATACGCTGCGGGGTCCAATTCTTTCTAAAATATCATACGATCAGATAAACCTTAGTTGGATTTTTCCTTTCTTTCAAAGCGAAATTATCTTCCTCCGTAGCGATACTTTCAAGAAAACCTTATCTCAGACTTAGGTACTCTATGTCCTTTCTTTTCGAAGTCTGCACGCCAGACTTTTGTCACATCACTAGCGACTTTTAACCTTTCTTGAATGGCCATTTGAGAAGTGCGTGTGTGAAAATTGGTAAAAATTGGGCTTGGGTGCGCCTTGATATGCGCGTCGAGTTCAAGTAGTGTAGTGGCTAGTTAAGTGTCGTTCCCACGAAGAGAAGCGTGCTAAGTATTGGTTTAGTGACCTAGACAATATTTGGATCCAATCTTATAGCGAATTATGAATAAATTAACTGAATTAAAGAAAGCCTAATATTAAAATTTCAATTTAAAGTAATAATGAGAAAAACTAGGGTTTTGCCTTCACCTACCACACCTGATGGATTTTTAACCTGGAGCTTTATTTATTTAATATACCATATGAATTATGTTAGCGGGTTGATCGTGTCCACAAGATATTCTCTCGAGATAATATAGCGCTATCTCGCTAGTCTGGGATTTATTACATCATCATGACCCTTGACTACGAGATGCATGAATGGCCCGCAAACCCCTAGTGCTACACACAGAGCCTTGAGGATATCTCTATTCCCTGATTTACCAAGTGTTGCTTTACCCATGTCCCTACGAGTCATCATCTCTCGATATCAAACTCCTAGCATTAGCATGCCATAATTGGCCAAATAATAACATGTGATTAATTTTAGGAGTAAAGCAACCATAGAAATTCATATCGATATTAAATAAACCACAATTAAAGTATTAATCCATAATGGTGCGGTTAGGGTTAACAAAACCCTAGAGAGAAAAGTTAGTTCATAGTGATTTTCATTACAAACTGAAAGATTTTCAGCATCAAACGAATTAGGGAAAGAAATACAAGAGAAGCCGTCTTTGCGATCTCCCAGAATCCGTCTTCGCCAACCTCTCTCTATCCGTCTCTCCTTGTCTTCAGTCTGCCTCTAATCCCCCCTTTTTGCCTCGAAATTGCTTCCTTTTTATACCTCGAAATTTAGGCCCATCAATGGCCCAAAAAATCATAACTTTTAGTGCTCCCATTTTGGAATGGGAACCTCCCCCCTGACGAGAGGCCATTTGCGACGTGCAGAACAATCGAGAATCGGCGCCCGGGTTCATTGCGCTGAGCCTCCACGTTGTTGCAAAGCTCTATGCCACAGTGTGGAGTGCCTCGTTGCTGTGTACCGGACGCTCCACTACTGGACTTCTTTGTGCTTCTTTGCTTCAGTTCGTTTATGCTATTGTTTAGCTTCCTTTTTTATCCTAATATCGACATGTCCTATAAAACATTATAGTATGGGGGATTAGTGATTAGTACCAAAAGGAGTGCTTATTTTGGAGCCTGTTGAATGGGTTTGAGTTAACAGCGCTAATCATATCAATTAACTTGATTGATGTGTGCGAGAGGTCCATAGTTTCACTAATTCCATTTCGAGATTGTTTGGATAGTTTTGCGCGGGTTTTGAGAACTTGATCGACAAAACAGCTTGTGTGGTGTTGAATGCGGAAATCCTCGATGATTTCACGGGCCGAGGGCGATGAAATATCAAGATTCAAGTCGAAATTGAAGGCAAGTGATGAATAAGAAGTGCGGAGAAGGATGCGGTGAGCAAAGCAGGAATGCGAGGCTTGATCAGTTTTCCTATGATTGCGAAAATTTCGCTGGGATTGCGAAAATTTCGCAATCATAAGCTCACGTCACAGCGAAATTGGGGTACTACTGGGCGCGAAGAATTTCGCTAGCTAGCGAGAACTTCTTTGTGCCTAGCGAAATTTTCCAATTTAGCTATCTCACAAAAATTTCGCTAGGCTAGCTAAATTTCTCTAGCTAGCGAAATTCCCTTTATTACTAATGAAATTTCCCCATTTTAAGCTATCTCGTAAGAATTTAAGCTAGGCTAGTAAATTTAAGCTAACATAAGAAATTTTAACTATGCTAGCGAAATTTCTGCATAAGCGGAAATCTCGACCCCTGTGTTTTGAGTACTTGATCCCCAAGCGACCACGTTTTGATGTATTACCATTTTGACCCTTATGTAGTCTCATATTTTAGGTATTTTTGTATTTTCACACTTTGGGTTGGACTATATAAACCCCCACCTTTTTGTAACCCTAAGCAACTTTTCATTTTATAAAGTTTTCCCGCAGCTTTCATTTTAGGTTTCATTTTGCTCTCTTCTCTCTCCTCTTTCTCTCATTTTCTCGGCTGCCAAACACCCCCCTTGAGGATGACAACTCAAGGGATGGCAACTTAAGCCTCATAACTTTGAAGGAGGGGGTGGCTATGCTTTGGTTTTACTTGGGCTTGCGGGGTGTCCTCTTACTTTAGATATTACAAGATACTTGCATTTACGGTTCCCGGCTTTCCAAACTAGGGTTTTAATGGCATTTAATGTCTTTCCTTTGGTCAATACTTGCCATGCTTTGAGGTTCGATGCATGCTTAATACTAAGATACCTTGATATCTACTGAGCTCTTCTGAACCATGGGAATGAGGTTAAATGCTAGGTTTCAATGAATGGGACTTTAAATGTTAGTACTTGGGTTGACTCAAATAGGAGTGGTTCTAGGGTTAGGTTTTATAGCTAAACAAAGATCCGGTTTTGGCTTTGACTATAGGTCATTTGCCCTAATGCGAGGAAATAACCCGAGGACATTTTTATAGCCCCATGTTGTATCTGACTAGTGACCCAAGTCTTCAAAGTTACCATTTCACACTTCAGCACAAGCCCATTACAGTTAGTCGTTGAACATACAGCCATTGTTTTTAACAAAATCAGAAAGTCAGGCAAAAGCCTCGCCATTTTCAAACACTTGATGCTAATCATTAGGTGGGATGAAAACCCATCGATGTTCGACCCTAGACCGCTATGCGCGGTAACGCGACTCACGGTAGTAGGAGGAACTTAGGAATATAAATTTTGTTGATTCCGCATCACCCTACCGTGGCACGAATCAATTAGCGCAATATTAGTGAATATGAATGTGAATCATGCAAGTTGAGCTATAAAAACACACTAGAGTGGCATTGGAATGCGTAAAAGCGTTCCGCGCTCAGATCAACACCCCCAAACTTATCTTCTTGCTTGTCCCCAAGTAAGAATAGACTCTAACCAGGGCACACAAGAATAAGGCGCAACTAACACTGACGATATGGGTCTAGTACACAGGATACCAGTAAGAAGGGGTCAACAAGAACCAGTTTAAAAGATCCAGGGGCCACCTCGATTGTTCAACTTTCAATAATACCATTAGAGGTGAGTCTGGGGTGACGGCGGATCAGCCCACTTTTAGTGCTCAATAATCTTTTCCCAAGAGTCTAAGTGCGGTTGAGTGTGATCCTCCAATGTATAGTTCGACCGGTACCCCCCCGAACTGAATTTAACTTTATTTGGACTAGCTTGCTGGGAAGGATGAGGAATGCATAATTCTTCACTTCAACTGGTCTAAGGGGGTTAACTCTAAAGGAACAACTTCGGAAGAGTATTACTAGTACCGAGAGGTTTTGGGGTGTAGGGGTTCTGTAGTAGGGGACTCCATTGGTGACTCCCACCGAGTTGGTTAAGGCGCCAGGAAATTCGAGTTCTACTAGACTTCGCCCAGAACACTTAACCAAACCTCGGAGTCCTAACGATTGAAATCATCCATCCTACGTCCCATGTAGCGAGGCGTGAAGGCAATGGCTCGGCCATTTGAAACAAGGAGCATTAGGCTTTGAAAAGCCCCTCGGTGGTAGGGATTCAGATTAGGATGGTCCTTATTCCAAACCAAGTCCTTTTATTTTTTTTATTTTTTTATTTTTTTATTATATATATATATATATTAAAGAATATATATTTGGGGCTCAAAGGCGATCCTCTTTTTCTAGGGTGTCCCATCACTTAGGTGTTTAACTTCCCAAGGTTCGTATAACTCTTGCATGGTGAGTCTGGAGTCAAAGCATACCCCGAAGATCACGTGTGTGTGTGTGTGATAGCCTACTTCGGGGATTGATTTATTGAGATCTAAAAGGGCGGCCAGACATGGTTATTCTCAACTTTATACAATGCTGTCCTAATTTTCAAACAACCTTGGAGTTCCCTATTTCATTGAAACACAGGTTTTCTGCATTACTATGACTCCCCTTTTTGTATTCATGGTGTGGGTGAGGAACAATTAAAATAATTACGGAAATCACCATATCATATGTGCCAAATGAAAATACGTTGGTACATAAGGATAGAGGCTCCGGTCTTTAACATGCTAAAACAACAAAACAAACTAAAGCAGAACTGACAACCTATAACATGCAAGATAAAAATTTTAAAATTCAATAAAAAAAACAAAATAACAACGAGCTTGACAGTATACCCACATATACCCCCGAACTTAAAGCGCCGGTGTCCACAATGACAAAAAGAAAATAAAGGCAAAGATACATCCTAGAGAATCATTGCGGTGGTGGTGGCGGTGGCGGTGTGTGTGAAGAAGGAGGCTGAGCGGCTGGCACGTGATAATGTCTGGCTGGCGCACGAATGGTGGCCATCGGCTCGATGGCCACGTCCATATCTGTTTCGGTATGGTTCTCCTAAGACTCATCCAATATGCGTCAAACCGTGTGGTGAGTGCGCGAATCTGAATGCAGCCGGGGGCCGGAGTCAAATTAGGGGACCTCGGGGGTGCGTCCTGAGTCGCACACCTTGGGTGTGTGGGCTGGCCCAGAGCATCCTCATCGGTCTCCTCGTCTGAATTATCCGGGCTCCTGAACTTCATCTTGGGTAGTGGTATGGGTAGGCGCTGCTGCACCTTCTCCTCAGCGTCTAACATCGGGACCTTGGCCAGTCGGCACAACTGCGTAATGAGTGAGGGGTGTATCAGGGCCCCGGTGCATCTCCCATAGGTCGACTCAATCAACCCTCGCTCGATGACGGACCCGATGTCAAACTGGAACCCCTTAGTCATGGCGTAGAGGAGGATCGTCTTATCCTTCGTAACTGTACTGAGATGCAGGGTAAGCTTGATTTTAACACATAAGAAATTATACCAGACCTTGGCCACTGGTGTGAGGAAGTGCATCTGAAAAGTGATCAAATCACAAGTCGATGGGTGGCGTTTCCACACGCCCTAGCCGCAGTGAAATCGCGTCAAGCACTCATAGTCTATGTCGACCAAATAGCGCTCATACTCCGCCTTTGTCCGTCATCCGACGAGGCGGTAGATGATTGAAGTACCCAAAAAGTGCTATTTTGAGGTTTCCTATTTAAGATAGGTTTTGAGTGCTTTTTGCGTACTAATCATATTAATTAAGCCGATTGACATGTGCAAGTCCATTAGTATTACTGATTTTGTTTCGAGGTTGTTTTTGGTAGTTTTGCAGGTTTCGTAAACCTCCTCCATCATATCAAGCTTGACATCGCAATTATGCTGATTTATGCTGAGTTCGTATGAATTCTCGGTGATTTCATCAAGCTTGGATGAAGATATATCAAGCTGGAAGAGGAGAAGTGCAGGTTGGAGGATGCAGGATGGCTGGGCAATTTCGCTATGGCATAGCGAAAATTTAATCATGGCAGAAAAATTTACGTATATTGGAAGATCTAAACTATGATGGTGAAATTTAGGCTATCATAGCGAAGTCTGTGCACTCTTAATTTGAATTTTCGTATGCTGTATTTTTAAGCTATGATGCGAAATTTCGCTATCATGCGAATTTTTAAGCTATCATAGCAAAATTCGCGTGCATGAAAATCTACTCCTGTTTTTGTGATCCAAGCGACTCAGTTTGTTTAATTCCTCTTTTGCCCTCAATGTATCATATTATTTTAGGTTAGTTTGGTATTTTCACATATTTGAGAGGCTATATAAGCCATGTTATGAACATATTGTAACCTAACTGTTATTCATTTCACGTAGCTTTTACTTCGATACATTTTTGTTCCCATTTTCTCTCTCTTACTCCTCTCTCATTTTCTAAGTACGCCAAACACACCCTTTGAGGATGACAACTCAAGGATCGTTTTGTTTAAAACCTCAAAACCTTGAAGGAGGTTGCTAGGTTGATTGATGTTGGTTTTGCGGGTGTTCCTCTGTATTCATGAAGCGAGTGCGCGTATTTATTATTTCAAACTTTCAAACTAAGTTTTAAATGCCTTTAATGTATTTTCTTTGGTCAATACTTGGCATGCTTTAGGGTTTAGTGTATTCTTAATAGTGAAGATACACTTGACATTCGTCAGGCTCATTTAAAACCACAGAAATGGGTTGTCTTTTATTTTCAACTGCAGAAACATTAAATGCTCAGTAAATGCTATGGTTCAAATAAGCGTGTTGACAAGGTTGGTTTTTCATAGTTAAACAAAGATCCGGTTTTGAAAAAATGACTATATGTGTTTTCCTAATGTGAGAAATAACCCGAGGACACTTCTACAACCCGTCACATCAAACTAGTGACCCCGAAAACTGAGGTGTTCTTTTACATCTTATTTCAAGCGCTCCTAGCTTAGTGACACCACCAACCACACTTTTAATGCAAAATCAAAATCAAATGAAAACCTCACCATTTTGAATCATGATACGATCATTTGTAAGATGAAAACCCATCCACGAGTTCGGCCACAGAACCATTATCTCTTTGCTGATAGCTTGACTACGTGATGGGAAAGAGGCCCAGGATCTGAAATATTGTTGATTCGGGATCACTGCTCTTGTGGCGCAGTCGGTAGATCCGGTTGATGGCGAGCACCGGCTCAGCCCGCGCGCCGGACGGCGATTGGTGCCCGGAGCGCGAAGGCATATTTGAGTGGAACTCGCGCACTGCAGGGGCCACTTTCGAGAATAGGGGTGCCGCAAGCATCTGGCCAGCCACCCGATTCACGGATAGTGAAGTTGAAGAACACATTGGAGGTGGGGAAACCGCGTTTCGGGATGAACGAGCGGTTGAACAGCGACTCATGATAGATCCGCTCGGCCTCGAAACGAGGCGATGAGGATCTTGCGGTGGCGCGCCGTGAGGTGGGCGAATCTATCATTTTAAATTTGGGGTGGACTTCTTGGGAGCCAAGGAGGTCAATCTAGGGGTGCAGATTTTCAAAAATAACCAAAAAAAAAAAAAAAAAAAAAGAGGAAAGGGTAGCAAAAAGGTGTGTAGAGGGAAAATGAAAGGCCGTGCGGGTATTTATAGGGCTCAAAATATTCGTCGCTACGTCGTGGTGAAGAGTGTCTACACAGTGGCGAAGTGTGTCTACGTAGCGGCATAACTATCTTCGTTGTTGCGTACCCGAAGGTGGAAAAAGGGTGACATAGCGACGTAGGGTTCTACGCCGCTGCTTACCAGAAAGTTATGCAGCATAAATTTTATGTTTGCTACGCAGCGGCGTAGAGGATTCTCTGGCTAGCGCATACCCGGGAGAGTATGGAGCAAAGGTGCTTTCTATATATATATATATATATATATATATATATATATATATATATATATATATATATATATATATATATATATATATATATATTTTAAATTTTTAAACATGAATTTGGCCCTCTCACACTCTAATGAACATGTAGATCCCTTAGTGACTGTGCTTGCACCATTTGGTATCCTTGAAAAACTCAAAAACACATTAAAAACAAACAAAAGTAGGAAGTCCAAAATGAAAATTTACCGAAAGCAATTGAAAAGACCGAAGATAATCTAGTGCAAAGGAGAAGGGGATCTCATAATACTTGGGTTGCCTCCCAAGAAGCGCTATGTTTAACGTCGTTAGCTTGACATTCCTGCAACGTACAACATTTAGAGCGGAAAAAATAATTGAACTGTTGGTGACCTTCCGCACCCTTACTGGCCTGCTCCAGGTGTGCTCAGGATGGTGTCCTGTCTTCTTGCATGGAATTCTCCTCCAAAATAAAGTTTCAATCTTTGGGCATTGACTTTGAAATGTCCCTTCTCTGGATGCATTATCTCAATACCTCCATAGGGAAATACTTGAACCACTGTGAACGGACCCGACCATTTGACTTCAACTTGCCAGGAAAGAGTTTAAGCATAAATTAAGCAATGAGAACTTGTGACCAGCTCAAAACTTCTTTCCTTACAATATGCTTGTCATGCCAAGCTTTCGTCTTCTCCTTATAGATTTGAGCATTCTCATAGGCCTCATTGCGGAATTCATCTAATTAACTCAGTTGTAGCATCCTCTTCTCTCCGGCTACCTTACTATCCATGTTCAGAAGCCTAGTTACCTAGTATGCTCTATGTTCTAATTCCACTAGCAGATGGCAGGCTTTCCCATAGACTAGTCGGAATGGTGACATACCCAATGGGGTTTTGAATGCTGTCCTGTATGTCCAAAGTGCATCATCAATCTTCTTTGACCAGTCTTTCCTTGAACTATTGACAGTTTTGTCCAGAATGGACTTTATCTTCTGATTTGACACCTCAGCCTGTCCATTTTCTTGCGGGTGGTAAGCGAGTGAAGTTTGATGCCGCACACCATATTTTTGTAGGACCTTATCAACCAGCTTGTTGCAGAAGTGAGTACCACCATCCGTGATCAATGCTCGTGGAGTGCCGAACCGTGTAAATATGTGGCTGCGAAGGAACTTGACTACCCGCAGTGGCGTCGATCGTGTGTGTCGGTATTGCCTCACCATTTGGAGATGTAGTCCTGGCGAGGAGAATATCTGAGATTATTGAATGAAGGAAATGGACCCATGAGTCCACCCCCATCGGTCAATAACTCAACCTCTAGAATTGTGCGCATGGGTGGTTCATCCCGTTTGGAAATGCAGCCCGTTCTGCGGCACCCATCACGGTGGAGCCTAGCTGGGTGCACATCCTTGAACAAGCTAGGCCAGTAGAAACCTGATTGTATAACCTTTGCTGCTGTCCTCTGGCCTCCAAAGTGTCCCCCACATGATAAGGTGTGGCAGTGAGTTAGAATACTACCCATTTCATCTTAAATTTTACCGCCTTATCGCTTGATCCGCCTGATGTTTGTACGAATAGAGCTCTTCCAGTAGTAGTCTTCAGTGTGCAAAAGAACCTCTTCTTCTTGCTGTTAGTTAAAATCGGGCGAGTGGTGGCCACCAGGTAGTACATAGTCGACAAACCATGGGACGATCTTTGTGTCTCGATTACCCAAAGTTGCTCGTTGGGAAATCATCGTGCTTGTACCTCGTCTCAAGCCGCACCAATGTTTGTGGAGATGGTGCAGGACTAGGTTACGTATTTACGCTTCTTTGTCCTTGATTTCACAGGTCAAACTCTTGCAATAGAAGCACACCCACCATTTGAAGTTTCGGTTTTTGCATCCTTTTTAGTCATTAGGTACTTGTGAGCGGGTGATTAGTATGCAACGCATTACCTTGTTGCCAATCATGTGAGACTAGAATTTATCAAAGAGCAAAAGCAATGGTCAGAGCTCATTTTTCGTGGTGGCATAAAGTTTGCTAGGTATCATTCAAAATGCAGCTAGCATAATCACACGGAATATCGTCTCTTTTCTACCTAACCTTTGCTCACATCACATAGTCGGCCGGTGTCGCACAGTGGCACCAACGGGAGGTCCCCCCAATGCGGTGCTACAACTGGCAGGCGAATCTGGAGTTATCTTTTTCGGGATTGAAAAAGCTACACACACTCCTCATCAAATCCAAATGGTGTCCCTTGAACCCAACAAGCGGACAAGGGAGCTTTCTGCGATCAAATCTTTTGGGAATGCTTTATCAGAACCTAGGTGTCTTTAGCTTTTCTTGCCTTTTTGATGATGGTGGGGGCTAGTTTCTCTATTGCCTTAATCTTAGCTTTGTGGAGCCACCTCCATTTCCCGCGTCTTGTCAGGTTGCCAGTACTATGCCTTCTTACATACCATAAAAATTGGCACTTCTCACTGGTCGACGCGAGATTGGTCTCTTTCACATCTAACAAGCATCGACCTCGGGTCAATTGTCAAAGGAGTTCCCCAATCTTGAAAGTCGTCCATGAACACCTCGATTTTCTTTTCAACCATATGCGAGAATGTGGCCATCATCTGTTTATTTGAAATGTGCACAGTGCATTGACTAAAAGTATTCGCACAAATGAAAATGTACCATAGAGCTGATAAAGTTGTCTTCTCTTAACCACTCGGGGCTATAGCGATCCTGATTGTGGAATACCCATATAAAGAAATATTAGTATTCATGCCACCTTGACTTATCTAACATCGATCCGAATGGCGGTGGAAAATGGTCTTTTCGAATTGGCACTTTATTTAATTTACGTTAGTCGATACAAATTCTCGACATGAGCATTACATAAAGCTGACGATATATTATTCTGTTTTTATCAACATTTGTTCCTCTTTTCATTACAACCTGTCTGGGACTTACCCGTGCAACGTCGAAATAGGATAAATTACCTCGACATCTAGCCGCCCGTTGCTTCCTTCACCGGACTACTTCTTTCTGGTTGGATTAGTCTGCTGTCTTGTTTGAAGGCTTATATTAATTTTCTAGCGGGATGTGATGCATACATGAAGGCAAATCCCCTTTCTGGTGACCGGAGACCCGAGCCCTGACATATCCTTGTGATCACAGAACTCTCGATAACTTATCTTCTTACATTTATTTCGGGGAGGTGAAGCAATCAGCGGTAAGGTGGAGGTGTCCGCAGATAGGCATACCTCGAATGGGTGGGTAATGGCTTTTGTTCCGTCTTAGGTGGTTGTTGAAGAGTGGCGGCGGTTGAGCAATTCCTAGGGGTTCATGGTATTTCCCTTACATTAGGCTGGGAAGGAGTCCATCCATTTCACGCTCTTTGACCTCTTCTCCCGAGGTCTGCCACGATTCACTCACATACCGGGCTAGTCTCGAAGGGTGTGGGATTACTATGGCTGAACACTATAGCCTCACGGTCTCTATCATGAAGCATGTGTCGGCTCTCTGCGGGTGTCTCACGACCATCAAAGACATGAACTTGGCCTCGTCATCCGTACTCGATTTCAACTCTCATTGCACATCAATCATTGCTCTTCCAGTAGCGAGAAAAGTCTGATAATATATGGTATTTCTTTATCTTCTTCCATATGCAGAAACGATGATAAATATGCGGAAGATAAACTTGTCCACCTTTACCAAGCGTCCTCTATCACCGTTTGGGATGTTTGATGACTTGTCTATAATTGGAGTATGATTGTAGTTGGTGACTTCACCTAATCCGGTTGACCGGAATATGGATAACGGCATGAGGTTTATACTAGCCTAAGTCACCTGAGAAGCCCTCTCAAAGATCTGATTCCACATGGTATAATGAATAGTAAAAGCTGCACAGGTCTTTTAGCTTTTGTGCGGAGTTTCCTCTAAGGATGGCACTCACGTTCCTCGGTGAGATTCATTATCTTCGAGAAATCGACAATCTTCTTTTCTTTGTGATATATCCTTCATGAATTTTACATAACTAGGCATCTTGTTTTTTAGCAGCATTGACAAATGGAATGTTAATATGCGGTTCTGAAACACATCCATAAACTTTGGCTTAATTGCTTGTCCGATTTATTCCTTGTCCCGGAGGTTGAAGTACGAATTGGAGATATTAGGTTCATGATCTTAGTTGAGTCGATCTTTAGCCTATGTTCTTGTGCAGAGACTTTTTCTCTTGGGGTTATTTCTCTTTCTATCTTGTCATTACGAGTACAGTGCAAGTTACTTATCGATTTCTACCTCTCTATCCTTGGTGGTGGACACAGTGCGCTAATTCTATGCCACTTCTCAATGCGACAACTTTAACATGTTCATTACCTTCTCGTCTCGGGTTCACCTCTGAGTTGCTAGGTAATGATCCATGCTGCCTCTCAGTCAACAATGTGGCCATTTGGCCTATTTGCACTTCAGGTTTAAGTTAGGCCCCTTGATTTACGTGGCCCCAGGTGGATTGGTTTTGTGGTATTGAGGCAGTTTTTGGAATGTGGCCCATGCGTCTCATTCATAAATGTGTGCTATAGGAAGTCATCCCCTTAAGGTTAAAGGCTTCTTTCCGATCCACTTTCTTCTCAGTGGCGGCTTGCTCACTTAGTGGTAACATACTATTATGGTTGTTCCTCCAGCCATAATTATGGTTGCTCGATTGATACCGGTACCTCTGCAACCACGTACGATTACAATTACGATTAAGTACGATGTGCGATATGTATCACCTCCATCTTGTCCCTTATTGTTGGTCTGCTTATTCACATACTATGCTTGCTCTGCCATCATGCATAGATTGTGATCATAATCTTCGTGTTATCCTCCTGAAGACTCGCCGGATCTCGAGGGTTATTATGAATCGCATTCATTGTACCTTGCTACTTCTATAGCTATAGTGACAGTTAAGCTATGCTGACATGGTTTGCAAATTCACGAAACTTTTATTATGCGCTCCGGTAAGATCTTACAAGTCTTTGATCTATCTTGGGCCAGTTAAATTAGTGGTTGTATCCTCCAATCTCATAAGCTTGATTTATAGTTTTCATCGGGGCACCTCACATTGAGGGCATCGATGATTGTCTAGCTAAATTACTTAAATAGATTATAAGCGTGGCACACCATCCACCCTAGTCAACTGTGATGTGGGCATCTCCTCAGTAGCTCATGAAATCTCTCCCAGGCCTCGACCAAGTTCTCCCCCTCGAATTGTCTGAATGTGTTAATTTCTTGCACCAACTGTGCGATCTTTGAGGGTGGGAAAAATTTAGTTAGAAATTTCTGCATTAAGTCATTCCATGAGGAAATGGAATCCGATGGTTGGCTAGTCAACAAATGCTTAGCTCAGTCGCTAAGTGTGGTGATTAGGAACATCGCATTCAGAGCTTCTTTTATTCTCCATTATATATGTGTGTGAACCTTGATAAAACTTGTCGGATGTGCGTCGGATTCTCATAGATGACCCATGAAGCTTGTATATTGTAGACATTTGCAAAGTTACTCCTTTTCATTTCAGTAGTTGGCTTGAATGGAGTGGTCGTCGTATAGATGGTGAACAAGTATTTGTGGAGTGGTAAGCGAACTCCACCGAGTATATCACAGTTATCGGGTGTACAAATGGTCAGTGCTTTGATCTCTATAGTCTGTCCATTCAGATCCATTTTGTGGTTCATTCCTTTCTTGGGCCCCATCCTTCATCCTCTTGATTCTGCATGATTTCGGTGGGTTACGTGTGCTTCTCTGCTGTGTCGATGTAATGTCGGATTAAGTTCGGGGATCGAGATGGAAGTAATTCACTGTGATCTTGTCTTTGCATGCACATTAAGTGCTTTCCTGAAATCATAAGTATGAAGTCGGGGTAAAGTCACAGCACAGGATGGGAAATAAGGCCTGATACCTAAAACGAAGGATAAATAATAATAATAATAAGTAAAAAGAACTAAATAAACTAAAATTGATCCAACGTACAATCTATGGCACGGTTGTCAATATCAACACTAAACTTCTCCCCGGCAATGGTGCCAAAAACTTGATGGGTTGATAGTGCGTGTGTGAAAATTGGTAAGGTGCGGACCGTGCGCAGTATGCGTTGAGTTCACGCGTGGTGTGGCTAGTCAGTGTAAGTTACGAAGAGAGCGTCATAAATCTTAGTTTAGTGACTAGACAATATTTGGATCCAGTCTTTATAGCGAATTATGAATAAATTCATGAATTAAAAATCCTAATATTAAAATTTGATTTAAAAGTAATAATGAGAAAAACTAGAGGTTTTCCTTCACCACCACACACGATGGATTTTTAACCTAGATAGCGCATTTATTTAATATACCATCTGAATTATGTTAGCGGGTTGATCGTGTCTACAAGGTATTCTCTCTCAAGATATAACTGCCTATCTCGCTAGTGGGGTGTATTGCATCTCTACTTCGACCCCTTGACTCCGAGATGCATGAATGTACAAACCCTAGTGCTACACATGGAACGTGGGATATCTCTATTCCCTTATTTACCAAGTGTTGCTTTACCCATGTCCCTACGAGTCATCATCTCTCGATATCAGACTCCTAGCATTAACATGCCATAATTGGCCAAATAATAACATGTGATAAATTTCAGGGTAAGCTGACCATAGAAATTCATATCGATATTAAATAAACCCTGGTGAAGTATTAATCCGTAATGGTGAGGTTAGGGTTGACCCTTTTACGGGAGAGCCACTAAGAGAAAGTTAGTTCATAGTGATTTTCATTACAAATTGAAAGATTTTCAGCATTAAACGAGTTAGGGAAAGAAATATAAGAGAAGTCGTCTTCGTGATCTCCTGGAATCAGTCTTCGCCAACCTTTCTCTATCCGTCTCTCCTTGTCTTCAGTCTGCCTCAATCCTATTTTTGCCACGAAATTGCTTCCTTTTTATACCTCGGAATCTGGGCCCAGAAAATCAGAACTTTTAGTGCTCTCGTTTTGGAATAGGAGACCTGCGCTCTGTGCAAGTGAAGGAACTTCACCACGAGCGTACGAAACGAAATACGGCCTTCAAGTTCGCTGCGATGTAGGCCTCCGCGTTACCCTCACGAAGCTTTGAAAAAGCCCTGGCGTGGAGTGCCTCGGCTAACTGCGTGCAGACGCTCCACTATTACACTTCTTTTTATTCTTTGCTTGATTCTTTTTATCTTATTGTTTAGCTTCCTTTTTTATCCCGATATCGGCATGTCTATAAAACATTATAGTATGGGTGATTAGTGCAATATTAGTGAATGAATGTGAATCATGCAAGTTGAGCTATAAAAACACATAGAAATTGTACTGGAATGTATGCCTGATTCACTCCGATCACTGAATGATCCGAACTTTTTCTTCTGTCTCTTTCACTAAGTCGGGACCAATTACTTTATGCTCGTTCAATTTTGTCCAACATATAGGAGTTCTACATTTTTCTTCCATCTGAAGCTTCGCAAGGGGTCATGCAATCTGGATGATAATTGACATTATCTAGGCAAATTCCATAAGGAAATATACCTATCGACTTCGGAAAATCTAGCACCTGACCGAAGCATATCTTCCAACACTTAAATCACTCTTTCAGATTGTCCATCTGTTTGTGGATGGAAGGCGATATTAAAATTCAGCCGAGTACCCATGGCTGACTATAATTCTTTCCAAAACCTTGACATAAGCGAGTGGATCGCGCGGTCGGATACTGTTATAGTGGAATCTAATACTTGGCCAGAACTATCTGCCGTTCACGTCTGATGCGCTAGCGATCCATGGAATAGTCGATCGGGTAGTAAGTGGGCCGACTTTGTGAGTTTGTCTCTGATTACCCGAACTGAGATCATGTTTTCTGTTTGGGTGAGAGGCAGGATACAAAATCCATAGTTATGTTGTCTCTTCATTGTTAAATTAGTGGGTTTAACAAACTAACAGTACCGATATTAACCCACCCATATGATCAGCATTAATTTATACTCTCGATCTACTATCCTCATACGATAAACTACATTTCAAATCCTGGTACATCTTGTTACCTTCAGGATGCATGGTGAATACGGTATTGTGGCTTTCATACATCAATTTCTTTTTCAAATCCTGGACATTCGGTACACATAATATTCTCTTGTAATACAAACCGCCATCATCATTTATACAATAGTCAGTCTTGTCTCCATTTCTAACTAATTGTACACTTTCTTGTAACTTGATATCATCTTGCTGAGCATCAATCATCACATGTTTCAAATCAGACATAACTCTCAATTGAGCTAACAAATCTCCATCATATACAAATTTCCATGCACAGTGTTTTGAGAATGAGCACAGAAATTGTCTTTTATACTTAAAGCATCTGCCGCATTGGCTTTTTCGGTGGTAATCAATTGTAATCATAGTCCTTGAACAATTCCCCAACCATCGGCGTTGCCTCGAGTTCAATTCCTTAGGAGTTAACGGATACTTAAGACTCTTATGATGCGTAAATATTCTCATTTTCACCATATAGTAATGTGATCATATTTTCCGGCCGAACACTCTGGCGCGACTCGGATCATGTGTGGGATAGTGCGCTCGTGTAGTTTCATCTATCTATAGGCATATGCCACTCTTTTCCATCTTGCATCGATACCGTCCCCAGACATCTTTGAAGGGCATCATACAAAGCGTATTCTCTACCGAGGTAATTTGAGTCCCGACAATGGTGTGACCCGAGTATTTTCTTTAATTTGTTCAAAACTTGGTAAACACTTGTCATCCACACAAACTTCACCCTTCCGGGATAACTTTGTAAGTGTAGATGCTATGATGGAGAATCCTTTTACGAACCGTCGGTAATAGCCAGCTAAACCCAAGAAACTTCTCACCTCTGTTACATTTTGAGGTGGTTTCTAATTCACAATTGCTTCAATTTTCATAGGGTCCACTCTAATACCCTCTGCAGACACAATATGGCTTAGGAATGACACTTCCTTAAGCCAAAAATCACGTTTACTTAACTTAGCAAACAACTTTTTATCTCTTAGGATTTGTAACACCATCCTCAAATGTTGTTCATGTTCTTGTGCATCATAGAATACACACGAAGATGTCATCGATGGATGATACCACTCTGAATTGGTGAATAAAGGGTGGAAAACCATTCATCAAAATCCGTGAATCGTAGGTGCATTAGTCGACCCGAATGGCATTCTTAGAAGCTCATAATGACCATATCGGGTTAAAAGTACATTTTCGGGACATCAACATCTCACTTTCGAGAGTTGATTAATATCCGTCGTAAAATTATCTTAGAAAAGACACTTGCTTATTTCAATTGTCGAAAGATCTTCTATTCTAAACGCGAATGTTTATTCTTTACATTACCTTATTTGTTGTCGAATAAAAAATCAATGCACATTGGAGTGCCATCTTTCTTTTGACAGACAAAGCGGCGCGCAGGGTGAAACGATGGAATTAGGCGAATCCCTTGTCTAATAGCTCACTGTAGTTGAGTCTTGACTCTTTTAGTCGATTGAAGGGCCAAATACGGTAGGATTGCCTGAAATAGAATTAGTCCAACATGCGACCCGATAGTAAAATATACTTCTCTTTCTAGTGGCAAACCCAATAATTCCTCAGGAAACACATCAGGGAATTCTTTTATCACCAGAATATCTTCCAAATTTACCTAACCTCTCTTGGAGTCAAGTACCAAAGCCAAAAAGGCTTCACAACCTTTTCTAAGAAAACGTCGGGCTTGCATAGTGGAGATTACATTTGACACTGAGTCAGATCGAGCACCTTGTCTGATTACCTCGCGGTCGAACATTTAAGCGATATTGTTTTCTTATCGATCAAGCCTCTTAGATGTTTGGATACTTGATCCATGCCGAAGCCAGAATAGAGCTCAGAAGAACAGAAAGCAGATTAGATAAAGCGAAATTTTATCATGGACCATTAGGGCGAGTTCCTACACTCGGTTGAGAAGCTTTAACATACTCTAGAGGGTAGTAATAAGCATGTCATATCTTCAAAAGTTCTCTTATTGGCAATTTATCACTCAATTTTTCAATGCATAAATAAGAATGTGTAGAACCAGAATCTACCAAAGCATGCATTTCATTATTATAAAGAGTGATTTTACCTGTAATAACCCCTGGTGCATCCTGATCTTCACGGGCTCTCATAGCATAAGCTTAGGCTGGGGTTATAGTAGTAGGGCGATTTACTGTTTCTAAAGCAATACCTCTTCCTTGTTGTCCTGAACTACCTCACCCTCTACCTCTATCACGAGTTAATGGAGGTACATTTGATCCTCCTCTACTACTTTCTTGAGAATTTCTAGAATTCCCCGCTCCTTGAAGACAATTTGCTATCATAATTAGTGCTTCCACATACGAAACAACCAGTTGCTCGTGCAAATCTGTGTGATTTTTATGGCAAGTGTGGCATTCAATTCTTTCGTTTTGTCCGGTTGAAATGCCTTGTCAGGTTGAAATGCCTCTACCGGAACCCTGTGTCATAGTAGGACTTTGTCTCCTACCCCTTGTAGCAGAACCTTGTACCAAGTCCACTTGAGACTCTCTAGTCCTTTTACCGGAAGATGAACCACCTCTAACGAACTTTCTCTCGATTTTCTCTATTTTCATTGCCGCTTGCACTAGCTGATAAAAATTTACTGCTTGCAACAATGTCACAATTGTGAGGTGCCTCTTTATGGATTCCTTTAGGCCATCCTCAAACTGTGTACATCGAAAAGTTTCCATAAGGACTAATTCTGGTGCATACTTACTAAGGTGGCTAAACTCCTTTTCATACTCTTTCACTGTCAGATTCCCCTGTTTCATATTCAGGAATTTCTTCCACTTGGTCTCCTTATGATCGTAAGGTGATATTACTTTGTCTGAAATTCTGGGACAAAGTCCCGTGAGTGGTTAAGGCGATGGATTTCTTAGAGACTAACTCCCACCCGATCATAAGTTGACACACTGCGATGAGGCTAGCACATTTAGCCATTTGTTCAGGTGGACATTTGACTTTGTCCAGAGCTCTTTGTAACTTCTCAAGCCAAAACTCAGCTTTATCAGACTTTTAAACTTGTACCATGGAATTCTTCTACTCCATGCTTTCTTACATAATCAATTAGAGCTCGAGGGGTCGTGAGTCGATCTAAGACCCTTGCCATATCTTGAAATTTTATGATGACGGATGAGCATGGTAAACTACAGGCCAAGTCATGCGAGACCGGAGACTAATGGATCAAGATCCATAGGATTGGCGCTTTCAGCTGTTTCCTCTACGACACAAGGATCGATCCATTTTAGACCGAGATACAAAATAAGGACATCGCGTTAGGTGACCTGATACATGTAGGTTCATTTTTAACTAATAAGTTTTCCGTAAAGTAACCCCTAGGCTCTAATACCACTAAAAATGTCACTCCCTACCCCCCTCCTGGCAAGATAGAAATTGGCATGGGATTAGGACTCCTTTGCCGACTTTAGACAATGGTGGGCCAATTTTGATGAACAAATCCATATATCAGAATATAACTTGTAAAACTTCCACTATAGTGGTGTTTAAAATGTCCTGTACATATACATGCTTGAGTCCCATTTACTCGTACTTACATAAACTCTACTATTACAAAATTTTACATTTACATTACAAAATAGAATAAAAAACCTACATCAAGTGGGCTCCTATTGCTGTGTTAGCCCTGGTGGATGCACAATGCCTCGAATGTCCTCTTCAGTATCTACACGGATGAAACACTCATGCTAAGCTTATAGATTAGTGGGAAATAGATAATAGATATGACCACTTAGAGTGGTCCACATTTACAGGATACATACAACATAATGCATATGTCAGATTTTACGTATAACATAATTCTATAACGAGTTTTTACCATATAAAATAATTCTTATAGCAATTTCATATCTCAGTAGGAGTTGAGCAGAGATCTTATGCGAAGGTACGTAAGGTACATTACATATGAAATGATTTCTTATCTTTCTTATTGTTCATTATTAGATTCTTATCATATAAATGTTTGCATATGTCATATTATTGGATAGACAATATAAGTATATGCTTGCATAGATCGATAACGATGAATGATAGGGACCGCTGACCACGATGGGTACCAGCGGTATGTCTGATCTTGAACGAGCGTGCTGCCCATGCTTGAGAGGTGTTGTAGCCTGTCACGGGAATGTCGTCATGCGATAGAGGCGTGCACGCCCACGTAATAGAAGTGTTGTAACCTTTGGCGAGTATCGTCGCCTTTGAATAGAGCGTGTACGCCCGCGTAATAAAGTGTTGTAGCTAGCGGGGAGTGTGCGTCGCACTGAACAGAGGTGCCTATTCATTCGCTATTCAGTCTTAAGCAAGCATATGATTATGTGTTTCAGAAATCGTTATATCATTCTTAATCTCATTAGAAAATGAGGGCAAGAAACAATGTTTACCCAAGTTTCGCCTCAGCGACAAGGTACAAAACATTTTTCATATAATTTTTATACTTGTACGAACCCTTTCATTCACTTATTAGGATCATCATTAATCCAATGAATGATTGTTAGAATTAACGGAAGAGAGAAACTAAAACAGGACTCGTAGGTATGCCTAGGCGAAGGGGTTCGCCTAGGTGGAGTTTCTTGCTACACCTAGGCGGGCAGAAGAAGATCTGAGAAATTTGGGCCTCGAGTTAACTGGCGGGCTCACGCATAAGGCGAAGCCCTGCGCACCTAGGCGTAGGGGTCTGACAATACGAGAAATGACGGTTGGCCCATAATCACCCACAGGAAATTTCCTTCAAACCAAAATAACTCCGAGAAAAGAAACCATAAAATTCATCGCCCATACCAACCAGAAAGCGAAACATAATAGGATTTTCCTACCGGCTTAAATAGTTATGGTAGTTCCAGTCACAAAGTTCCAAACATCACATAAGAAATTTCCAAAAACAATTCCATCAGAGTTCCAAACTGGATTTTCTTCTTCTTCTCTTATCTCTTTCTCCACCGTAAACCCTAGCCAAAATAGAGAACAATCTCCTCTTCTCTCTAAGACCATGTTGAGGTCTTATCAATTACAGTCAAATGTCCATTTTCTTTATTTGGTCCTTCGTTTCATTTATTTACTGAGCCAGCTTATTCAGTTTCACAACTTATCAGCCTTAATCTTCTTATGTTATGACCTTTGGGTCCTTAATGTCAAATTACCAATTTACCCTTAGTACTCAAATTTTCTGAAAAAATGAAATTTTTACTTATATCATACCCTAAACATGTAATGAATTACTAGGGTATAATTTGGGGTGTTATAGTCGTGGTTGATGTCGCTACATTGTTGGTCCGATTTCGCAACATTGATCAACTGATAATACCTCTAGACAATTCTTGTTGATGTCGCAACATTAAGTTGTGATGTTGTGACATTAGACATTTTCAATGTCGCCTCACTCGATGATGTCATAGCCATGTCTTGGCGATGTTCTCTTTCCCGTGTATGCACGATGTAGTTTGGTGATGGGGCGCTGTATTTGAGATATTGAGTTGTGATGTCGCGACATTGGTTTGGTGTCGCAACACTGTTGTGATGATGTCTCAACATTGGCATATCTTTGCCTTCCCCTCTTCAGTTGATGTCATTGGCTATCTTTGCGACAATTATCGTGATGTCGAGACCTTCTCATCCACGGTCTTCATGACATTGGAATCAGATGTCTCGACATTGGCTCCCTTCTACGCACAATGTTGATTTAATGAGAAATTTACGGTGAATTCTGCTTCTTTCCTTAATTTCTAAAACATAATCTGGGGTGAAAGCTCCATAATTTTACATTAAAGTGAACTTTTAAGCCTTTGAAATATAGCAAAATGGGCTGAAAATTAGATAAGTTTTGGAGCTTATCAAGAGCTAAGCGCTGAGCTTAAAGTTTTGCTTCATCTCAGAGCAAATAAAAGACTTTTGTTTGTCCTCGAACTAAGCTAAAAATCAATTTTAAGGACTTTTTCATTAAATCATCTTTTCGGGCAACTCACGACAATTTGTCCTCGGTAGTATTTTTATTTGTGATCAATTCCAGAATTAAGCTTCATTTCTAGAATCCACAAATTTTCCAGATTTGATCTTTCAATACAACATGTAACTCATAGTTAAGAATACGTCTGATTCTTGACTCTATGAGTGTGTGTTAGTCTTTCCTTTATGATAATTTGCAGATTAGGTAGCCTTATAAAGAGTTACTATATGCGAAAGATATCCCATAAGTAACCCAGGTCTCATAGGCTTGATGGGCATTTTTATTCTCCACTAATGTAGGCATAACACAACCCTCATAATCAAATAGGTCTTTTGAGTTTGTAATGTATAGCTAGGGCACTTGGGTAGATAACTAAATCTTTTAGGCTCAAGTTTACCCAGACTACATACACTTTCTCAACATTTTTCCTTCACTGCTCATCTTATTTTTACGCTAAATGCTTTTCAAGCCTGACTAGGCACAGTATGGTGCATTTTTCTGCATTTTCTCCTCTATGGCTTTTTCTTTTCCACTGCTATTTTCAATTCTTCTCCAGAAGCTCTTTTCTGTTATTTTTTTTTGATTTCAGGTTTAGAGTAGTGCAATGTTTTACCTTTTTAAGCTTTCTATTACCCCTTAACAAACTTTGGGTCAATAACTCCCATACCAGTTGGCATTAGGGTACTAGGTGTAAAACACCACTAAGGACTTAATTGCTCAAAATGCTTGAGGCTACAAGAAAAACTCACTCCTCCCTTCATGTCATTCTTTTTCGACTTCTCAATTTTTAATTTGTGCACCTTCTTTGGTACAGCTTTTCTCGGTGTTTTCCTTTCTCATCCTTAATTTCAATTCAAATTTGTACTCCCAAAACTTATCCTCTTGATCATTTTGCTACTACGATCTCTGATTTTAGGTAAATTCAGGTTCTTTCTTTGTGAGTGAGACTTAAGGAAAGGTTTAAGGTATTCTTTACTGCGATGATGGCGGCCTTAGGCTCAGAAATAGAGTACTAAGGTATATGCATATATGCTTGCATATCAAAGGTAGGCTTTTGAGGTCCCGAACTATCGAGGAATGGCACAAAACATTTTTAACTGGTTATGCTTTATGGTTACGCCTTGAATAATAATACATCAAGTTCTAGGACCTGCAGAGGTTTTTGATAGTAAAGTCACAATAAATTTTTCCTAGCAGAAGCTGAAAAGAGTTTTCAAGGTACTTAAGACCACTATGTTAATTTAGTCATTTTCTAAACTATACTATTCAATCAGACTAGAATTAGTAGCCTTATTAGCTTTTTTAATTTTAGTTTTTCAGAATCTAAAAATTTAGCTTATCTATCCTTATCACAACTTAAAATCCAGTTTCAAATTTTTAGCCCATTTGCATTTCAGAGTTTTGCTTTGTTTAGTTTAAAAAAACAGCATTGCTGTAAAGTTATTATTCAACTTTATGTGTCATTCCTGATTACACTTCAATCCAATTGATCAACAGCCAGCACAACACCAACATCCCAACTAGTTTCATAGTCTCAATGCAAATCAGAGCATCCCTTCAGAAAATATGCAACAACATCCAAAAAATTTCAACTCTGTAGCATTCTTACATTCAACACAAATGCCCTCATTCACAAATGCCCTCTCCCTTTCTTTCAGCTCTACCCTTGGGGCTTTATCCCTTTTTTCTAATTCTTCTCTCCACTACTCATCCCTTTGCTAGATGAGTGTTGCTAAGTTTTCTTCTCTTGTTCTGTTTTCTATAGCCTCTTTCATCTATGTGAGTAGAGAGAACAACTCAAAATTGCTACTCTCTTGCTCTTGCGCTTCTTCTTCCTTTCGGTCGCAAGTAGGCATTGTTTTTTAGGTCCGGGAGAGCACCGTGATTCGTGCCATAGGGTGATCCTAATCAATAAAATTTGTATCCTGGAAGCCTTCCCATCACAGAATAAGCCATCGCAGTAGTGGTTCAGGGCCTAAATATCGGAATGGGTTTCTTCAGACAAAATGATTTATGAAGTCAAAATGAATTTGGTTTGATTTTTAATATTTGGGTAAAACAGTGGGGTGTTGGTTGCAAACCTAAAAATAAATAAAATAAAATGTAAAATAGAACTCCTTTGAAGTTAGCTACCGGTTTAGGTTTTAAGGCAAACTAACATGTCCTCGGTCTTTTTCCTCAGATCGGGGAGAAATATGACATAGTCATTTCCTAACCGGATCTTCATATGACATTAAAACCTAAACCCTAAAATCATTTCCAATATATAGCATTTGTTACCCCTTAATGTTTCAAAAACAAATAAACCATCATCGGATCTAACCCGCAGGAGCTTCAATGATACAACTAAATGGGTATCAAGGATCTTAACAGTATATCCACCTAACTCGAAAGCTTGCCGCACTGCCACCTGTGGTACACTACAGCGACCCAAACTCAGTGAGATGTATGTAAAATAGTGTAAAAGAGAACAAATGTCAGGAAACATGAGGACAAATGCTTTTACCTCAAACATTCACCCAGCGGGCCTCCCCTTCAAAGAGGAAGAGGTCTATTTTCAACATTCTCCAGCTGTCATCCCTGCAGGAGTGTTTGCAGCCGTAGAAAATAAGAGAAAGAGGAAGAGAGAAGAGAGCAAATGAAACCCCATGTATAATCAAAGATTAAAGCTGCTTAGGTCACAAGTTCAGGGGCTGAGAGTAGTACAAATCCAAAGTGTGAAACTACCAAATAATTTAAAATATGAGATTACATATGGCTAAAATTATAATACATCAAAATACATGGTCGTTTAGGATCAAAGATACAAAAATCACATGTAATTTCATTATGCAGTGGATTCTCACAGCATAGCTAAAAATTCATTAGTCTAGCTAAATTCGCTTAGCCTACAAATTTGCATAGATAGTTTAATTGAGAAATTTCATTATCAACAGTCTAATCTTTGCTATTAGCGAAATTTCATGGTTTGAAGTGAAAATTATATAAAGTGAAGATAGCTAAATTGGTTAATTTCATAGGCACAATAGGTTTTAGCTAGTAAATTTCACATTTAGCCAAATTTCAGTCTAGCAATTTCCCACTCACTAGGATTGCAATTTTCCCGCTCATTCACTCGCTGTCATTTAAATGTCAACTGAGCTCTTAATTCGTCAAGCTCCTCTGAGCGATGAAACATAAAGACGGTCTGAGGCAGTCATGGTGGTAAGTCGGTCTTCCATCAAGCCAAACCAAAGTCAACAGTTATACTATGGACCTACACACGCCAACTGGGCTTAATTGATATGATTGAAAAGAAAAAGCACCCAAAACCTATCTGAATAGGTTCAAAATAGCACTTTGGGTACTAATCACACTCCCTAACTCGACACGCTGCTAGTCCCTTAGAATGCTAAAAAACAATAACAGAGATGCATGCCGTGCTTTGTAAAAGTGTATGAATGTATAAACATTACTTTAAATGAATAAATTTACGCCCGCTAGAAAAAACCGATATTGAGAAAATAAACCATATAAGAACAAGTTTCAGGTCAACATCTTAGCTTTTAGCGAAGTCAACCCGACTCTACCAAAATCTAATTGTTCCTGTAATGTAACCACTGAGCTACTAAATGCAAAGCCATTCCTCCCCAACCTAACTTACCGCAATGGCCTTAAACCTGCTGGACCACCAACCCAAATAGGATTAGCTACACTTTATTTCTTTATTTGACTACGCCAGGCAATGCTAAAACCTCGATCACTCCAAAGTCCGTAATCATTCACCGATGACTCCAACCACTACAGGTTTAGGCACTGGCCAAAAGGATCACTTAGACCACAAACCCCAGGTTTGACTCTGACTTCGAATGACTTCAGAATTACAATCAACACGCTAAACTTCACCCATCCACCCGTAGCTTAACACTGCTAAGTCGATGACTTCAACAATTAAGGTTTGTGGCATCGGCTAAAGGCTTCTACCATATACCTCTGACCAGATTCGGTTTCAAGGCAAAGCACACGATTTCTTATTTTTCTTTCTTCTTTCTTTTCTTTTGCTTTTCTTTCCTTTGAAGACTACATTGGTCTTCATACATGGGTAACGCAAACCTATTAGTGGGCCAGCCAACAAACCTAAGGCCGGCTTCTCAAAGTGGAAAGAGGTATATAAAGCCAACCTATTGGTACAAGCTAGGTGCAGCAGAATTAGCTTGAATCGCTCATGGTTGAATATGCTGGAAACCTCAATTGACCAAAAACTAAATCACATGCATGGAATTGTTCTACATTAAGGTAACATACAGGCTTTAATTTCAACTAAAGGCAAGAGAAACATAAAAACATAGTCAACAAAGAACATCAATTTTAATAAATAAATTTGGGCCTGGCAGGTATGTGGAACCAATAAAACTAAATTAAAAATATGAACATTATTTCTAATACAAAATATCCCCGCATGGAAATGAGAGTTAGGAGGATGGAGTGGTACCCTCCTCAACCCAAGGTGGCGTGAGAAGGATCATCTCACCGGCAGGTCGAGGTGTCACTGTGAAGGGTTGATGTCCACGATCTCCTCAACTGCTGGTGGCAGATATGATCATCCTTGCACCGGGCAGGTCGAGGTGTCACGTGAAGTGGTTTATGCCAACAGATTCACTAACACAAAGAAAACATACTAATCGATTACCACAAAATTTTTAACAAAATAGAATCCTAAACAAGACTACAATTAAATTTTAAAGAACTCGGTGGAGCTTTATGGAATGCATGAGGTCCAGTGTCTAACCCAACTAATCACTGGATACATACGGTGGCACACAAAGTTTTGATGTAGTATGTTGTCCGTGAGTAGTGGCCAATTATTCCTCGTTTTTCAAAGATGGGCAAGATGTGGTGGCTTTGAGATGGTGTTTTGGGTGGATTGTGCTGGGTGTGAAGCGTGTGAAGTCATACACTCAGTCGCTGGAGAGGGCCACCGAAGTGGGCACGAGTGGCTTGGGCAGCGTAAAGGTTCTACTTCAAGGGAATTGGTCATGTGTTTTCAGGGCTCTTCCCGTTTCTATGCCACTGCCCTCCCCAGTTATCACATATGTACACCTGATCCTGCTCTTCTTTCCAAGGCCAAAAGTACACACCCGACTGGGCATCCTCCCTTGTACCCTCAGGAGCTTCTATCGATTCCACTTTCAATTCCTTCCTTGAGGTTGCGCTGGAACCCGCTTCACCCAAATTGCTCTGCCAAGCACTCCACTTTCGACTCTCTCCGCATGATCAAGCCACGGCAAGCTTTAAAATTGAATACCGTGTTGTCCAATTTAGGCTCCATTTCACTTTGAAGTCCATCAACTTCTTTTGTTCAGTGAAAGTTTCCACCGTGTCAATTTCATTGGCTTGACATTAATCGCCTTCATTCTATGAAATTATCCATCTGTTCGCTTCAAGTTCAGGATGGCTTGTTCAACAGGAAACAACTGGTAATACTGCTGTGGTCATTAGAGGAGCTGAGGCAAATGCAGAAATGAGGCATAAGCTGAGGGAACACTATAGACGGGGTGTACTCATCCATTGGTCTCTATAGTCCCTCATATAGACTCATTTGGATTCCTGATTCTCCCCCATGGTAAAGTGTAATGAAAAGGGTCATAGACACATGCTAGGCTCTGGAGTAGTCCCTCATTGTCATATATGCCTAAGGTTACTCCTCCATGGTGTATTGACTGCATTGTTTCCTCTGTGGTGTTCCATTTGATCATACCAATTTTTCCAATTTAACTCAGATCGATTGCTTTGCCTTCAGACTTTATCCATCAAAATGGATTCTACAAGAAAAGTGAGCACCCTGCAAAAATGAATGTCACCCCAACACTATTTTTAATATTTATTTTTAATAAAAAGAAATAAACTAAGAAAAAATGACTGTAAAAATGATAAAAGGAGAATTCACCAAGATCATGGATGAGGATCACAAGTGTTCCATGCCCCTCACTTGTAATTAAGGCACTATCCCCAGAATCTACGCCCATTTGATTCAAAACATGAGGGCTACAGAACTTCAAACAAAAATTTGTATCCTAGGTGTCCCATCGTCAGCTTAGCTAACGGTGAAAGATAGTGGTCTAGGTCTAACACTGGGATGGGTTTTTTGTGAAATGAGAATTTGAGTTGAAAATGGTATTTCTCTTTGATTTTAAGGTTTTGTCTAAAAAATGTTGAGTTTATGGTTGTAAACTGCAAATAAATTAAAGGAAAATTTAGAAAAGAAGACTCCCTTGAAGTCTGCCAAATCAATGATTTGACTTTTATGTATATTCATGCCTCGGTTTGTTTCTCAAGATTGGGATAATGACCTATAGTCTTTTCCCAAACTGACCTTGATTGGCACCAAAACCTAAACCCAAATTACCTCCCTCATGAGGAGGCATTCAATGAGCATTCAAGTCCTCTACAGAAGCAGGCAGTATGGCCTCAAAAGAGGTGCAACCAAGGGATAACTAATAGGAGATAATTCATGGATGATGCTGGGGATTCAAAGACAAGCATCCACTCAGACCACAAAGCTTCACAAAGCCACACATTGCCAGGTCGGATCTAGAGGTTTCAACTCAGGTGAGATGGTTAGAGCTAAATGTTCATAAATGCAAGTAGGATAAATGAGAGGGTATGAAAAACTTACTCTAAACCTCCACTGCTGACTCCTCCCTTCATGAAAGGGGTTTAGTTACATCCCTTGAGTTGTCATCCTCAAGGGGTGTGTTTGTAGCGAAAATGAGAGAGAAAGAAGATAGAGAAGAGAGCAAACTGCAACCTAAAAACAAAGTCATACTTTAAAGCTTGACTCAAAAATGAAGAGGTTACAGTTATAAGGTGGCTTATATAGCCAACTCCAGCAATGTGTGAAATACCAAAATGCCTAAAATATTACTTTCATATAAAGGTCAAAATGGTAATACATCAAAACGTAATGCCAGACTGCCATACAAAATCACTGTGCAAGAATTTCATATGTGGGTTTCTACATAATGGAATTAGTTCATTTAAATTTCACTAGTACCCAGCTAAATTTACGTAGAGATACAGCGAAACGAGAAATTTCGCTATCAACACAATGAATTTCATTAATAGGCCAATTTCACTTAGCCTAGTAGTTTAAAATTGAGGCAGTGAGATAGCCAAACTGGTTAATTTCATTATACGCGAAATTCGCCACAGCAAAATTCTCATTTAGCCCATTTAATTCTAATCTCATTAGGATTTAAAATTTCGCTTATTGATTGCTAAATTTTGTAATCCCAAATAAATTTTCAATCATAGCTTAAATTCCGATTGCCCCGCTTCACCGTGATTGCCTCACGATCTTCCTTTTGCCAGATCGGTGATCCCACTCCTCTTCCTTCCTAATCCACTTCAAATCTTCCGATTTTTGATGGTTGAAAACACCGCACCTCAAAGCATAAATGGTCAGAGGGTAATTTGAAAAGAATTTAAATTACTAAAAACAAACTCAAATGTATCATAAAAATTATGGACTCCATACACACGCTAATCGGGCTTAATTGATATGATTATAAGGCAAAGGGCAACTGTTAAAACCCATTCCTGAATAGGGCTCCAAAACAGCACTTTGGGTACTAATCAACTGCTGTTTTATGTGTAGTCTCTTTCAAAACCCCCATTTCTCTGCAAGCTAGCTCATCCTCAAATTAGGGTTGCCTCCTCACATTTCTATAGTCGCTCTTTTTTCTTCTTGCTTCCCTCTACTCTTCACCACAGAAGGTTTGGAGTTGAGGACTTGTTGGAGAGTGAGAAGAGCTCCTCGCATCTCTTCCTGTCTCACTGAACAGCGCACCCCTTCGATACACAAGAGAGTGATCATGCGGTGGTGGGGATGTTCCTTGAGAAGTCGTTCTCACAGAGTCCAGACAGGTGGACTGCCTACTCATCTTCCCTACATCTGCACAACACCCTTTAACCATTCATACAAGAAGGCCACTGGCCTCGTTTCAGTCGAGACGGCTCGAGGTGAAAACATAGTTGACAAAATAGAAACTATACCTTATTCACCTTTAGTCAAATCAATTACGATGAGTGCTTAGGATCGCTCTTTGGTCTCCTCTACCATTGTCCCGCAATACTGTTAGCTCCTCAACACCCCTTCACACTTCGAGCCTCCGGAGCTGGCCACACTCATGCACCTCCCACTAATCTCAACAAAGAGCTGAGGATGGCCCTTTCCTGCAAGGATCCAATTCCTTCCCTTGACATAGCACGTCAGCTTCTAATTTTCACTTGGGATTGGCGAAAATTATTTGATGAGAGCCTCATCCTCAGTTTCTTCCCATGGTCGGCTCACCTCCTCCCAGCCCCATCTCTCGATTTCTTCCTTGAATGGTGACACCAGTTGCTTGAATCCTCTTTCCTCCATAAAGCCCTTCTTAGCCAGATGCTTCTAGAACGCTTCTACTCCCTTGTTGAAGTAGAAGACTCTAGATTCTCCTTCTTCCACCACTACTCTATCCCCCTCCGACACGACCTCGAGGCGCCCTGCCTGCCTCCGCCTTCTCCTCAGAACCTCTCTACTACATTTCCTGGTTACCTACCGGCGGCTCAGAGCTTCTGGATTCATATTATTTGGTTTTTAAGAGATTGAAATGGTAGAACTCTAAGTTTGAGAGATTAGGTTTGAGAACGAAAATTTCATGTTCCTTTTATAGGTATCGCTCTAATCAGAATGTCGACATTGGAGTTATGATGTCGAGACGATGTCGTAGTGATGTCGTGACATTTTTCAGATTTTCTAATTAGCATCACCTGATGTTGTGACATTGAAATTTCCATGCCACGACATTGCTTAGGTTCGCTAGCTTTTGGATGTCGCCGACATCGAAATGCAATGTCACACCATTGACTTGATGTCGCGACATTACTTCAAGGTTAGTCTTAGTGTTGTTCTTCTATAATGTGATGTCGCGACATTGACATGTTGATGTCATGATATTAGACAATACACGCTATAATGTCACATACTGGGAAATTGTTGGAACCAAAGATGACATTGAGAAGGATTTTCTTCTTTATAGAAAATTTCCTTACTTGTTTTCCCATTTTATTTCTAATTGTCTATGTCGTAATATTAGTCAGGCCCATCAATATTGAAAAACATTCATCTTCAAGCATGAATAGTAAATTACTATATTTTTTATTCAATCAATTCAATATATATTCCTTGTATTGCAAAAATTTTCATACAACTATTCAACACAAGGAGAATGTAAGCTACTATGTAATTTCAATCAGAGCAATTCACTCCACCAAACTTAGTATACGCATCATTTTCATAGAACAAGTAATGGAAGTAGACTCCCCTTTGTAGTTAACTCTGCATAACTCAATCTGGTTAGAGATGCTTCAAAAATGACCTTCATATATCTTTGCATCTTCATTATCCTGATATTCAAAGAAAAATTGTACTAAATAAATTGCAACAAATTTCAACTAACCACTCTACTTCCTAAAAACTATTCAAAACACATTGAATCAGAACAAAATCAATTTAAAAAGAAAATGAAAATCATCCCCCCTGATTGCTGCCTCCCAATTAGCCGCCATTTTTATGTCTTTAGGTCGAATATCATCAGCAGAAGGTGTTCGATTTCAAAGAATTTATTAACTTCTTTTAAACTTAGGATTGTTCTTCATTTGGTCTCTTCCTAAGTAATGTTTCAGCCTTGACTCATTCACCTGAATTCTAATTGGTTTTCACTGTCACCTTGCCTAAAAATTTAACTACTATGTATGACCAATTTCCACCTTAACTTGAGTTTCTCTCGGAAAAAGTTTAAGGCATGGAATTGTACAAAGAGGATCAGCTCTCCTACTCTGAATCCTTTCCTCATAATCTTCTAATCATGCCACTTTTTAGTCTTATCTTTGTAGATTCTGGCATTATCAAAGGCTTCATTTCTCAACTCTTCCAATTCATACATTTGGAGTAGTCTCTTCTCTTTTGCAGCTTTGAAATCACAGTTCATTTTCTTGATGGCCAACATAACTTTATATTCAAGCTCAAGAGGGAGATGGAAAGGTTTTCCAAATACTATCCTGTATGGGGACATTCCAATAGGAGATTTATAAGCAATCTTGTAAGCCCACAGTGCATCATCTAGCTTGATTGACCAGTCTTTCCTGCTTGTGCTTATTGTCTTTTCCAATATGTTCTTTACCTCCATGTTGGATATTTCTGCTTGTCCATTTGATTGAGGGTGATAATCCAATCTCATAACATGTATGATTCCATATTTGCTCATGAGTTTTGCAAACAATTTGTTTGCAAAATGGCTCCCCTTATCATGGATGATTGTCCTTGGGGCTCCAAATCTACTCAAGATATTTCTTTGAATAAACCCCACCACAGTGTTGGAATTATTCCTCGATTGTTTAGAGTAGTTTCCACCCATTCGATACATAGTCCATAGCTAGGAGAATGTATTGATTTCCTAAACAAATGAGGGTGAAAAGGTCCCATAAAATCTATCCTCATACATAAAAATAATCGTACTACTAGGATCGCAGTGCAACTCATTTCTTTGTTTATTTTCTCCCACTTTGACATCTATCATAACGCTTTAACCTGCATTTAGTATAAATTCAATAGAATAGTTAGTAAAACCTGATCGAGAATCTTTCTGGTTGTTCTTTCTCCTACAAAGTGCTGTCCTCCATATGGTGATGCATGACAATTATCAATTATTCCACCTTGCTCATCTTCTGAAGACATGTTCTAATGATTTGATATGCCCTTTTCTAAATGTGAGGGACATCCTATTATATATACTCTAGCATTAGTTCTCAGCTCTTCATGTTATAGCTTAACCGTGGCATAATTTCATAAGCTAAATAATTAACAATATCAGCATACCAAGGTAATTAGACTGACACTTGAAAAAGCTGCTCATCAAGGAAATTTTCTTCTATTTCTGTCCTTCTTTCTTCTTCAATAGGTTTTTCCATTCTTGACAAGTGATCAGCTATCACATTGTCACTTCCCTTCTTGTCCTTGATTTCTAAATCAAATTCTTGCAGCACTATTACCCACTTGATTAGTCTTGGTTTGGCATCCTTCTTTGCCATTAGATACTTAATTGTTGCATGATCAGTGTGTATGATGACATGGGACCCTAAAATATATGGTCTAGATTTTTCACAAGAAAATACCATTGTTAGCATCTTCTTTTCTGTAGTTGAATAATTCTCTTCAGCCTCATTAAAGGCTCTTGTTGCTAGTATATTCCTCTAAAAAAATTTCTATTCTTTGCCCTAAAACTCTCCCATTGCATAGTCATTACATCACACATGATTTCAAACCTTGTTCCACTCGTGGTCATGAAATGATGGAGCTATAACCAATCTAGATTTAATTTATTCAAATGCAAACCTGCATGATTCATCAAAGTCAAACTTTGCATCCTTTTTCAACAGTCTACATAATGGTCTGGAAATATTTGAGAAGTCCTTTATAAATCATCTATAAAATCCAGCATGTCATAGGAAACTTCTCATCCCTTTTACTATTGTAGGTGGCAGTAGAGTTTATGATAGAAACTTTAGCTCTGCTAACTTTAGCCCACCATAACATTTTGTGTCCCCAAGATACCTTCAAGTAATATAAAATGACATTTCTCCTAATTCAAACCTAAATTCTTGTCTTGGAACCTCCAATAATTCTAAATTTTTCACAATGCTCAAACTCGGATCCATAAACTGAAAAGTCATCCATAAAATTTTGCACCTCTTCCACCAAATCCGAGAACATGGACATCATACACCTTGAAAAGGTGGCAGGAGCATTATAATCTAAAATGTCATCCTTCTAAAAACAAAGGTGCCACAAGAACATGTAAAAGTAGTTTTCCCGGTCCTCGGGCTAAGGCGGCAATCTGATTAACCATAATATCCATCAAGAAAATATAAGCGTAAGTGGTATCCAAAACAACTCCATTCAACATTTGATCAATAAAGGCAAAGCGATAGTGATCCTTTCGTTATTGTGTTCGCTTGGAATCAATGCACACCTCTGATCCTTCGCATAGTTCTTGGTTTAATCATCATTTCTCATTTGGTTTATGATTGTGAATCCACCCTTTAGGAGACCACATGAATCGGCTTCCACTTAAAGGCTATCTCAGATTGAATAGATAAATCTTGTATTCAACTATTTTAATAATTTTTCATTTCTAACAACTTCTTTCCATCACTCGGGTTCATTTCTTCTAATGTTCAATTTATGGCTTTTACATTCTCCTCTAAGAGGATTTACATGCAAATTGGAAGGACTGATCTTTTCAAGTCTTCTACTGACCAAGCAGCAATGGTCATGGTATTTCTCCAAGAATTCGATCATTTTTGCTCATTTTCTATTGTCAAGTCACCGCTATATCGATGTTGTGCTCTTTCACCCTAAGAAGGTATATTTAAGATGTTTAGGTAATTCCCTTAAGAATTAACCCCTTTCATAACTTTTTCCAATTTTTGCCCCTTCTCTTCACTACCGCTTGACTTTTTCTGATCGATTTCTTTTAGATCGAAAAATCGCTTAATTTCAAAACCTGAATCTGTGAGCACCACATCATAAGCTCTCACAGGCAAATGGAAAATTCATCTCTTACCTTGGTCTATTGAATTCTGGTTTTTACAATCATTGATCATCTCAGGACTGATAGGAACAATTTGTTCTACTATCTTACCTTCAGCATTGTCACAATCAAATTGTTTCAAGCTTTGATTTAGATTGAAAAACATCGTTTGTATTTCTTACTCTAAGAGTGAGTTCTCCTTCCAATATCTATCAAGGCAACTCCTATGACCACACAGGAAAGGCCTTCCATATAGTGGACTTGTGTGTCTTCTTCCATGTCCATTGCCAGAAGTCCACAAGGAAAAATAAATTTCCCACCTTGATGAGTACATCTCAAGGACTAAGATACAGTCTTATCCGCCATTCAGAGGGTCATAGTTGCTGGAGTAAGCCCTAAACTCAGCGTCTCTTACTACAAATAGTGGCATCAAGTTGATGCTTGTTCCTAAATCAAGTATAAAGCCTTCCTAAATCCAAACCCCATGGTGTATAGGGATGGTGAAGCTCCACAGATCCATCTTCAAACGAATTCTTCTTAATTACTACACTGCAGGTGGCTTTCAAGTTCACCACTTCTTCTTTAGCAAATCTCCTTTTCTTACTCAGAATATCCTTCAAAAACTTTGCATAATTAGGCATCTAAGCCAATGCCTCAACAAAAGGTATGTTTATCTCTCATCTTCAAATATACCTAAGAATTTAGAACCCGCTTCTTCCATTCTTTGTTTCCTTGTACTTCGAGTAAATGGAACAGAGGGTGCCAGTATGTCAGAATCTTTCTTCTTCAAGTTTCTTTCCTCTACTGGCTGTTCTTGCTGCACCTTTTCTTTCTCATTTCCTTCACTTTTCAAATTCCCCAACTTGATTTCTTCTTCAATTTTGCTTCCTTCTTCTTAGTCATTCTTTCATCTTCTTTCTATTTTTAAACTCTCCACACCCTTAGAATACTATCATACAATCTTTAGGATTCTTCCTGCTATCACTTGGGAAGGCATCCTTTGGCTGGTTCTGCATTGCTAGGGCCAGCTGCCCCACTTGTGTCTCTAAATTTTTTAGAGATGCATTTATATTAGCCTGAAACACAATTGTGTTTGCCTGGAATGTCATAGTCAAAGAACTGCTTCATGAATGTTCAATGTGCCTTTGTTCTCTCCATGAAGCTCAAACACCGCCCTCAAAAGATTGGGACCTTTAGCCTTGATTCCTTAACTCCGTTGCTCGCTGTCGCCATAGCAGTCCCTGAACCTATAGAGCACGAATACCTCAAAATATACCTGGGCCGTTTTCGCATGTTTAAAAATATTTCAGAGGTATAATTTGAATTTCTTGTAATTTAACGTGAAATTTGAGAAACCAGAAATAAGGTGAATTTGTAATTTGTCAAAAATGGATATAAAAGACATAAGAAGAAGATCGTACAAAGTAGGATTTTGATAAGTTAAACTTTAGAATTTTAGAGAGATGAAGGACCTAATTGTAAATGGAAGGAGTTTGAGGACTAAAACTATGTAACATATGAGGAAACTTGAGGTCAGAATAGGATGAGACCAAAATTGGTCCTACATTTGGGGCATTTTAGAGGAGAGCAAAACTGAAGGAGAAGAAAGTGCTACATGTTGAAGATAGTTGAAGAAGAAAGGATAAGAAATGTATGGATTTATGACTTTGGAGCTTGATACTGCTTGATTCATATAGCTTTGTTTGAATTTAGTTATTCCATTTAGGGTTTAGTTAGGGATCCATCCTAACCCTAGATTTGTTGAAAGTCAGTTTGTAATAATTCCTATTTTGTACAATGAGTACTGAATCCTCCCTTGTGTATGGATTCTTGGTTTAAGATGCGTGATACTTCTGTGTTAGGAAGTTAACCTAACTTACAAGTATTTGAATTAGGGTTTGGAAAAACCCTAATTGATCTCTATGATTGGTATTGATTGAGTTAGAACACATTTGGGAGTTATTTTTGGTGATGTTTATGGATTATTTTGGGTTTTTGAGTTGATGACTAAATCAATAAAAATCAAGTAGGTCGTCGTATCCCATTATCATGTGTGCATAGAGACCCACATAGTGGGAGTAAGGCTCCACGCTACAGGCAGATGCTGGTCGCTCACAAGTGGCGACAGGAGGGGCTCAAGCCAAGCCTCAGCGTTCGGTCGTGCAGAACAAGAGGCTTACCGCTCACAAATATGGAAAATTGCTGTGTTTTGGTCTTGTTTTGTTATTCCGTTGTTCGAGGACTATTCCATTGTACTTCAACGAGGACCCTATAAGGTATGAAAGGTCCATACATTGTTTGTAAGGTAAAGGAAAATGTAGAAATTATAACAGACGCCCCTCGGCAGCATTGCTCGCCACGATGAAACATGCAAACTTAATGCTCTTATGATAAGATAGTAAGCTCTGAACACACTATGGGGAATACCGAAGACCGTATATCACGACACGACACTCTATTACGCAGCGTATACATTTCGATCGTTGTTTCATTACCCTCGCCAGTGCTACTGCATTTATTACGGTGGTGCACGTCCGACCACCGCTCGATACTCCGCGCCGCGCTGCCACGACACTCGCACGCGGCAGGCATCGCCTCCCGATCGCTGCTCGCACCCCCGCGCAGTGCTACAACACTCGCTACGGGCGTACCGCCCTCGATCAACGCCGACTACGAAGTATGGCACCTCAAGATTATAATCACCGTGGTACTTCATTGTGTTGTGTCCTACTCATTTTGTATTACCCGGTCTAGTAGTCAAACAGTTGCATGAGAAGAGTTTGAATAATCTAATAAGGTTAAAGTATAAGCTCCTGTAGTGACTCATGGGTACCTCCTGCATAAGTATAAGCCCGTAACTTCTATAGAGATCTGAACAAGGCATAAGTCCGCATATACAAGTATGTATATAAGTTCGATATAGAATTCATGATAACTTATGATATCTCCATACTGAAAATCAAGGGATCGCTATATGATTATCAGATAAGAGCAGTAATGCATGTAGTTATGTATACTTTGAGGTTTCACTGCTGCAAAGCTTAGTATGTATTTTAATCTCGTAGGTATGGTAGACTTCACGATCTTCATATATTGTTAGACCAAAGATACTAAGAAAAGGTGTCTACTGCGCTGTAGAGCTAAAAGCTGGATTTGTAAATGTAAAATGTACGTTTTTTTATATGTAAATGGGAATTAAGATTGTGTATATGACATCTGCAGAAATACTACTACGGTGGTAGTTTTATCTCAGGCCATTTTAATATATTTTGATTCAGCTTATAAGACTGGGCCCACCAATGTCTAAAAGGTGTAAAGAGTCCCGCACAGCCTCGTGATCCTCTGACCACTGTGAAGGGTTGGGGCGCATGTATGGCATCGCTTATCGATATTACTGCACAGCGTCTTTGGTCTTGTCGTTCTGCACTCATATGAGAAATTCCTCATGGTTCTTAACTAGTGCGTAAAGGCTAGTTGAAAGGATTTGAATTGTAACTTTTGTCACCGATAGGACCCTCATGAGCAAGTCCTCATCGTTGATACTCTTCCGTCTATTTCCTTCCACTGCTCCTACTACATGCGTCAATGCATTCTTTCTATCCGTTTCCTAACTTGTCTGAAGAATGCATCATGCTTCATTTCATAAAGAGCTCATCCTATTCACTCTATTATAATTCACCTCCTCTCACCGTTTATTGTTCCCAAAGTCCTGATTTGGTTATTATTGTGGAGCTCTATAGTTGCTTTGGCCAAATCTTCACTGCTGGTTAGCTTCCTTCGTACTTCTTCTATTATACCGCCCACAAGTTAATGATCTATAGATCCCTTGAAGTGTGTAATCTATGGCATGGTAAAAGATGTCCATTTGTGTGGTAAGATCAATGCCATGCATTGGGCATCTCTTTAGCAACCTCTTGTATCTTTCCTAAACATTGCAAAGGCTTTCATCTTCTCCTTACTTGAACACACATCTTCCTCTCCTCTCCTCAAAAGGAGGAAGAGGGAAAACCCACATGCCTCTACCAAATTTCCTCCACTTGTTCACATTGATCCATTAGGTAGAATCTAAAACCAAGTCACAGCCTACATCTCTCGTTGAAAATGGAGGAGCTGTGCACCCTTTATCACTTCAGGTCTCACCCCATTCAGTTTCACTGTGTTGGTCATTCTCATAACCCAGTTACATATGCTCATTGGGGTTTCACTGGGTGACCAAGATATGATACCATGCATCGACCCATTGTGAGGTAGAGTTGGCCTAACTTCAAAGTCATTGCATCTACGGCAGTCGCCTCTTATAATAATATCTATCTATGATGAATGGTCTCATAAATCTTTCATCGTCCTACCCCATATCTCTCTAATTGCCAAGGCTGGGATGAAATTAACGGTTCTGCCGTTCAACATTATGATCACGATTCAAGACTTCCTTACTTTCTTCATATTTCAACAGTCTTCCAATCTAATGTCTAGTGGCAGAGTTCTGGCTTCGTCTTCTGTGTGCATGTGATAAATTCCTCTAAATGGAAATACACCTAGATCAAGTTATAACAATAGATATAAATACATAAATATTAAGTATATGATTTCATAAAGATCAAGAGCTAAGTCAGCTATCATAGTTAAAACTATTTTGAAATTTTATACAAGTTAAAAAAAAAAAATGTCAAAACTAGCAATTTTCTTCTTGTAAGAATATTGGTCTTTAAACTTTACTTATTTCAACTCCCTGCACACGCCATAAACTTGTTTGACTTATATGAGAGACCAAAAAGTCAGACCAATCCCCATTTTAGCACTACTACCAAAGATTTTTCAATCCCAAATAATCATGCCAAAACTCTGTTTGATCGAATATATATATATATATAAAACTGCTTTCCATTATATAATAATTTGCACTCAAATCTGAGTGGTCTACTCACCATGCACAGGTCATATGAAGTAATAAAGCCTGGGATTTTTAGTTCGTATATCATTCCTCACTATGGGATTGATTTGAAAATCTGAAAGACACTTACCCTCATGCTCAAGATCCTTACCATTCAACTCCAAATTCCTCGTGATAGATTTAACTTCTATAGTAAAGTGAATCAACAAAATAATGAAATTTTAAAATACATGATTTAGAGAGTTTACTTGACTGAAATAACACTAGGAATGAAAACAGTGTTATGACCATCACTTTGCAAGTTCCAAATAAAATATTAAGTATGAGACATGAACCTTGGAATTATCCAAGAGCAAATTAGTGAGTGAAATGGATTTCTCCAACACCACACATTTCACTCTAGCTTAACACACTCTATCTCTAGAGAAAATGGGTCCAAAGAGCCTACTTGTATAAATTGATCTTCTTCATCTTTAAGATCTAATTGTTTTTCCTTTTCCTCAAGATTTGCTGGGCCATCTCTTAGGATCGAAATTGCTTTGCCCTCATAGACAGTGTAATGCAAGCACTCCTAAATTAAATGGTACTTTAGGTCATCAATTAGATAGGAATTCTCTCCTTGATTAGAATCTTATAACATGTAGGTTGATTGTTCTCTCAACTAAGGTGAAATCTTTCAAAATTAAACTACTATATCAGTAGGTAGATCATATGCCCCTGAGAATACATCGACATGTCATATAGAGGGAACCTTCCGAAGTCAGAGGTTAGATTCAACAATGATATACTAGAGTGTTCAAAGTGCATTAGTTCAATATTAGTGACTTTACACCTGCGGATCAGTTCTTTGCTCTTAGGTAGTCCATCTCTATGTTACTCTAAAGGGATTCCCGAAATCGTAGCAATGATACAATCCCTTTTGGGGTGTACCAAACACTCAGAGTATTCAAAATAGTTCAACGAATATAATACGCTTAAACTACTCCAACTTTCTGAAAACACTCCAAAACATCATTAAAATTTTGCAAATCAATAATCCCAACAACACCTCCTTCCTGAGGGAGCTGTAGCTCTTCAAACTGGATCACAACCTGATAATGACTAGTCAGATCAAACAATCTATTTCGAAATTGTAATCAAAACTAAAAATAAATTAATTGCAAAAAAATTCTCAGATTCTATTGAAGTTCAGACATAAATAGAAGCTTGAAACACATTTTATCCAAATTTCAAAATCCCAAATATGATCACATCAAGATGGCTAATAAAAACGAATCTAAAAAACAAACTAAAAAGGAAAATTTAAAATAAATAAATAAAGAAATATATATATATATATATATATATATATATATATATATATATATATATATATAATGAGACTCAACCCTTCTAATGTTAATTAATCTAAAAATCCTGATGGCAAGATCACGAAGTCGCATAATTACTCCCAGGAGTTTCATTTATAGGCCTGTGCCCTCGGGGTCCTAAAAACGAGACGAATCAGTACACACTCTCAAAAGCACACAGAAATTCCTATCTAGTTGCTGATGCGTCGCAGGATGTCGTGAAGGATCGGAGTTGTCAATGTCGTGATAGAATCTGGCGTCTATACTGGAAGCTCTACCCGGGCAACCTCACCTCGTGCCGACGCAGAATGCTCGTGATGATGTCGCAGCATCAAGATGAAAGTCAGATCAATTTTAATGTCACGATATTGCATTTCTGGTGCTGGCAACATTTGTTGATGTCATAAATATCGCCAAATTTTTACTCTCAATGGATGTCACTGGCATTAGCTCACGAGTGTTTCAACTTGGATGCTCAAAGTCCGCTGTTCTAATACTGTAGTTCTCGTTTTTAAAGCTGCGCATATTTAGTTGATCGTGATAATCGAAATGCCGACGTCGCCGGCATTGCTTTTGCGTTTAATCATTTCACCCGGCGTCAGAACACTGAGCGCTACGAAGCGGACGAAAGCTCGGCATGTCGGCGATCGCGACATCGCTGGTCCGGCGCCGACATTGATCAATTGATAATACCTCTGACAATTTGTTATGTCGGAGCATCAGTCATGATGTCGCAAACATTGAATATTTCCAATGTCTCTCTCACCGGCCACGTTGCTGGGGCCGCTGGTCGCGGGCTATGTCGCTACATTGGATGTCCATATAGTTTGACTAACGAGAATGCTTCGGCGTCGCGACATTGAGTTATGATACATTTATTATTATTTGCGTCGAACACTATCGGATGATGTTTCGGCATTAGATATCTTTCCTTCCTCCTCATCACCGATGTCGCATATGTCGCAAACATTGTGTGATCTCAGACCTTTCATCAGCAATGTCACGACATTGAAATTTACGTCGCGCTACGGGCCATCTTTCCCAGACAATGCCAATTTCGCCTTTTCTACCGACCCCACTTTATTTTCCTTAATTTCTACAAAATATAAATCTAGTAGAAAGCACCACTTACATTAAACTGAACTTTAAGCCCCAAATATAATTTGAAAAATTGGCTTAAAAATATATGAGCTTTTAGATTCATCAATGTAGTTGTCTTCCTATGATCTTTGGTTCTTGGCTTCTAAGCAACAACCCACTATTATCACAGTACACATATCATAAGATCAAGTTAGCCTTAGCTATGACTTAATTCCATAAGGAATTTCCAAGCCATATCACTTCCCTCTTAGGCTATCTCTAATGCCGCTGCATATTGCTTCCATAGTTAAATCAAGAATTCATGATTGCTTGATACTCCTCCTAACCAACTGCATAAGACTACCAAATCTCAAAAGATATGGTATTGTCTTCTGCGCATTCCTTCTCTTAGCTGCCTTAGGACACTGGTCTCAGAATGATTGACTCCATCAGTACAAAATCCTTTTTGAATTCATATGTTGTACTTAGACAATATACTATATCTATATAATTTTCTGAGAAAGTGTTATAATCTTTATTCTTTCTAACACGTATTATCTTAATACCTAGAATATATTGCACATCTCTAAAATCCTTCGTTTGAATCGAAATGTAATCGATCTCTTTACCTTAATAACAACTCAAAACTGTTTCAATCAACAAAATATCAGTCCATATAAAATCAAGAAAACTACCATATCATCATGCATCTTCTATATACACAAGGTTCCTCTATTCGATCAAACCAAAAGATTTGAATTTACTTGGTCAAAATGTTTGTGTTCCATGATTCGATGTTTACTTAAGTCCAGATATGTGATGGATCAAGTGCAACTCTGCATACCATGTGTTCTTTGACCTTCACAGGAACTATCCTGGTTGCATCATATAGATGTTCTATTCAAGATAGCCATAGTTGTTGTCTTGACATCCATTTGCCATATTTCTTAATCTATAATATGCCTGTAATGGATAGAAGTACTTTGATGGATCAGATCATGGGCCATTGAGAAAAGTTTCCCTTGTAATCAAAACCAAATTTTGACTTTATAACCTTGCCATCACCTAGCTTTCTTATATGTCTCAATTCCTTCCATCTACTACTCTTTCTCTTGCATAATACATTTACAACCAATGGGTTTAACTCTTAAAAATCCACAAGAGTTCATAGCATTATTAGAATACATGGATTCTAATCATCATAGCCTCTTCCGAAAATTGAATCCTTTCATTAATTATTGTTTTGGTAGTAATATGGATCACCCCATGACTTAGAGATCGCCGCATTATTTTCCCATCAACGTGAGCTTACTGTGGATCTTTAATGACCACTATAAATGATGCATTTAGGTATCAATATCAAGTATTGGTCAGGATCAATATGTACACATTATCTTGGTTACTGGGATTCGGCCTTTTCCATCCGCATCCATTCATATCCCTAATTATGTGATTCATGATATATTCTTTTTCCATGAACTATACATTTGTACTCACAAATATCTTCACGTTAGACGACTATATAAATAACATATAATAGTAGCCTTATACCTTTGATATCCAAATAAACAACACACCTGCTTTTCACCCAACTTTCAAATGACTACTTTAATACATAAGGGATAATCCAATGAGGATATGGAGCACCATTCACATCCGCATTTCCTGGCAAAAGTTTCCTTGCACAATTTTAATACTCACAACTATATTCATCAAGTCATTGCCTCTTTGGGTATATCCTCAAAAGGATAGAAGCATGTAATGTGAAAAACTTATCATTGACTTTATCATGTCTAATAGAGTTCACCCCTTCTTCCATTTACTCCATTTTATTGTGAGCCTATAGAGCACTGGTTGAGATAAACCCATGCCCTTGAGAAAAAGAAACAAATCAATAGATACGTAATCTACCATCCTCAATTAGAATGAAGTGATTTAATATATCTCCCACCTTTCTCCGACTAGAAATTAAAATCCCCATCTATCCAAGGCCTCGATTTCCTTCATTAGGTATACATCCATATCTTGAGTAGTCATTGTAAAAGTGATGAAATACCATAGCCACCCTTGCATGACACTAAATGACCCACACATCTAAGTGTATCATCTAAAGATCCTTTAACTCTAACTCCTTTTAATAAAGAAAGGATCTCTTTAGTCATTTTGTACTCTTCAATACAATTCTGATATAGTGGTAGTTGCCTAGGGCCAAAGTGCCACGGCCTACAACTCACTAGTCTTTGTATTCTTTCAAAATTTATGATTGCCTTATGGCTGCAGTAAATCGAGTTCGATTGATACTAGACTTTTCTTTCAATTATTTTTTCTACATTATTAATCAATCACAACATAATCACATATGTTATCATTATTCATTAATGTGACATATGTAATAATCATTTTCTTTCATACAGAAATATAAGTTTTATTAAAAGAAACTTAAATAACTGTCATTGCATAATGAACTAAAACTAAATTCTTTTCTAGAATCTAGCATAATAAAACAATCACATGCAAAACCAAAACGACCCCTAAGTAACTATGGATCGATTGATGCTGTTCTGAAAGAAGACAAACATATTTATCTTGATAATCAAATTGTGCTGGTTAGTATGTGTTCATTACTACATCATAAGATACATAATTATATATACAACTTGTACTGATAATATATAATATAACCTTCAAAACAAGACATCAATATGGTATAAATTAACCCACGCGGTGATTGATTCCACCTTCTAGATAAGTCTAGCTTCCTCAAAGTTAATAAAGATATAATTATAACTCAATCCCAAGGTCACTTATCCCTGTATCTAGTGATTGACTTATCCTTAAATTTGGCTTCTTTGAGAAATAAATAAGGCTATTTTAGATAGTTTATTATTTTCTTCAAGCAAAGTATGACTCATCGATTTTAGTTTTAATATTTTTATGAAGCCCTAACTGCACAGCAGCCTCCAGGTCCTCCACTCCAAATAGAACAGCTTGTAATAAATCTTCAACTACAGAGTCTCTTAACTAGGGATTCTACATTTATTCAATTTGAGTTGATCCAAACATGAATCCAAGACCCTTTCAATGAAGGTCGTAGGGTTTACATAATTCTTCTCCAATTTAATTATTTTAAAACTTGTGTTTTGAAGTTATGTTATAGTCAAGGACATTTTTAAATTCAACTAAATTTGATTTCTAAATTTCTCTAATTTAGCAAATTTGTGGTCAAATTAATTTTAAAAATAAGTACACAAATATACTATATTTAATTTTTCTTGACATGGTTGTTTCATTTTAATTTAATAATTTAATACTTTAAACTAATAAATATGTATCCTAATTAAATCTATCATTTTATTAATAAAATTAAATTATATATCTATTTAATATTTATCCATTAAAGGAGATAATTCTAGCTATAAAAATATAATTTGATTTTTAATAATAAATTAAATTATTTATCTATTTAACATTTATTTGTTATTTATTCTTATAGTTAAAAATATAATTTAATCTATAATAATAAATTAAATTATATATCTATTTAGACAATTATCCATTAAAGGATATTCTTGTTAAAACATAATTTTATTTCTAAATAATAAATTATATTTTTTATCTATTTAATAACTATCCGGATAATTCTTTAAGTTAAAATATAATTTACTTTTTAATAATAAATTAAATTATATATATATTTAATAATTATTTATTGAAGGATAATTTTAGTTAAATGATAATTTAATTTTTAAGAATAAATTTAAATTATTTATCTATTTAAAATTTATTCATTAAAAGATAATTCCTTGTTAAATATGTTTAATCTATAATAATAAATTAAATTACTTATCTATTTAATATTTATAAATCTTGTTAAAATAATTTAATTTTTCATCTCTAAAATTAATAAAATTAATTTATGTATATGATTTTTCTCAATGTACAAAATCTAATCAAAATTAGTTAAACAAATAATTCCAAACTTGTTTAGTCAAATTGAATGTGAAAGGATACAATCACTTTAATTTAAATGTTTCTACTTTGGTATTACGATACATATGTGCATCAAGAATTACATAATGCATACTATTCGTCATGGATTTGTGCACTAAACATATCCCATTGACCAATGTCATCATCAGGGGTTAGTTTGATCTTTTCATGTATGATAAACTGGTCACTTTTATTAAAAATTCCATTTAATTGATCCATGACAAATATCATCAAAAAAAATTAATTTTTCTTTATTAACTTATGAAATCTAAAGATTTCAGATCAATCTAGAAACCTACTATAATATCATGTTGGAATCTCTGAGATATTCAATATCCATAAATTTATGATTTACACAGAACTGAAGTAAAAGGTAAAATACATAATTAACCTAATGAAACTAATCCATGAACAGTTCTTTACTCCAGAGCCACTATCACATCAATCCAATACCTTTTCATTTCTCAAATCTACAGAAGACAAATTATTTTTCCTCTTAAATTAGTATGTCTCTCTAAACCTCTAAATATAATGTTATATTTATAATATGGTTTAGTGAGTCATTGAATTCATTTACATACTTTGATTTATAATTAGCCCATATAAATTCAATGTTACAACTTATTTAAAATTCTAGTTTACTTCATGGGGAGTTTTAAAAGGAGAGACATCCACCACCCACCTACCTCCGGATTCTATATAAACCTCATACTTATATTGTGAAGAAGAGTCAAGGAGGATACCACCACACCTCCCTCCAATGGCTCTCCTTCTGGTTCTTCTCCAACCGATGGCTGTCCCCGTTGCCAATTATGCCCCATCAACGTCTCAGATTCAAAGCCTCCTGGCTCACACCCATGGCTCCACTGTCGGAAACCTCACAACCGGGCCAGGAGGTTCCGGTGCTTTGCAGAGGAACTGGGTCCTACGGGCTCCCATCATATCCGGGCTCAGCCGAACCTTCACGTGATAGCGTCTCAAGCCTGAGCCAGCAGGAGGTTCTGAAGGAGAATGGTCAACAATCGCCGACAGGTGCACCGATCAGCCTAGCCTCAGCAGGGGCGGGAAGGAATCATATGGTTAATTATGGACCTCAATACGCTGGTCTGAATCGTGTAACATCGAGCTCTTCTCCCTAAGAGGTCACAGCTCCCCGCATCTAACTGAGAAGTACAAGACTCATTTTCGTAAGAGGCCGTTGATCTGGCACTGTTCTTTCCTTACTTTCCCATCAAGACAATGGTACCCAGTAACTCAGAGACCGTCATTTTCTTTTTTAGTAAAACAAGAAAAACATTCTTTTGAAAGAGGTGTTTCTGTGCCATTCAAAGTTCTTTCCAGAACAACGATAGAATAAGGAAGCAAACCAAAGTTATTCAGTTTCATACTTGTTCTTATTTTCAAGAAGAAAACAGTTAAGGAAATGATAACCAAACAAGACCTTAGTTTCCTTGTATAGTTTCCAATGTTAAAATAATATTGTATGTGCAGAAAATATAGTGAAGAGTACATGGTGTTGATAAAGAATCACAGCGCTACCGGGTCAACAACATTGAAAGATCAGACGTTGGGAAAAGGATTATGAACTCGAGGGTAACTCGGTTTTGCTTTAGGTTTAACCGCGTTGTCGGGCTGATGTCAAAGATCAGCGTATCACTAACCAGCAGGGGTCGAGCACATTCCATGGTTTCATGATCTTCCCCTGAGGTAAGAGGTGCCGCTGGCGCCTTTGCCGCTACAGTTATAGAAAAAGACGAACAGGGATTTTATCGTTTGAGATTTTTGGCCAAGGGAACGAAGTGATATAGACACGCTGAAGGGACACAACTTCATTCTCAGCTGAATGGCAACAGCAGATGAAGAACTCCAGGGCCCTGAACCATAAAGGCTCAAGCTGAATTAGATCATGTAATCAGGTCGGATCGGGTCATGACCAAAGCTGACTCCTCCAACCTTCCTTACCTACAATGTGCAGTCAAGGAGGCAAGGAGGCAAGGAGGCAATGAGGCTCACTTTCTCCAATCCTACTGATGTCCCACTGATCGAAAGCCAGTGCCAATGGCATAACTGATGGCTATGACAGCCTAAGGATCCATTGTTCATAAATGTATGGGTTGCGGTGCATGTGGATCCAGCAGCATAAGAAACAATTCAAAAGAGTTCCACTGAATAACTATAAATAGCTGGATAGATGCCAAGGACTCACATCATAGATCATTATCTTGGGCCTAGAGTCTTCATGCCCGGGCACAAAGCCAACCCCTATATCAATTTGCTGGTGTCACGTGGTCACCTTTGCTTCATCATTTCCAATCTAGCTTCTTCTTTGACAGAGGGTTGGAAGCAAATAGGGACTGGCAGTGCCAGAGGACCGGATTGGTCACTTATATGAGGATTCAAGAGCAGGCCATTCCTAATTCCGGGAGGTTGCACTACAGCTGAGGCATGAGGATGGCCAGCTGGAGTATTTATGATACGCTTTGCTTTCTATTTTCAAAACTATTCTAAAATATAGTTTGAAAAGACAAGAATGATAATTTTTGTGTTCTTAATTTCTTGTTTTTAATTTAATGTTTGTGTTCTCCTTGTTTTCTAAAAGCAAAAAGGAAATCAAATATGTTTTCTTTTGTGTCTTTTAGTTCTCTTATTTTCAAAAGTATAAACTTAAAATACACTTTAATTTGATTTTTAAGATGTTAGATTCTCCTTCTAATTAGGCTTTCATATTGCACTTTTCGCATCCGTAAGTCTTTCCAACTTTCATTAGTTAGGACAATGCCTATTGAACCACTGGATCATGCATCCTAAAACTACATAAACTGAAACCATTTCTTCCACCAAACGTTTTAACGTCAAACTTTGCTGTCAATTTAGATATGATAATCTAGGGTTTTAGTTAGCAGTTTGTTATGGGAACCATGTTGATGAATAAATGGAGTAGAGAGAGGAAAATAAAATGAAATCATATATAGCACACAAAAGGTTAATCGTAGTTCAACTCTTAAAGACTGCACCAAGTGCAGAAGTGCACAGAAGAACTCTTTTCTATTAAGTGAAAAATTTATAATTGTGAGAGATATCATGTCAAAAACAAATGTTTTAAAAAATCTGTGATAAATCATTTCAAACAAAATATTTGGAAATGTTACATGATTCAAGATTTAACGTCAAATCGATTGTCGATCTGATGATGCTGTAAATATATATAATTTATTATTTTAAAATTAAAAAATTAAATACATTAGTGCTCATATATATATATATATATATATATATGTTATATATATAGTGTTGTATATATATATATATATATATATATTAATTTTATTAAATAAAATATGTATGATATTTAAATGTTGTAAAAATATAATGAAATGTGGTTTAATTTATTTACTAATAATCTAACTTTTATTTATTATTATTATTATGCATTAAATAGTAGTGGAAGTGGCACATGATGGTTATATTCACTAGCAACAAGATTCAAGTCCAAATGGGACATAAGATTAAGTAATATAAGCTCATAAAATTCTTTGTAAACTTGGGTTTCCAACCTTCAATAGCTTAATATTTAAATTTTCAAAGGAGGCAAAGATAGCATTTGAGCTTGAATTTCCTAAAATATATTGGGGAAATTGTTTCTGAAGTGTAACAATCATGAACTTTCTTAAAATAAATAAGAAAATTTAAAATAAATCTTAAAAAATGTAGTTTGAAAATAATCCTACATATAATGTAGTTTTCTCCATAATAATGGTTTACGCTATATTCAAGCTTCAAAATTTTGGTTTTTTGGTTTTAAACATTTTGGTTTCTTCTTCAGAAAAAATCTAGTTTCTTCCCCAACAATGCCAGTGCCAAGCATCGAATTTTGTGGTATGGTGAGGTTTTCTCTTCTATTTTTCTTCCATTACAAGTTCTTGTTTGTATTTTTAGTTTGTTTCAGAAAGGTTTAATATGTAGATAATGGAGGGTCCAGTGGTTGTAAAACTTGTAAATTTTAATTAGGGGAACAATGAGGGTCCGTGGTTAGAAACCTGAAAAATTTAATTTTTTTTTTTGAAAATGGTAAAATGTAAGAAATTGTTGAAATGATTAAGGGAAGTCGAAAATTTTTGCATTTTGATGATGAAAAAGCCAGACACTGCTGATTTGTTCTTGTAAACGAAGTACGAAAATTTTCATCGACCCGAGATAATTTGATTTTTTTCACGATTTCTCGAGGTAATCGACAATCAAGAATCTTGCACTAGATTTTCCATGAGAGAATCGTGTGAGCCAGGTAGAAATAACATGCTGTTCATTTAAAATAAATCGAACTTGAATCAAACGAATATAAAATTGTTTCGAGGCGTAAACGAATCCTGACGGTCGTGATTAATGAGAGTCATACATGGGTCACATGTCCAACTTAAGGAGTTAGAATAAAAAGAAGGGAAAATTAGAGATGAGAAAAGAAAGCCCATTTTCCTACAAGAGTACACGCCTAGAGAGAGAGGGAGAAGATAGCAGAAGAGAAGTCGAATCTCTCTCACTTTATTCACGGAGCCTCGGCTTGCCTGGTTTCACCCGCCGCTGAACCAAAAGTCCATCTATGTGACTTCAGAGCTACACAGTGTTGAAACAAAATATTTCACAAAGATCGCCACGGTTAGTCTGGGAGGACGCGGGCCTGCAGTCCCGGACTCCAAAGCTTCATTTTCTGGCTCCAAAAGGTGATTCCTTCCTACTGGTTTATTTTCCATTATATGGGATGTTTGGCTGAGTTTTAATGCCCTACAGCCGTTTGGCCGCTTTTCCTCAAGGGGCTATTTGGTAAAATAATGGGTTATGGGAATAGTACCCTGTTTTGACCTCAGTATATGATGTCCTTTTTCTTTGGGTATTGATTTTCAGTTAGAAAAGGGAGAATTTAGACTATTATCCTCTTCATGGAAATTTTATCTCATTTGAGAACTCTGATGTTAGTTTTTTAAATCACCCAATTGGACTCCTCTATAACCCAAGTTATGTCCTTTCCTAGATCCACACAAGTCGCTTGTTTTTACGAACCTACTCGCCCGCATTTTTGGACCCGATTTCATTTGGGAAAAAGCAGAGAATTTGATTAGTATCCCCAAGGAATTGTATCTCTATTCAAGAACTTGATGTTACGCTTTGAATCACCCCAAATTGGACCTCTATAACCCAAGTTATGTCCGTCTTAGGATCAGCATAGGTCAGCCTCACATGGCCGAACCTATTGGTCCGTGATTTTTTAGACTGATTTTCAGTTGGGAAAAAGTGAGAATTTTGACGACATTATTCAAGGAAATTTTTAGCTCATCTAAAATCCTAGCTAGGCTTTTAACCACCCAAGCAAACAAAAATAGGGACCTATATAGCCTAAGCATATGGTCCGTTTTCCAGATCATGGCAATTTTAGGTCATGAATGGTTTCAGTCCAGATTTTCTTGAACTATTAGTGGCTAGTTTGAAACATGAGTTAAGGAACTATTTTATGGTCTATTATGGCTTGTTGTGTGGAATGTTTTGTGGGTATCTCTATGCTACAACTGGTCTTGAGTGGACTGGTTGTCATTGTAGGAGTTTGAGTGACATGTCGGTGTAAATTGATTGAGGTTAATATATATGTTTAATGTATTACATGTGATGAATTTGCAGGTAGATAATACACAGATGGTATGTCGAGGGCTATTTCAGGACATGCTATGTCAAGTAATTTAGCCTAGAGGATAAAGTGCATCAAGTATTTGACTACAATGATTTGATTGTGATGTTGATATATGCAATGTATGATATATTGACTTGAATGAAATTCTTGTGAGATTATATAAATGTTTGATATAGTCGTCTATGATGCATGGAAAAAGTTTCTTAAGATTAAATTGCCTATATAGTAATTCCATCATATGTGTGGTATTGATAGCAAAGAATGGCTCATCGCATTGCATTTATGCACGGAAACATCACATGACATGGGTGGAGTGCACAGTTATAATCAACACCGAGTTTGGTGCCTAGATGGTATCGGGTATTATGGATAACTTCCAATAGGAGTCAGACAGTTTAAATGAACGAAAATGAAAATATGTGTCGGGTAACAGCAAGTAAGGATAGATACCCTCGTGAAACCTCCTTTAGTTTTGGCTATAAGTACATATGTCCAACGTGAAAACCCGTGGAAAGGTAGAAGGTCTCATGGGTTCGCGGTGAGACTCAAAATTCTCTACCTACAAAAAGATACATGATTTTGAATATGATGATTAATGAGGTGTAAGATCCAAAAGTTTTTTGGCTTTGAAAACAAATGAAATTTTGTTTTGAAAAATGATCACCTGATGTAATCCAAGAATGATGGATTTATCACGATGGGTTTCAGAGATTGTGTGATAGGAGTCAATATGACCGGGTTTGATGGAGTCATGATGACTTGGCGTTATGGGACATGGTGAGTCGCATTTCATTCATGACATGTAGAATTCCATTATAGGTTTGCATAATCTTAATTGGAATGTGTTTTTTTTTTTTTTTTGTGACATGACCATTGTATGTGCACTTAGGTGGGGAGTAGCCTCTATAGGAGTTACTCTATTGGGCATTTCTCACTCCCTGTCAGGTAATTTCTGTGCATGTGGAGTGTGCAGAGACGTGGGTTTACCGAGGTCACAGTAAGAAGGCTCTGCTGTAGTTTATTCTACTTTGTAAAATATATTAGAACAAACTGTTTTGATATATGTTTTTATGTAAAGAGTATTGTAATTAAACTTTTAAGGACTATGGTATTATAGCCTTGTACATTGCGTTTGAGTATGGGATAAATGGACTTATGTGGTCATTTTACTTGTAGATGGACTCAGTAGAGGTCGTGATATGATAATTGGTCTGGACGCTGCTGCGACATCTATCAGATAGGTTGTATTTTTGTAGAGCTCCCTCTGTACAAATATTCTGTCCACTTTTGTTAAATTCAGGTCCTGGAAAGTAAAGGGGATATACAGTGTGATATCTAAGCACCTACATCCATAAGTTTCCATGAGTCGATTTCGTTATTACTGACCTCCTGCCTTTATACAAATAGGTCCTTGGCATTTTGATTTTTTCAATGTAGAAGGGTGGTCCATATTTGATTTTGTTAGGTTTTTTGTTGGTTGAGATAAGTGAAGAAAATAGGTGGGATTTTTTGTGATGGATCCCGTCAGGTCAGGGTTCACACTACTGGCAAGGAAAGAGGAGTCTGATCAAGGCTCCATTCGAGGAGTAGCTTAGGTAAGGTGGGGAAACAGAGGGAAGGAGGAGCTATGGTTTTGGGCTTTAGTCATAGTGGAAAGAATTTTTTTCATTTTTAATTTTGATACTTCAAGTAAGGAGATGGAGACATGGTGGGGCTGAAGGAGTCAAATTTTTTCTATTTTTTTAATTTTGATACTCATAAGGTTGTGAGAAGATTGATTCATATCCATTGTTGAAAATATGGGAGATTTTGAAGAAATTTGAAGTATTATTCATATAGAAAATTTGATTTTGTTTGAATTCAAATTTTAATTATTACTGTAAATAGGTTTTGTCGAGCCTTCATGTTTTAGAACAGGATGCCACTTTGCTGTGTAAAGCTTAATTTTATAGGACTGTCAACGCTTAAAAACTGGACTCGATCAACGGCCTAATCATTTGATCGGTGGTTCCTACCCAGTTGACTTTTGGGCTAGATTGTCAATTGAACTGCCAAGAACCTTCTTAACCCAAAGTGGGTTGGAACTGGAGCAGTCCGTTTAACCTAATACATTTTTTAATAAAATTACATTCAAAGCTCACTGCAAAACTTCTAAACAATCAAGTGTGATAATTACACTCATACCCACTTAAGGGTTTACTAATTTTAAATATTTAAACAAAGATATAAAAGCTAGTAAATGTCTCTCCCTTTCCGATGTGGGACAAGGGAGGAAGTTTAAGTTAAGGCCCTTAGCAGAGATGATAAAGGATTTAAGTTTAAAATTTTACATCCAGAAAGAATCGAACTCCTGAGTTTCCCTTGCCTTCTAATAGATTCTTAGGTAGTATGTAATAACAATGCTAATATCCATCTAAGAAAATATAATACATTCTAATATAAATATATATATATATATATAATTAAACACATAATATATTGTAATGTCAATTTTTTCATTTTCACAAATTTTTGATATTTATATGTGTTTTCTGAAGCAACTATATAAAATAAGTAACAAATTATAAATATGTTAAAATTATATATTTTAAAATTAATTTCAAATTTTTTAAATATAAATTATATATTTATGATATGTACCAGTAATCATATCTCCTTTCCATTCACAAAATCTCTTTTTTTTTTTTTATCATTGCATCCACGCAGAGTCATATTAGGATTGTATATATTCTTTCGTTGTTAGGGGTGTGGGGCCTATAATACATTATTCATTGTAGTTTTGTATTTTGTTTAATATCATTGATAGCAAATAATCAATCCTTCTTTATCTGAAAAGATTGAATTTACTGTTTTGTCTAATATAAGTTATATCACATAATTTTTATAGTTGATGTGAACAAGGTGTATTATATGCTATGATTGTCAGAAATTCTTGTCACATGGACAATTAATTTGTTAAATCTTTATATTTTAGAAATTGATTATTTATAGGTACATGAATGGATGGTTTGATTATAATTGTTTGTTACAGGAATGGTGAAATTGATGGTCCATATGGTGTGGGTTATAGTTATCCTCTTCAGAGAGGTTTCAAGTCAATATGATAATATATAATGAGTTAGAAACAAAGTCAGAAGCCATGTTATGTCAATTGATCATGATCACACCAAGTTATCCATATGCCTTTCAATATCTAATATTATGTTTAATCGGAATGGAAACATTAACTACGATAATTACCAATTAAAGATGGTGATGATGTAAAATTAATGTTTCCATGTTGTAGCACAAATCCCCAACACAAATAAAGTATCGAAAATTTGCTTCTGCATATGTCCAATGGATCACCTACGTGGACCAAGTACACCATTTTAATTCAAGAGAATACTATTAATGATATGGAGATACTAGCCAATAGTGGATGCCATGAGAGGAAATATTGAGATGGACACTGGCTGAAGGTAAGGGAACTTGGCCACAGTGACTCAACTGTGCTATTATAGCCCCAAGAACTATGTTGATATCCCACTTACAAATAAAGATGATGTTGTGGAACTTTATGAGGAGGAGGAGATTAATGAACAGATTTATGTTGATGAACCAAGTGATGAACCTGACAATGAACCTCTAATAAATAAGACTTCTTTAGATGGTAATCAGCATTTTATGCCATCTCTAATGTTTAAATAGTTGAATTGGGATGTAATATATAACATGCTTTCTCGAGCCATCAGCATAAATGTATTATAGAATGGATCTGAAGTAGAGTTGTTTAGTTGATTGAAAAGATTTGAGAGTAAAGACACCTACATGTCAGAATTGTAAATTAATATCTTATAATCAACATTTGGTTATTTGGTAGAATCACAAACTACATTTATGGCAGTGCGGTAAGAAATGGCGAAGGATGTAATTGGAGAATCCGTGCATGTCTTCGTAGTCATGGATTGTTTGAGATAACCAAGTATGCTAGTCTACACACTTGTATTTATCCCAGATTATCATAGGATCACTCTCAATTAGGCTCTAAATTGATTGTAAGAGAGATCTAAAACGTGGTTCAAAGGGACCATATGACCTCTATCGCTACATTGCATCAAATGGTGAAAGGTAAATTTGGTTATGATGTCCATTATAAGAAAATTTGGTTTAAAAGAAAGGCGATGATTGAAGCATTTGGTGACTGATGTATCCTACCAAGCATTGCCTAAATGGATGAATATCTCAAGCTTAACCAACTCTAGAACAAAAGTCACTGAAGACAATACTTTGGTGGATTTATGGGAACGATGTTTTATGCAAGTTCTTTAATGACGAGGCTATGTGTTGAAGGGTTTAAGACTGTAGACAACTTATACAAATTGATGGGACTCACTTATATGGAAAATACAAGGAAGCTTCTTAATTGCTAATTAATTGGATCTAAATGGTCATATATTCCTCCCTTGCATTTGCAAATTGTTGAGGAGGAATCAGCACAGATATTGGTCTTAGTTGCTTGGTCACATTAAGACATCATTGTACTCTGAAGAGAAGGGATAAGTGCCACTCTACATCGCCATGTCAGAAGCCAAATGTTGCTAGAAATCCATCCGTCGGATGTAGCGCCCCCACGCACATGCCAACATCGACATTGTCTTAGACACGTGGTGGGTAATTTTGAATAATGACAAATTTAGAAATAAGATTCTAAAAAGATGTTACGGCATATGTGCGTTAGGTGCACATCAAACACATAAATATGAGCGCTATATGGAAGAGAGAGCTTAAAGAATTGACTGCAGTCGGTGTGGCCTGGTTTTCAAAAGTTAGATACTCAAAATGGTTCAAGCATGTGATCAAGGTTATCGATATGGTGGATGACTACTAACATTGCTGTACCCACAAATGGGGTGCTTAAAGGGATAAGAATGTTACCTATCACTGCACTTGTTCAACTAACTTTCTATCGATGGATTACATCATACAATGTAGAGGTGAGATATGCTTAGAATGACATGGAGATATGTATACATTGGTATGGATAGGCTCTACATTGCACTCTGTAATCTTGCATGAGCAACTCATGATGATCAAATCTCACCATACCTAACGCTTGTTTGGTATTTATAAAACACATTAATGTTACTATTAAGGATCCAATTAAAAGTCATCAGAGGTTTTTTTATGATCTTAATTCAAAATTATATATTCATTCTATGCTTTTTTTTAATTTATTATGGAAAGATGAGTATTGAACCACCGTCATCTATGCATGTTTATCCTAATGAGAAAAACAACTTGATCGTAATTTACGCTTAAATCACGTGGAGCAAACGCTGACTCTTCATTTTAACTATTTTCTTGAACACCAAAACCGATTATAAACAGACAAATTTTTTTATTTAACAAATATAATATATGGCAGCCTACATGATGATGATGGCGGTGGACTCCCCACTATAAAAGTTAAGAGACTTTGGTAATTCGACACTTACTGATATATTTCCATTAATCGCTGAATGGTATTATGTACCTAATCATATGCAACAATTAGTTTTAGGACTTCACGTGACAATGATTCAAACTACATAAAATGCCTTACCTGAAAGGTGGTATGATGTTGATTGACTAAACGATACGGAGAGTATACAATTCCTGGCTGACGGGCCTTTGTACGACTACATTACTAAGGATCATATGGTACTATCCACCGAGGTATCATGATCCATACATGGTCCTGGGTATCACCATTACTATCTCGATTTCATCATATCAGGTCCCTTCCAGTTAGATAAATAATACTAGTAATTTTCATGTCTTATGCATTTATTATATTATATTATATTTTTTAACATTTGAACTCATCTTTTATGGGTTTGCTAACTAGTGGTATACATCAAATACAATGAGATATGTACCTCCTGTAAGATAAGATCCAAAGCAGATTATGGTAATTAATCGATTGGAGGCTATACATGAGATAGATCATTACATGCTCCATACAAAGCTTAGTGAGTTGGTACAATCTAACCTCTCATCATATGAGGCGGCGGACTGCAGGACAAGGGTCACAGGAGGAATTCAGACATACTCACTGTTCGATACACTGACGATAGTGAGGCGGTTTACATCCCGTAACCCAACTAGTGAGGTCCAAGGAACTAAAGGAGGGGAGCCTGTTGGTGGATGAGTGACTAGCCATATGCTCTGACTTCCAGTGCCCAATTATTGACACTACTCACTACCATGGCATACCCATTACAACTGGGTGGAGGTTCCATCCATCCACACCACTTGCGATCATTTGTCGTGATCATCACCAACATAGAGGCTTTGTCCAATGATGCGGAGTCATTCCCACGGGCCAATGTCGATCACAGCATATGACAGGATCATGGCTAAGACGGTAGGAGATGTGAGGAGACATGTCGCCAAGAACATGAGAGGGTTCACGCCATCCCATCAACCAATGATCGACATCATGGACGCCTAGCACAAAAAGAAGCGTCTTCTTCGTGCGCTAATGTGATTGACTTGTATTTCGGAGTATTGTTAGTTGTTTGGATGTTAGTGCTGTAATGTGTATTTTGGATACTTCTACTCAGCACTATGCTTCTGATATTATCTGACTTACGTTCAAGTCATGTTTCATTACGATGTTGATCATTAATTTGGTTTGATTTTGATATCGATAAAATGTCGATCATGATGTACACAAGATAAATTTATGATCTGTATTAGAGATGAAGTGTTCAATATAAAAAGTCGCCTTATAGATCAATCATAAAATTTGAAGCAACACTTTCTTTAGAATAATTGTTGTTTATGAAATAGGGCAAAGGTGTCTCTTCAAAAGACACTTTCAGTATAAATTGAAAATTTCCAAAATTTTGAAGGTGTCTCTTTAAAATACACTTTCAATGTAAATTAAAATTTTTCACACTTTACAGTAAAGTTCTTAAAAGACACTTTCAGCTAAATAGCGCAAAGGTGTCTCTTCAAAAGACACTTTCAATGTAAATTGAAAATTTTTAAAATTATGTAAGTGTCTCTTCAAAAGATACTTTCAACAAAATAGTGCATATGTTCCTAAAAGACACTTTATGTATCCCAAACTCTGGTCCATCAATAACTCACAACGAACTAATACCTACTGGGCATCACACACTTCTATACCCACCATATCATCCCATTCACCGGATCCATTCATGTATTATATACTAGAAAAATATACAAATTTATCAAAACAATATAAGAGTCTGAGTTATAACTCTCTTATATACAAAATATTACATAAATCTAATTTTTTACAAAAGGTTTCTCAAAGCCACAAGCTAGCTAACTACATCCTTGACACGAAATGTCATCCGTCAGATATAAACTCAGACTTAAAAGGGCTGTCCCATGGGATCGCGAGCAATGCCCACAAGGATAACCTACAAGGGCCACTCGCCACCTAAGTGCGCATGCAACGCCTGGCTGTTCACATAATAATACACATCAACATTCTAAATGCAAGAATATGTTAATTCTACTGGAATCCTACATGCTATGAAATGAGATAAGACTATCATGCCCCATGTCCCGAGTCCTCACCACTCCTCACACATGCATAGTCAAGTGTGAAACCATCATTCTCGAAGGCGATATCGCACGATCATTTTCAAAACAAATTTCATTTGTTTTATAAACCAAAGCTTTTGGTTGATACATCACAATGATCATTTTATATTCAAATACATGAGCCTTTACGTGGGTATGGATTTTTGGTATTCACCGCGGCCTCAAACCCATACACTTATTCCACTTTCACCGTAGGACTATGTTCGACCATACCATAAGCCACCCGAGGGGGATCTGCCCTTCGCTAAGTTCACATATTTTCCTCCGCTTCATGCAATCATGCTAATTCTATTGAACGTTGTCCCATTTACTCGAAACACCAATCAACAACACTAAACGCAGTAGTCGATGCATTTCAATCATGCACTCACACCCATGAAATGCGATGTTTCTCGGGTGATATGAACAAAATGTCACCAGATAGTTATCTCATGTTACATGTATGGATGAACACTACATGGAACAATTTATAACCCGTGACTTTATGCCAAGTACCATGGACAATTATATCAGCACAGCAATTTACATCCATTCAAGCGCTAATACCTTATAACACCAATATATCAAATATTTACAAAATATTCACAGATGTTATGAAATTTGCTGACAATACACAAAAATAGTCCACACAACCATTCCCTGTCACACTGCCTTTGGAAATAATCTAGACCTACCTGTAGAATTTTAGCTTTGTTTTATTTATTTATTTTTTACAAATTAAGATCAATAATCTGCTATAAATTTAGGCTATGGAAGGGGCCCTCAAACTCGCTTAAAAACAACTCAAAAAACAACAATGTAATCTCCCTAAAATACCCTAGAATTTTTGTAATAATTTTATTATATATTCCGGGTATGAATTGAGTCAAACTTGGGTTTTTCCCGGAAAACTGATAAATTTTGAAATATGAAATGTGAAATGAATATGTGAGCATATGATAAAATATTCTATGCTAAAATGAGAAATTGATTGAACCCTAAATAAACCTGGGCTGTAAAGAGCAAATTTTGAACAGTAAACGAGACCCAACTAAGCCAAAAATAGAATAAGCCAAATGTTAAGGTAATGTAAATGTCTACTTAAATTATGAGAAATGAAACGGCAAAGTGGAATAGAGACTTAAAAATGAAAAATAAATAAGAGCCAAAAGAGGAAATAAACAAACATGGCCTTGTATAGTAAGTACTGAACTAAAAGACCTCAAAAATTGGTCTATGTCTATTAGAGTAAAACGTTGAGAGATTTATAGAGAAAAGCTGGGCCTCAGATATAAGAGGGATCATAAAACCTTCCATTTTTCAAGATCTTGCAAGAAGGAACAAGGGAAAAAAGGCTGGAGCTTCAAGTCTGAAAGTTTAAGGTAGAGCCATTACAAATTTCTTTGATGATGTTTTGGGTTTGGAAAAACCTCTACAATGACCATAGGTTTGCTTGTGGTTGGTTTAGGATGACCTAATAGGATGTTATTGGGAGTGATTCCCATGTTTTGTTTTGGGATTTTGAGTTTTGGAGAATCCCACAAGGAGGAAAAGCTGGAAAATGCGGGCAAACGAATACATCTTTGCGTGGGAACCGCGTTAACGACGTAAACACATGCGAGGCATGGGATACCCTCATCACGGCGGGCCGGGGTTCAAAAATGGCACCCTCGAATTTGCTGCGGCGTAGCGCTGCGTTCACGGCTGACGATTTTGGTTTACGTTTTAGGAACACCTGCGTATTCATGCAAAAATGGTTTAAGAACCCTAAATAAATGATTAATGGGGGTTCAAATAAGGATAAGACTAAAGGAAAAAAACTTACCGTACCTCACCGCCTCAAGGAGATTTGTTAAGTGTGATAATTGTTTACTCACTAAATGTGATAATTGTGATTGACTAAGGGTTGGTGAGGATCACCTAACCTAGGATCGAAATCGAAGGAAGGGCTATAAGAAAGCGATATTTTGGTTTGTTCGAACCTCACATCCTTACCTCAGTGTTTGTGGTTTACTGATAATCCCGAAAATGATTGTATGGAATATACATATCTTTGAAATGTTATTCACAGTGCATATGGATTTGAAAATGGGATATTTGAAATGTTGACAATTAATTGCATGTGAGTGATTAATTGGTCTAAGCAATTGGTCAATTCTTGACATCTTGAATTGAATCACGATATACGAGCATTGACATGGAAGGATGCAGGCGACTATCAAAGATGAAGAACAAGCGAAATTGTTCAATGTCCCATGGCGGAATGCACCAATCGGCCTTAAATAAATGATAGTGGCATTGTTAAATGTCCCACATGGTGGATGCACCAATCGGCATCCATCATGATGATGTATGACATTTTTAAATGATCACTTGGAGGGATGCACCAATCGGCATCCATCATGATGGTGAAACTAAAAATTGTTGGTGTTGTAATCACATGCCGGCGAAACGTGAGGCGGGATTCTGTGAATCAGTTGTGAATAATAAATGGTATAGTGAGTGGTATAACAAACTTTATTAAAGTGAAGTATAAAATGGGATTTGTAAACTAAACCGTCTTTAAGAGTGTATGTTTGAATCATGAATTAGTGTTGAATGAATTATTTTGCATATGAAAGACAAATTTACAAGTGATCGATAGGCAAGTAAATTGATAGTATGTGAAAATGAATAAGCATGAGTATTGTTTTATTGTTCATGAATGAAGTAAAAGTATGGTTTAATATAAAAAGCATGTCTTATATTAGAATTGAATTTGAGAATAGAAACGTGCTTATAGAACCACTTAAGCATGAAAATGTAGCATATGATTACAACTATGTATGGGTATCAGTGAACAAGAAGAAGGCCAAGAGCAGAAGCGCGAGTCATAGAAAGTTACGGCGTGTAGTATACTCAAAATCATTATGCATACCATTCTTTTGAGCGTGTGACATTTGTGAACAAACGTGTCAAACTCAAAACATTGTTTGTACTCCTTTTTGATGGAGGCGTATCTTTAATATAATATGTTATATAAATCTTCAAATGTTTATAGTTTGTGTTTACCTTGGATTTCCATAATATTTAAAAAGACATATCTTATTGTAAATAAGGAAATACTTAACTATTAATTAAACTCTAAAAATGAAATGACATAAGAACTAAAATGTTTTTTGATAAGATAAGTAAGCTGGTTGCAGAATGCGCCAGACTCAGGTTCAGGTACATTGGTCGGGCGAGGATTTGGAGATATGACACTTTTTTTAAAAGTGTACATTAATAGTGATAAGCATCTGGATCAGTTCGGACACATAATTAGATCTAGCGAAAGAAGAGGTGCTACACCAACGTCAAAGCTTCAGTCTCATGGTTAGGGGATGACCATCTGGCCATTCTGACCCTTAGATTGGAAGGAACCGATTGTAGGAAAACCCTTGCTCTTTTGTTTTGGCAGCGCAGGCTCATAGCTCTCGTCCAGTGACGAAGCTTTGGTCTGGGACTAATGACTTTCGACCGTCGGAACACCGGGAATCGAAGCCCTTTTCCTTTTTTTTTTTCTTTCCCTCCACGCACGGTTTTCCTCCTTTTCTTTCATTTCTTCCTTTTCTTTTCTTTTTCTCCTTTTTTTTTTTGTCCTTTCTTTTCTTTTCTTTTCCATTTTCTCCTTTTTCTCCCCTGCTCCTCTTCTTTCTTCACCAAATTGTTTTCTTCTCCCCATAATCTTTTCTTTGTTTGATCCCACAAAGAAACTGTACCCTTTCCTCATTTTGATTTCATTCTCCATGTGCCATGTGTCACATGGACAGATGCACTAGGTGGAAAATGCCACACCACATGGCTCTCATGCCAAGTGCGCTCTCAAAAAACTATGCATGTGGCATCCGCATGGTCATGCCATATCAGCACCCTCATGTGTCATCCGACACCCGTACCTCGAAATGCGTGAAATTTTGATTGTCTGGAACCCTAATGAAATTCGATTGGGTAGCTGATTTGTGGATGTCTAACGGTGTGATTTAGAACATGTCTGATCTGAAAACGGGTTTTTCTTTGTCTTTATAATACAGTATCGTTTTGCCATTTTTAGAAAAATGCATTTTTTCCCGAGCTTTATTCTCTACCACAATGGACCCTACGATCCACGGGCCAATCTGACTACTTTTAAATGAAAAGAAAAGTATTAGGTTGATTTTGATTTAGAAAATCCATCCCCGAGGAGAACGATTTTCTTTGGTGCCCGCCACCACATTTTATTTTATAAAGGGGAAAACCAAGTAAGAAAAAAAAAACCCCTATGACTCCAGTATGGAAAAAGCGGTCTTCAAAAAATAGATTCTGGGTCCGGGGATCAGGTTACCTATCGGGAAGGTACCTCATATGAAATAACACCCCTTTAGGCTAGGAACTCGGTCTCTACTAATAAATTGGGTATGTAGAGACATATGGGTCAAAATCGAACAACCTCTAGGCTACATAGATATTTCGAATCACACCAACCTACTCGGTATCTAACATAAACACTAAACCATCAAAACAATGGGTGATACCAGTCCCACTGCAGACTGCCTTAAGAGGTTGGTCAATGTTTCCAGATGCACCACAAATGTCAAAATCGAAACCTAATACACATATGAATCTAAATACCAGCCCGACATATACCTGAGTCCTAGCCATGCCTTGTGAGAATAAGAGTAAAGGAAAATAATACATCATACATCATGCATTTAAAACGAATGCTCCCGGATCCCATACCAAAAAGAGAGCGGGGTGAACTAAGGTAAGTGGTTTGCTTACTTTAGCACACATTCTAAAATCCCACAAACCGAACCATAGTACCAATCATTGCCCACTACCCGACTTGTTCAAGCCTAAGCGAACTGAGACCCTAAGACGGCCTCTGAGTTCCTTAAGAGCAAATAAGGCAAGCCATAATAGGTGAATCACGAAACATGCTAAAATAGGCGAAATTTGCCATGAAGTATTACATAGCCAGGTTGAATCAGTTCTCTTAACAGTCAACGATTGAAAAATTCTGAAACTTTGTCAGAAAATTCCTTATCTCTGATGAGAATCTAACAAAACAATCGATGCATGATTAAACTGGGATGAGTGAGAACCAAGCAGAGCAAGGCAAAGTGTTCATGAGAGTATAACCTTTTATTTATTAAAATGGGCCATAGGACTCATGGTTACAAACTTGATGCAGCCACCAGGATCTATTACCAAACTGAAATTCAGCTACCTGAAATCCATGAACCTGTTTTGCAAAATTCCAACTACATAAAAGACTCCCGAATAAAGCCATTGTTCTGAAAGTCATGCCATTTAAGCGTCCGACACAATTTACGGAATGAACCCAAGTAACCATTCACGATTCTGTGCAAGGCTCAAGCCAACTAGGGGTAAGGAACCTTTACAATCCACCTACATTAAGCTAATAGTGGGCCTGCTCGCTCAATTGTCCCAGAGCCCAAACTCTTGTTTCGGAAAACTTAACCCAATGAACCGTCTAGTTTGGTTTCCCAGATGGTCCATCCGATTGCCTAAAGATCTCAAAACTTGTCAAAACCTTCCTCACAGAGCTAGGAATCCAACAAGACAAACGGAGTGTAATTCTGACTCCGAATGACCAAGAACCAATACAAACAAAGCAAAGTACCCAAACTGCCATTCCAGAAAACCGAACCCAATGACCCGTCTGGTTCAGTTTCCCAACTGATCCACCCGAATGAGAAAAGATCTAAAAATTTTTCAGAACCTTTCTCATAGAGTCAGGAATCCAACAAGACAAACGGAGTAAACTTCCGACTCTGAATGGCCAAGAACTAAATATAAACGTGAAGTAGTACCTAAACCGCCGTTCGAAAAACCAAACCCAATGAACCGTTGGTCTAGTTTCCAACCGGTCCAGCTACGAGAAAAGATCTCAAAATTTTCATAACCCTCTCACAAATTCAGGAATCTACTGAAGACAAATGAGTAAATTCCAACCCGAATGACCAAGAACCAATACAAACAAAGAAAAGTATCCAAACTCCGCTGCTCCGAAACCGAACTCCAATGAACTCGGGCCGGGCTTGAAGCTCCAATCAATCCGCACAGAATTGAGAAAAGATCTCAAAACTTGTTAGAACCTTCCTCACAACAAGACAAACGGAGTGCAATTCCAACTCCGAATGACCAAGAACCAACACAAACAAAGCAAAGTACCCTAACACGAGTCTGCAAACAACAAAGGCAAAGAAAAGCATAAAAGAAACGGGAGAAGCATATAACTTTCGTACCTGTAGGATTCACGGCTATCCCCCCCGTTTTTTTCTCTTCTTTATTTTCTGCTTCCTGCGAAATCGAGTCTCCTCTCAATCAATGAATATGGCTAAGAAGATCTTGGAACCGAGTATCACCCCACCCCCAAAAAAAATGCTAGGGAAAAAAAAAGCTCCCGGTTTCTTCTTCCATTTTAGCTTTATATCGAAACCCCACTCCCGCTCCGAACCCACCTTGTTCCCGCCACTTTCAACTCGAATCAGCCCCCTCAAAGCACGGGATACACACTCCCCATTAATGCTCTTGTGACCACGAGGCTAGCGAACCTTTTAGTTTTTTTTTTTTTAGTTTGCTTCACCACTAAGAATCCATATGGATTCATGGTGGGCCACAAGGAACCCAACCCAAGGCCCAAAATAGACCCACAATATTGCCCAAGGTCGAGCTGGAGCTTATGGGCCTGAACCATATAGGATTTGGGCTCTAGAATCACAAAAATCAGCTCTCCACACAAGCTGGCCCGACTAACTGGTTAAACTGGATGCCCACCAGTAGAGTCGGTTGAGGAGAATTATGAAATTTTGCTGCACTGTTCCCCTCGAAGAATAAGGAGACAAAAAACACTGCACAATTCCAGTTTTGATGAGGGAGATATGATCAAACAAGGAGGAGTGCTTGCCAAACCACCCAAAAAACAAAGGTCAGATACGCATCGCCTCGATGAACCAGTCAAACCGATTGGTCAAATGGTTGAAAAAAATTAAGAATTTAAAAAAAAAACCTCCTTAGCGAATAAGGAATCCAAAAAAAACAAACGGTGCACGATTTCGAGTTCGGACAAGGGAGATACGATCGAAACAAGCTCAAGTGCTCTGAATTTGACATACTCTAATAAACTCCGATTGAAATAAAACCTCGGGGGCCCACTTGCTTCCTATGGCATGATGCTAATAACTAAAAAAGGAAGCCACGATGACACTCTAAAGTGAACTACATACGCACTCAATGGACCATATACAAGCCCACCTAAGGCTCGAAGACAGATTAAGCCTAAAAGGGCCCTAATGGTGTTATATGAGAACGATGGGTGAGTGTGACACCCATAGGATAAATGCAAGTGCTGAGGGACAAAATTGAGGGTCTACAAATATGTTCCTCTTCAGTAGAGTGAATGAACGAGTGATCGTGGGTGCGGCGCAAAGAGTGAAATGAACTCTAGCAAGAACCCGATGACCAACAATTTTGTACCCTTACCTAGTAATCGGGGTGCCCAATCTGAATGTAGTCGCTCCGATTGAAGGACTTAAAGAAAACCAGGTACGATGCCTGGGAAGATGAGTGATCCGAGCACAATGCCGGAAAAGATAATGAAATCCGAGGGCGGTGCCGGAGAAGATGAGGAAATCCAGGCAAGCTCCGGAGAAGGGTCCGGGCAAGCACCGGAAAAGGTTAGATCCGAGTGAGTACCGGAAAGCGTAGAACTCCTTGGCCAATGTCGAAAAGCAGCACTGGCGAGTACCGGGTAGCGGTCCGGGTGAGTATCGAATGGTAGAATCCGGCGAGCCGAAAAGTAGAAATCCCAGCAAGTACCAGCGGTAGAACTGAGAGTGCCGCGCGTGAACCGGGCAAGTACCGAGAAGCAGATCCGGCGTGGCACTCCCAGCGGATCCAGGAAAATGAAGACGATCCGCAGCACCGAGAGGCTCGTTAGTACCAATGAATCCGCTAGTGTCGCCAGTGCGAGACTGGGCGAAAATCGAAAATCCGGCAGGCCGGTGGCGAATCCGAAAACATCTTGATGGGATCCGTGGAGTACCCTGAGAAGGTTCGCCATCAAAGTGAATTTGCACAGACAAGAAGGGCGGATCCCGCAGCACCAAAAGGTAGACTCGCGGCACCGAAAGTGCAAATCCAGCGTAGTGACGGAAAAGTAGAAATCCGGGCGAGTACAAGAAAGGTGGGATCCGCAGTATCGAAAGCGTGGAACTGAAAGAATGCAAAGGTAAAATCCGCTGAGCTCGGTGCAACTGAAAGAGCATCAAAAGCGGGATCCGGCTTAGTACCGGTTATCCATAGTACTCGAGCGTAAACCAAGTAGTACCGGAAGTTGTGGATTCGAAGAGTACCGAAACGTGGGATTCGCAGTATCGAGAAGGGTCCGTGAGTACCGAAAAGATGGGATTTGGGCGAAAATTCGTGCAAATCCGTGAGTACCGGTGTTGCAAGATCCGTATACCGAATCTGGGAATCCAAGTAGCACCGAAATGGGGACCGCGAGTACCTGAAATGGGGAATCCAAAGAGTACCTGGCGTGATCCAGCGAAGATCGAGTGGTGGATCCGGCTATACCGGTATGGTCCAGTGAGGCGGAAAAGCGGTGATTCGGTGCCACGTGAGGTGATCCCGGAATTCAACAAATTTGTTTTGTTCTTCCCATCGTCAGAGTTTCGTTACCTGCAAAGATAGTGGCGGTCTAGGTCAATGACGATGGGTTTTCATCCCACAAATGATTGTATCAGCGATTCAATCTCAGAGGCTTTTATTCGATTTTCGGATTTGCATCAAAGGTGGAGCTGCAAGCTTCAATGTGGCTAACTGAATACTTAAAATGAAGGAAATGGTGACCTGAAGGCTTAAATATTGGCAATGTGTGATGGCGTGTCTTTGTTATTTCTCAAAGATTATACAGCAAACAAGATATATGGTCACGCTAAAACTGATCTTTGTCGCAGCTTAAAACTAACCCTTAAAATACCTTATTATTCAAACATATAATTTGTTATTCATAAGGTTCAATTTGGTTTGAAAACATAGCATTTGAACTTCATTTCAATGGCTCGCAAATGACATCTAAAGAATGTCAAGGTAACATCATTAAGAATGCACCAACTCAGCATGATAAGACACTAAAGGAAAGACATTAAATAGCATAAACCCTAGTTTGGAGTTTGAAACCATAAAATGGTGGTCTGCTTATTTAAGACTGAGGACCACTCATAGAGCTCATATTAACCAACCCACCAGAAAACTTCCTCTTCTGAGTACTAGGCTGAGCTAAACATCCCTCGAGTCATTATCCTCAAAGGTGGTGCCTGGGCACTAAGAAAAATGAGAGAAAGAAGAGAGAGAAGAGAGAAAACTCAGAACAAAACAAAGCTACGTGAATGAATGCTTGAATGAAAGTTTAAAAGTTAGGTTACAAAGCTATATAGTGGCTTTATATGAACAACCAAATGTGTAAATACCAAAATACCTCTAAAATACATTATTACATTAGATAAATGGGAATTATACAAAACGAGGTCGCTTGGAACCAAAACACAGGAGGATTTTCGCTATGCGCTGAATTTCACATCATAGAGAAAATAGCGAAGGCATGAATTTAAAAAATTCAATGCAAGCATGCACAAGAACTGCTTATGATAGCGAATTCTTCGCTATGATAGCAAAATTTCGCTAGCTTAGCAAAATCGCAGGCATAATTGTCTCGCAGGATTGCGAATTCCAGCTATGGTTATAAATTTCTGCAACTTTACACCGGCATGGAGAAGTAAACTCAACCCTCACTTCCGCCTTCATATTGCCTCCGCATCCACTTCACCTCCATTTCATCAATTTCATTTACATTTCTTCATTTCCACTGATGAAATCACCGAGAATTTCAACATTCAAGACTAATACAAAGCCATGATTGAAAGATATCGAGGTTCCCAAACCCGCAGAAATTGTCAAAACAAACCTCGAACGAACTGTACTAAATGGACCCGCACATGTTAATCATGACCATATGATTAGTACGCAAAAAGCACCTCAAACCGTCTCACAGGACCAAAATAGCACTTTGGGCAATTAATCACCCCTCAACCGACACGCTAAGCAGTCCCTTTAGCAATGCTAAAAATAATTAAGGTATGTATGTCGTGCTTTTACAAAAGTAAAGAGTACGTAGGGTTTTGTCAAAGATGAACAATTTAGACTCAGACAAAAACCATCATGAGAGTAACAATCGCATATAAGAACAAGCAACATCGGTGTTCTGCATGAAGTCAACCTAAATTTCCACCCCAAATCTGGTGTTTTAAGGTGACCATTGAGCCAATAAGCTGGGGCAAAGCTTGGTTCCTCCCCCCCCAAACTGGGCCATCGCTGCGCCTTAAACTCGTCGACCAATCTAAATAGGACCGCCATAATTTTGCTTTTGATTGTATTGCAGATGCAATACTAAACTCGATTTCACTAAAGTCCGTGGTAACTGGGTCCACCGATGACTCCGACCAATTAAGGTTTAGGTATCAAGCCAAAAAGGATCAACCCAATTCACAACGGCTGTGTTTCACCTCGACTCGAATGACTTCGAATTGAGCACCTACAACTCGCAAACTCCACCCATCCACCCAGATACAACACCGCTTCCATGACTCCCCAACCAATTAAGGTTTAGGCATTGATGAAGGCTGCCATATACCCTCGATCGTGTTCGGGTTTCAAGGCAAACACTTTGCTTTTATTTATTTATTTTTTTTCTTTTCTTTCTTTTCTTTTTCATTTGGAGGACTACATTGGTCTTCATTCACGGGTAACACAAACCTATTATAGGTCGTCAACAAATCCAAGGCCCGGTTTTGCAAGGTGAAAGGAGGTATATAGCTTCTCAACCTATTGATACAAACTGATGTGCAATGTGTGTGATTAGCTAAAGTGAAGCAAAGGTTGAATACGTCAACCAATCACTGCAAAACTAAATCATAAGGTGGAATTGTTCTAACTTGTAAGAAGATATACAAGGTTTCACTTCCAACATAAGGCAAGAGAAACACAAAAGATAGGTACAAAATTGGATTTGCAAAAAGGCAGAAAAATGTAACACATGCTTTGATATAAATCCAAAGTGGTTAATACATGCTTAAAATATTAAACATCACAAAAGTATCACTGCCTACTATTGGCTAATACATGAATCCTATACAATCCTATACAAAATGAGTAAAGTAAAGCTGATAAAGCTAAAATCCATACAAAATATGATAAAGACACTACCAATCTTAACTTTCCTCCCCTTCCAAACTGTGTATAAACAAGTCTCCACCAGAATGGTTAAAGAAGAGAGTGCGACCACCTCACTCTCGTGGTGGTGCTGGATCTTAGGTGGATCTGAGCCCCTACTGCGGTGGTACGCTAGCATGTATCGAGGAGGCTCTTCGCGTAGATTTGGTCTCAGTGGTGCAGTAGATACGGCGGGAGACGGGGTGACTCATGATCCGAAGAAGCATGGGTGACTATGTGCTAGAGTAGCCCTGGGCTCAGGGCCGTCCTACGGTCCAACGGCCTTTTTGTGTAGTAGCAAGTGCGCAAGCCGGCATCCATAACGATGGCTGAGCTCCACTGGGGCGGGTTTGAATGCTCTGGAGGCTGCTGCTTGACATTGTAGGAAGGCGCGGTCGGGTGGGTGAGGCGTGGGAGGTGGAGGTGGAGGAGATGAATCTGGGCCGAGCTCCTCTCCACACCTCTGCCTCACCTCGAGAGCAGGATCATCCCCACAGGTGGGTCCTGCGGTACATCATCTGGCGCCTCCTCACGATCCTGGCTGGGAGAATAATGGAGATCGCGTAGCAAGAGATAAACTCCATGGACGGGGACTGGTCATGGCGATCCCACTCCTTTCGATGCTTGGCTCCCTCGGGGATCGGATGCTTAGGGACACAGCTCATGACCTCGGCATCAATATTGGTAAGCTCATTTCGAACAACTCTGGGCCCATACGGTGGACCTTCTCCTCAAAGTGCAGTAGGGAGGTCATGACCAGCTCAGAGGGACTAAACCAGAATCCCTCTGAGATCCGGTACAGAGCCTCGAGTGCCTTGGCTCCCACTGCGTGAACATAATGCTGCGTGGGAATGGGTGAGTAGAACGGGTGGTCCTGAGGGCATCATGGTGGAAGGCTGCACACGGAAGAGTATGGGTCATTGTGGTATCGAAGCGAATGTGAACCCGTCTCTCTACGTGATGTTTGGGCCAATCTTTATATCCTCGAGAATTTACCGGCTCACCTTCGCGAGGCCCAAAGCGTATGTCCGCGACTCGGGTACTCACAGGCGTAGTCAGCTATTGAGCCGGGCTCACGGACTCCGGTACTCCCAAGGATGTCATAGTATAGGTAAAACTCGAGCACAACACGGGAGTGGCCGAGCTGTGGTGTCATGAATGGAAGCAAAAGAATCACTGCGTGATCGGCCTCATCGAGTCACGAGCTGGTCGATTGGTCAAAGCTTGTACATCGTAAAATGGCTCCGTGGAAGTCCACAGCACGTGAATCCACGTTACCGGAATCGGGTCATTTGGTGAACATGGGGCGCGCTGAATCACCGGCCGTGATAGCTAGGGTGATGAGCCCTCATCAGCTTGGGGAGGTGACGGCTTAGACCGAGATCTCGAAGACTCCCGGGCGATGTCGGGCAGCTTAGGTCGGGCCCTGCGTCGTCTACGAGGCCCAGGAGAAGGGGCAGAAGGTCCCGTCCTAGTCGATATCGCCAGATTGAGGCTCCCTCGGGTATGGTGTTGCAGGGCCAATACATTTGTGTAACTATAAGGCAGTCAGAGAATGGGCTGATCCGGGAAGTCTTTGGATCCTCCATTTAAAGTCTTTGAACCTAACCTTTACAGACTTATCGCGAGAACCACCACGGAATTACGGACCATGTACGTAGTCTAGAGCATCTTGCGGGGGCGAAGCAGGCTCAGTGTAGTCGGGGGCCGCAGGTAGGAGGCGCGGTGGGCTGTCTGCCGCGCCACGGGAGTAGATCGAGGCTCGGTGGCGGCGGCTATGGGGCTGCTGTGGGCGGCGACCACGAGCGGGGTGGGCTGCGGCCTCGGATGTGCGGTGGAGAGCGGGGCACGGGTCCACTAAGCTCGGGAGCAGGCGGGACCGGGACCTTGGCATGAGATGGCTCACGCGGGGAGAGGCTCTGCGTGCGCGGATCACGGGGCACGGGAGGGCTCGGGGCGGGGGGCAGCGGGTTTGTGAGGCGTGGGATGAAATGAGCGGGGCCCCCCTTTTTATAAAAACGGTTTGGGTGGCCCAGAAGGGTCCTGCGGGAGTCCTAGGGTGTAGGAGGCTTAATTTATTTGCGATAGCGGAAATTCTTACTGTTTCATCTGCAAAGTAGAAAAACAAATTTTAATTAAGTTAAATTAAAATCTGATAATGATAAAGTAAAATGTATATATATATATATATATATATATATATATATATATATATATATATATATATATATATATATATATATATAACATTTATATTTAGCTAAATTAGAAAAAGGAAAGTTACTAAAAATAGCTTAAAATGAAAATTGACCAAAATAACTAGGAACCAAAATTTTTTTAGGTTGCAGTTTGGCCTCTATGAAGGCAAACCAGCGATTTCAACGATTCATTCATGGAAATTCGAGGAGGAGAGCTCCACGACCCCTGCGATGGCACATGCTGCGACCTTCATGTAGTTTCCTTCTTGTTGAAATTCTTCTCACTAGGTGATGTTGGGCTGACCATTGGCTCTGCTGATGCAGCCAATTCCCAATCAACTGCTTCACCTTGGTTTACCAATTCTACTTGCAATTTGGGGGCTTTTGGTTTCCCACACGTCGACCAATTGAGCAAACTTCCATCAGCTCTTTGCTTGTCATCTTCCAGCAGCTTGTGCTTGTTACCGAGTGAAAATATTGAGCTCCAATGTCATGTTGCCAAATGTGGTACATGACTCCATTATAAGCAATTGATTATACGTGGAAGTGGCCAAAAATGGTCTTCAGGGATAATTGGCACATGATTGGGGCCCACTTGCTATTGGTTGTGCTCGAAGCACTACAAAGTCCGCTGGGTAGTAGAATTTGTCCACCTTTACAAACCATCATCAAGCTATTCCTTAGATTTTCCGTCGATCAGCGATAGCCAATTGATGTTGGTAGGCTTAAGCTCTCTAAACCCAAGCTGTTTATACCCCGAGGTATGGCGTAGGTTTGCAGCCCCAAAGTCAATGATTACTTTGTCCTGTCTGAGTCCTCGATGTTGGCCCGATGTGAGGATCCACGGATCCTTGTATTCCATGGGGTCTTACTCGAATGATGTGACTTGCTCGGTTAGGAATCTTTCTTTAATGCTAACCACTGTGACGTACGAGGTCCTTTAAGAACTTTGCATAAGTTGGGACTGTAATCATGTCAACGTTGGAATATTTACCTTTACTTGCCTTAGCACTTCCCAATTCCCATTTGTTTGAGTTTTTCTTCTTCTTAGTGCTTGGGGAAATGGAGGATGTTTTTCTTGCTAAGTCTTCAACGATTATTACCCTCTCGCTCAAACCTCCTTTTCTTTCTCGGTTTCTTGACGGAGTCATGAGCCTTGGTTGCAACAATTTCTTTTCCACTCCTCAAGTGATGATAGCCTTTACTTCATCCATCTTTGGAGTTCTTTGGATGAACCTATTTCATGTACTCCTTTTTGGATTTGGCGGTGTGTTTGGAAGGAATCTTCCTCTCTCCTGTACCTCGATTGTTAATCTTGGTGATTGAATATAGATTATCAATCGCCGATTAAAGAGTTTGCTCTCAAGCCCGTCCTATTCTCTTGTTAGTGTACTCCCATTATCAATTCTTTGAGTAGTGTACATTGATCCCTTTTGTTATTCCACAAAATTGCCTACCACCTTGCTCGAGAGTTTAAATAAGCATTCAACGGGAGAAGAGGATGGTGATGGGCGTGGTTGAATGAGCAATGTTTGTTGTTTGGCACCGGGGGCATAGCGGGAGTGGGTTTCCGGGGAGGTTGGGGTGATTCTTCGGTGGAGTTATATGTATTACCCTTATGGAGCATTGGGTTGTGCTTGTATTGGCCTGACATTGGCATGCTACGACATCAAATCCTTCGCGGGGAGCAATTGGGCGGTGTTCTCTGGGTGGGCGGTGGGTTTAACAATTGATGCATGGGTTGGCACAGAAGGATTTTCATTCAGCACTTTGCATCATGAACCTTTTTTTCCTTCTAGCTCTTCCACCTTTCTAGCCAAGGTTGATATTTTTGCTTTCATCTCCATGTCTTCGGAAAGTGCAAAAATACGTCCCCTTTGGTGGGTTGAAGGCCTCATTTTCTCCACTTCCCTTGGTTTTGGCTCATCCCATCCCTTGGAAGTTTCAGCCACGTAATTCAAAAAATCCATGGCTTCATCAGTGCCCCCTCGGAAGTCCACACATTGTTTCAATAGTTTGCTTCATGGGTGGAACATACCACCATAAGTGATTCCTGAGCATCAGTGTCGAAACCATGATGTGAATGACTTGATGGTCTCCATGAACCTCCCGACCTTTGATAGAACCTCTCATTTGTCATAGGCGACAAGCGTCAATAGATTGCCTCTTCAAATTGTTGGTCTTGTGAACCTTTGAAGAATTTTTAAGAATTATACTGCGGCTACATGACTTCTTATTGTTCTTGGTCTCGATGAATTAAGCCATATTTTGGCTTTGTCCTTGAAATTGATAGGAAATGCCTTCAATTTCAACAAATCCATATCAATTGCACCCTCCTTAAGGTTATGCACACTTCCCTCAAAATCCCACCCTATATGGGTGTATGGATTTCATTCTCCATACCATGAAATGTGGAAACTTGAGGGGCATTAGGTAAGGTCTCTTTGCTATCTTCGGCGGGAGGTATGATGCGGGAAGAACCTTAACTCTAGGGTGTATGTGATCCCTCATTGGTCTGTCTTTGTTGGATTCTTTGGGTGCCTTCTTGACTCTTGTTCCTCAGGTAAGTCCATTTGGTCCTTTGTGCACCTTGATTTCCATGACCTTGCTCCATTTGAAAGTTGCACTCACTCTTTGTAATCTACCTGATATCCCTCTATCCCAGTGATGCATAAGCACCTGTAACACAAAATGAGATAAAACACGAGGAACCATGAAAGAGGCTTGCGAAAAATCGGAGTGTTAGCTAAATAAAAACTGACTTTAAAAATAAAAACGTCGATGCTTGCTAAGTAAAAGCAGCAACTCTTACAAGCGAAATTAAAAAAGGGTTAAGGTCACCAACACTTGTAATGTAGTTACAAGTACATATCAACTCATCGTCAGTAGTTTGGCACCATCCGACATGCATCCATTTGGTCGTGCCACGGTAGGGTGATCGGAATCAACAAAATTTGTTTCCTAAGTTCCTCCTGCTGAAGTAGTCGAAACTCTTTGCTGACGCATAAGCGATCTAGAGATTAGAACACGGGGATGGGTTTCATCCCACAAATAGTTGTATCATAGTTCGAAATGGTGAGGCTTTTATTTGGATTTTTGGATTTGCATTGAAAAGTGTGGGAGTTAGTGTCACTGGGCTAATTGAAATAGCTTAAAATGAAATGTGAAATGGTGACCTTGAAGGCTTGGGTCACTAGCTTGGTAAAATGGGGGTATGAAGGTGTCCTCGGGTTATTTCCTCGCATTAGGGCAAATGACATATGGTCATGGCCAAAACCGGATCTTTGTCTAGCTTTAAAAACTAACTCTTAAAACACTCTATTTGAGTCAGGCATATCACGAGCATTGATGTTCTGATTAGTTTGAAAACATGGCATTTAACCTCATTTCAATGGCTCCGAAAATGACATCTAAGAATGTCGGTGCATCTACCATTAAAATCTGCTTGAACCACACAAAAGCATAAACAGAAGTATTGACCAAAGGAAGACATTAAATAGCATTAAACCCTAGTTTGGAAAGTTTGGAACCATAAATCTGATCTTTGTTTTCATTTAAGGTGAGGACCACTGCGGTGGCCATTAATAACCTAGCAGCCCTCCTCTTCAAGGTTTTGGGGCTTAGCCAAACATCCCTTGAGTTGTCATCCTCAAGGTGGTGTTTGTGTTAAATGAGAAAGAAGAGAGAGAAGAGAGAAAACTGTAAACCTAAAACAAAAGCTACGTGAATGAATGCTTGAATGAAAAGTTTAAAAGTTAGGGTTACAAAAGCTATAAGGTGGCTTATATAGCCAACCAAAATGTGTGAAATACCAAAAATACCTAAAATACATTATTACAATAGGGATAAAATGGGAATTATACAAAACGAGTGCGTTTAGAACCAAAACCTGAGGGGAGGATTTTCGCTGTCACGGTGAATTTAGCTATCATAGCGAAAATACAAAACATAGCAATTCAGAATTTCGCTATGCAATATTTCGCTATGATGGCAATTTTCGTATGATAAGCGAAATTTAACTATGATAGCGAAATTTCGCTAACAATGAAAACTATCACATAAGCGAAATTTTAGCGGATTATGAAATTTTAGCTATGGTTGCAAAATTTTGCAATCCTTGCGAAATTTTATAATGCATAAGCGAAAATCCTACAACCACACCTTATACACGTGCATACGCATCCGCCGGCCTCCATTTCATCAATTTCACTTGACATTTCTTCATTTGACTTGATGAAATCCATAGAAATTCTCGACATTCGGCTGTCTGAAGCCATGTGTGACGGTGGAGCGATGCATTTGAGGTTCCCAAACACATAAAATTGCAAAAAACAAGCTGAAAGCAATCGGTGAAAGTACTTAAATGGACACACACATGTCAATTAGCTTAATTCATATGATTGAAATGCATAAAAAGCACTCAAAACTGTCTTGAATAGGACTCAAAAATAGCACTTTGGTGCTAATCGGTGGATCCGGTAAGTCTGGAAGGTGGGATCCGGGGTGGAGTGCAGAGGGGCCAGGGTGAGTAAGAAATGGGGATCTAGGTGAGTGGGAGGAAGAGATGGGGTGAGTCTGGAAATAGGCTTAGGGTGAGATCTTTGGAGAGCACGAAACAAGCTCATGAGTAAACAAACTCGGAGAAAGGGTAGGCCCTAGTATGACGTCGGGGTCTGCCAATAATGACTTTCGAATAAGCCCGAGAGAAATCAAACCTGATCGCATGACAAAATAAGGGGGATGCCCGATATGACAACAGAAAATGCCACAAATGATAAGCGAAACCAGAACTTAATAACAAGGCGAAAATAAGGGATTATGCCCTTGTAGGACAATCTCACAAATGTGACGAGGTGGAAGAAAGGGGTTATGCGGTCCCAGGAGTATCAGCGCCCGTGTCAAAATCCATGCGCATGTGGTCAAAGTGAAAAATTTGAAAATATCACAATCCATTCATTCATGAAAAATCATCCATTTTATTCCATAAAGCGATATAGGGTATGCCCGATTATTGCACATCGATATGCAAGTGCCTCGAAAGAACTCTGAAATAAATTTACAGAAGACCCGATCGTGAACAAGAGCGAGGCTGACATATGGGGTGTGCGTAGCGTGCACCTATTGAGTTGTGAATATCAGTGAATATGACCCCGAGGCTAGCTCTTAGAAGCACTTTCTCTTTGTATGGAAAGAAACCCGGTTTGCATGTGGAGCATACTCGAGGCTTTGATGCCAAAACGTCTACAGGCGAAATGGGTTGCCCGATGTACATGCGTAAGAGCGATACCAACATGAAAGGATGGAGATATGCTAGTGTTAATGTGTCGAACATCAAGCTAAGGCACTATCAGATCCCAATTCTCATCATACGTATTCGATCATGGACTGAGGCAAGCAAGGCGAATGGAGCTTGATATGTGACCCTCGATACTCCCAAAGGCAGAGACCCTATCGACATCACGTACTCAATTAGTAGACATAACTTTTGTCGTATCATCTTGAAGCAAACCACCGAGATCTCATGGTCTCGAGGGTGGTCTTACATTTCGGTTAGTAATGTAGGCAGGGTGAAAGGTGGGAATGACATGATGGGAAACAAAGGCCCGAATACTTGATAAATCACTGCCCAGGAGCCCGTATACGCGTAATGTCAGATATCAAAGAATCATGAGCAGGTGACTCAACCAACATCAGAATGAACAATGTCAGAACTGACAGAGTGAAGTGCACGAAGGACATTAAGCAAGAAGTGAGACGACGATCAATAAGAGTAGAAGAAGACTGAAAGGGATAAGAAAAATGATGAATGGATATAGCAAAAAAAAATGGAGAAACAAGCGGGGATACAAATGTGGCAATGTGTGACAACGACAAACAACTCGTCCCAGGAACGCTAAGTCGAAGCAAGTCACTATAAGATGGGAGTGGTGATGCAGGTAATGATCCAGGGACTGAGTGTGGAAAACAATCGAACCTCATTCCCAATGTATTACCCGGATCCATGGAGAAAGATGATCTGATGCTCTCTCCAGCTGCGGAGGAATAATAAATCTCTCAAACCAGACGGCCTTTGATGATCCCAAGTATATTAACGAATGCAAACAAACATAAAAATAAATAAAAATAAATTGTTTTTGTTTTTGTTGTTGTTTTTTTTTTTTTTTTTTTTTTTTTTGCGTCGAACAACCAAAGTAGGCCGAATGCCACACTAGGACAATCCAACCAAAGAACCTCAAACCTCTAATCCCAAATGGTCCTCTCGGCCAGAATCGGGATCAAACATAGAGTGAGACCGGAAGGGTGTGACAAAACATGTTGGTAATACGGGATGAGAGTATGTCATCGTCACAAAAGGAGATAAAAGTGGAAGCGAATAGAGATGATTGAAACTAGACTCAGGCATACGGTGTGAGAGATGCAAAATGGAAAAGAAGAAAGCAGAGCAATGATGCGAGAAAGAACAAATGAAAGAATGAAACAATGCTCGTAATGCTCACATATCGATTAATAAATAAAAAAGCGCATAGGAATGACCTTTAACCAGTCGAGAAAAAGTATGCAAGAAATTTGGATAAGAAAGAATAGGCCATAATAAACCGCGTGAGGCTCAAAGGACTAGCAATAGGATATATCAATGTATGGGTGTGCAATAGGGAATATGGCTACTCATAGTGATGGCCACCCATTCTTTAACCATGATCTCACGTGTAAAATCTCTTGGTGATCACATTGGTGGCTCCATGAGCGGTTCACGTCAGTCACATGTGTTGCTCCCTCTTGGGTGGCTTCCGGATGACATAAGGCGCTCGACTCGGTCTAAACTTAGGGTCGTTGATCAAATCCCTGAGGACCTTGAGACTAAGGTCGCCTTTTAAACTACAGGCTTGTACTTTCTAAATGCCTGGTCATTTTCTGATAAACTGAAACGTGATCTGCTACCTAAATCTCTCTCATCCAGAAGGCTAAAGGCTGATTATAGCAATGGAGCCCACTTGGTCACCGGATATCTCTTTGCTGTCGCACTCTCAAGGATCTCATCTCAATTTCAACGAGAGCGCCCACGCCTCCATGCCATATACCAAATAGTAAGGTGTAGCCCTAGTAGAGGTACGAAAAGATGTACGATAAGCCCACAATACGAAATGGAGCTTCTCTGACCAATCCTTAGAAGTCTCAACCATCTTTCTTAAAACCCTCTTGATATTCTTATTCACGACCTCAACTGCCCCATTAGTCTGTGGCCTATATGCAAATGATCGATGATGCTGAATACCATACTCTTGGACTAGTGTATCCACCTCGCCTCTAAAATACGCTCCTCTATCTGAGATCAACTCACGAGGGACCCCATATCAAGAGATAATGTGCGATCTGATGAATTTGGCCACTCTGGCCGCTGTCAATCCAACATAAGAAGTAGCTTCCACCCACTTAGTGAAATAATCAATAACAACCAGGACACTCATGCCTTTGGAAGACTTGGGTGAGATCTTTCCGATAATATCAATGCCGAAATGCGAAAATGGCGAGGATGTGAGTGCATCATTTCGAGAAGGTGGCACGTGTATCAAGTCCTCGTGCATCTTACACTCTGGACATCTCTGTACAAACTTACAACAATCTGTCTCCATGGTAAACCAAAAGTAGCCAGTCCTCATGATCTTACGCGTTAGCATTTGACCTCCCATGTGTGGGCCATAAACTCTTGCATGAACCTCTCTCATCACTCGATCTGCAAAGGCGCGGTCCAGACATAACAATAAAATAGGCCATCGGGTGATCTCCTATAAAGAGAATCCCCACAAATAACAAATCTGGTGGCCAACTGTCTCAATGCTCTCCTATCCTTGGGTGTGGCTGTCTCACATGACAGAAACTGATAAATATCATGATACCATGGTAAGCTAAATCACGATTCTCGATATCTCACAATCAAACAACATTAAGCGGTGCGAACTTTGGTCTCAAATCATGATAATTAGCTGTCCTCAGTAAGAATCTCAACCACAGAAGCTAATTGGCTAGCAGCATCAGCAAACTAATTCTGCCCAGGCGGTCTTGTATATCTCAACTCGTCAAATGTGACGATAGGTCACAAAGTAAGCATGGTAGGGCTTCAACTTCTCATCTACGGAGTCTTCGGATACCACAGGTCTGTTTGTATAACTAAGTTGGAATCCCATTGGATCTCATTATCTAATATACTTTAAGATCCGGTAGCGATCTCTAGGCCCGTAATGCAAGCCTCATACTCAACTATATTGTGCCGTCAATAGGTGATGATCAGAAAATACTAATCGGCGATCTAAGAGCGTTATCACCACAATGGTGATATCAATAAGATATAATACCAGAGCCTAGACTAATTGGTGGCACCATCAATCCTGACTACCATCTGTAATGTTAATTCGTTGAAACAAATTGCTTTCATCGGAAATTATCGTCAATTAGTGTCGCGGATCTTGGCGAAGCGAATGATGCACCTTGATGCTTCCCTTCTGGGTTATGTGTCATATCTTGAATATCAGGCTACGTATTAGACGACCATCTCGTAGACTGCAGGTCATAGCAGATTCGGTCGAACAAATATCTCCAGTGGATCGATCGAGTAAAAGTTGGAATACTACGTCGCATGGTACCTAAAGTCTCTTGGTGGCCCCGAGCCAGCCATTAAGCGGCGCTCCAATCATAATGTATTTGCACTTTCATGTTCCGGCATCAGCACACTCGGATAATAAATGGCTCGCTCCTTTCTGAATCATCGGTGGTAACATGCATCCACAGCTATATGCAATGACAAATATAGAAGCGAGTCGCCCGGAGTAATGGGAGAGCACTAAAACTAGGGGAGAAAGTAAACACTCCTTAATCTTCTCAAAAGCACGTTGGCAATCATTATTCCAAACTGTAGGCTGGTTCTTCCTTATAAGACAAAAGATAGGCTCGCATATGTCTGTTAGTCTAGTAATGAAACGACTGATATACTGTAGTCTGCCTAAAAAGCCTATGATCTCTTTCTCAGTCCTCAGAGTGGGCATGTCAAGTATGGCCTTGATCTTCTCTGGATCAACCTCTATACCGCGCTCACTAACAATGTGACCCAGCAATTTCCCAAAAGTTACCCCAAAGGTGCACTTCTTGAGATTCAATCTCAATCTAAACTATTTGATCCTCTCAAAGAATCTCTGTAAGGCTACTAAGTGATCTGCCCTGCCTTAGGACTTCACTATCATGTCATCCACATATACCTCAACATCTCTATGCATCATGTCATGGAATAGAGTAGTAGCGGCTCTCTGATAGGTGGACCCTACATTTTTCAACCCAAATGGCATAACCCGATAGTAGTAAGTACCCCACTCAATGATAAAAAAAGTCTTCTCCATATCCTCTGGAGCCATTAAAATCTGATTATACCTAGAAAACCCATCCATGAAGGACAACATAGGGTGCCCCACAGTGCTGTCAACTAACATATCGATGTGTGGGAGGAAAATCATCCTTAGAGTGGCCTTATTCAAATCTCAAAGTCAACTAGAAGCTCTAGCCTTGCCGGTCCTTTTTGGGAGGCAGGGGACAACATTAGCCAGCCACTCAAGATACTCGGCCCCTACGAGCCAAAGAAGCCAACACTAAGTTGTACGAATCTCCTCCTTAACACAAACTCCGCCAGTGTAGTCTCGGCTATTTTTGTTTAGCGGCTGTATGTAGCGGGAATGGGCAGTGATGTTGAGACTATAGTTGGGTCAAGGCATGTCCTCATCGACCATGCAAATACATCCAAGTATGACACAGTGAGTCGATTAATCTCTCTCATCGGGGAGATGGGAAGAGCGATCTGATCTCCACGTATTGATTTAATTGCCCGAAAATCTATCGGCTACATGCTCTGAGAAATGGGTGCCCTTTCATATCCTGCGTATCGAGAATCACACTCACATTGACCACGGTGGAGTCATCTGTAATCTTCATATCATCAGCATCACATACATGTACTATAGGTGCTTGGTAGTGCAATCAAAATGTTGTGACAGACTGGGCATACTCATGTCATTATTACCATAAAAAGTGTCATCAGAAAGCGGGTGACAAACCGGACATAGTGTCAAAAGAAGTGGTCCATAGAGTCGGACGCTCCTCAGTAGAAAGCAGTATCATGAGTAATATCGTTAGCGTGAGTCCGTCACCCATCAAACTCGAGCATAAAAATCCAGACACATCAAGCGGATCGGGCGGGTGGGGGCGCGGCATCGAGAATGCGACGATCTTAGATCATATTCATCAGCGATCGGTCTGATCGTCATAAAGTGTCATAGCATCATAATCAATCATAGAAACTCCAAACATGTCAAAAGAAGAATGGGGCCCATGCGGGGCTGTGTCAAGGATACGGCCAGTGCCTATCATGTCCATTGCATCCATATAAGTATCGAGACAAATCACCATGTCAGGACCATCTCCCGAGATCCATAGGCAAGCTTAGTCGGGGACCTCCTCAAAAGCATAGGCAATACGTCCGGTGATGGGGGTGTAACTATCATGGCCTCGGGTGGCTCGGTGGTCTTAGAACTCAAACACATACGTCTAGGGCACATTGAATGCCACGAATCTTAGCCCGTCTTTGAAACATGGTGATTTCAGCCCATGTGTGGGGTGCATGCTCTGATCCTCTAGTAAAATAGTCAGCCAACTGAAAGTGTATGGGAGAAGGGGGTAATCGAATGGAACCCCGGACAAGCGAGCTCTCACCCTATCTCGGCGCAACATCGCCATGTGTCGTGCATCATCCTCAGAAGCAGTGTAACCTAATCCATATGGTATGTCGTGATCAATTGTGATAGCAAACTCACGCGGCCCTTAACTGGCGTGACTGTCGAAGCCAGGCATCTAGGACATGCCTTTCATCATACTGAGTACCAAAGTGCTACTGTGCTGGTCGAATGACATGGGCACCATGTCCTTACGGTCATCCTCTAGGCTAACAACCTGAACTTCGTGGAAAGTAAACCAAGTCAAGTGTAAGTCGTCCTGTACCTTATTTGATCTGTAGCAGCTCGGAAGAAAGTAATAACATCTCTATCGGAGCCTTATCGTGATATCGCCCCTCATGTATGAACTTCACCTTCTAATGAAGGGAAGATGGTATAACACCCGCCTCATGAATCCAAGGAGCAGCAAGAAGCGGAGTTAAGATATTTGGATCCTCGAAAACCTAAAAAATTATGGAGTATCTATTGGGCCAAGTCATGACATGTGTAGTGAGAGTACCACGTAAGCGTCCTCGAGTCCGTCATAAGCTGACGGTCTATGTGGATAGCCCAATCGAATGGTAGAAAATACAAAGTATCGCGGTAATAATGGACAAAGCGTTCGGGCGAAGCCATTGTCAAACGGAATGACGGCACCCTACGACCTGAACAAGCAACATCGATGAACAAAGGACGAACATGGTCTAATCCCTTAGGTGGTAAATCATCGTTAGAAAACATTATGCATGTAGCCACATCCCATTTTGTCGGAAGGTGGATCGGTCCTTGGGGTGGTAGTAGTATCAACTCCTAATCATTGAGAGCTTTTGTTCAGTGCGTCTCTATGTGTGTTCTGGATGAGGCCCGATAAACTCAAATGGAAATGAGGCTGAGTGGTGCGCGGTGACAAATCTTAATCATCTTCCCTTTGAATCATCTACAGCATCAATGTCGATAAAGGTCTATTAGCAGGTGGTGGGTGAGCTCTCCCACTCTCATAACAATCGAACATCTACATATATTGGCCCTATACCATAGGAGCAGGAATGAAGAGGGTGTCATGGGCGGAACATGCTGCAAGTATATTGGCGATACTGTTATTTGTCGGGGAACATCATCTGAAATCAATCTAAAGGGCCTGGAGACCTGTTAACCATGGATGTATTGACTAAAGTAAAGTGCGGATACAAGCAGTTAATTTGAGGAGCCTCTCCATTCATATCTTCAGATAACCTAATATCTAAAAACTCAATCAAATGTATACCACGAGTGTGATTAGTGCCCCAGTGCTATTTGGGCCTATTTATTATAGGTTTTGAGGTGCTTTTTTGTATGCCCCAATCATTCTAATTAACCAGATTTACACATTACGGTCTACTGTTTTAATGATCACATTTTGTGGCAAATTTTGCCGGTTTTGCAAGCTCATTATCTTAGAAATTGTTAGTCGATCAAGCACGAAGAATTCAAATCAAACTCAACATTGCGGATCAAAGATTAGAAGGAAAGAAAGAGCAAAATGTGAAGAAATTGCACCAACGTAGGAAGGAATTCCTAGCACGCTTCGACTTTTTATTCTGATTTTGGTTTTCTCCTTTCTACCCTTGTTGTAATCACTAATGTTTGGATTGTATGGTATTTCACTTGGTTGGTAAGGCTATAAGCCATTTTGTATACCTTGTTGAGACGGGCGAATTTTTAGTTTGTCGTAAAATTAGAGACTCAATTCTCAGTTTTCCCTTTTCCTCATTTTCTCTCCACTTTCTCGACTGCAGACACTCCTGAGGATGACAACTCGGAGGATGGTTGGCTAGGCCTCTTCCCCCTTGAGAGGAGGGTTGCGGCTAGGGTTTGGGTACTTGCTGATCCTCGTTTTTAACGCCGCGCATTTTGGTTGTTTAGTTCACCTTCTCACTTGGGTTAAAATCTGTAAAAGCATGCTCTCTTTAATGTGTATTTGTGACTTTTGGGTTAGTGGATACTTTCACTAGATCCATTGAGGCTCGGTTAGTTGTCTCACTAGTTATCGTAGTTAGGGTTTTCGGATGTGTTTTTCCTTTGTTAGGAACATTTATTCCCATTTAAATGCTATTTTCAAAGGGGAAAATCATAGGGTTTAGTTTTAAAGCTAAATATGAAGATCAGGTTCGGAAATATTTATATGTCATCTTTCTCGTAGCGAGGGAAAAATGAGGGTGTGTTAGTTATACAAAACCCTATTGATGTGAGACTTGAGTTCTTTTCTTATTTTTCTTCATTTTATTTTCGGTTTGCAACCTACCAACCTTTGTTTTTATCACCGCGCCAAAATCAAATTTAATTCACCATTTTGACTTCACTTTCGAATCATTTGTGCGAAAACCCATCCCGTGTTGAGCCTAGGCATTATCTTTGCGGTAACTTGACTACGGCAGTAGGAGGAAATTTAGGATATAAATATTGTTGATTCTGGATCACCCTACTGTGGCATGAATCAAATGGCGCCGTTGCCGGGGATGGTGCCTTAGTGCAAGTGAGGAGCTGTGGAACACTTGTGATTCTCATCACAAGTTCTGGTGAATTCTCCTTTGTCATTTTTTTATTTCTGATCGTTTTTTAGTTTCATTTTTAAGCTGTTAAAAAAAAAAAAAAAGTTCTTTGCCGAGATTTTTTACATTTTTGTGTTGTCTTGTGTTACTGTTATTTTTGCGGGAATCCATTTCGGTGGGTTAAAAATTACGAAGGCAACGATTCGATCTACGAGTTGATGGGAAAATTAATTTGTGATCAAATGGAACCCCACATGAAGAAACTAATCTGATCGGAGAGAAACCTAGGACATTCATGTCAATGAGGGATTATGGAACCTTCATAGCGTGCTTGGCTCTTTGTGAAGAAATCGAGCCCTAGTGCATGAGGGGAATATAGAGACCAATGGATGAGTGCACCCCACACAGCGTTGCCTCCACGGTATACCTCAAATCATCAGCCACCACAACCACCACGATTAATTTCTCCAGGTTGAAGGAATGATCTGGACCTTACTAAAAGGCGCTGGTGGGTGATCTTGTGGATGAACAAAAGAAATTCAATGCCCAGTTGGTGAAAAAATCCATGCGAGGAGAATTCCCTTGACGAATTAGATGGGCTGAACAATATTGATTTTGAGCATGAATGGACAACTGGAAGATTCCATTGAAGACCTAATTGATCGGCTGACAATGTCCACTCGAGGAAAGTGTCAAAGTGACACCATAAATGCGAGAGAAGCGGGTACTACAATGACCACGAGAAGGCACAGTAGAAAATTTTGAATCCTCGGTTGAGTGGCGCTGTACATGCACTGCATTAGGAGAAGAAGGAAGCAACCTCCCATTGTTGGCTGAGGATAGCAGTGGAAAGGAAGAAGGGGAGGAACGAGGGCTATCATTCGACCAAACCCACGTAGATTTGAATCCTATGTCAGCACTTGACCCCAGAAACCAACGCGGTGTACATATTGCCCGACTGCTTGTGAGCCCAAAACACTGGCTTTGCTCCCAAAACCCATGCCAGTCCATCACTGCTTGCCTGCAACATTTCAAAGTTGAGTGGCCTTGTCTGGGAAAAGCCTCGCCACTGCATCGAAATACTGCTTGTTTGCCTACATCGCATGGCACGGTGGTTGGTTCGGTTGGAGCACTGAGCAGATCTCGGCATTTCTAGCTCCCCACTTTTTGTTTTAATTTTCTTGTTTTGTTTTATTTGCTCGTATTTACTGATTTTGTAATTTTCTTTATATTTTCTTTAATTTTTAGTTAATTCTTGTTTTAGATTAATTTTACTCTGCGTAATTTTTCCTATTTTTCTTTGCATTAATTTTGGGTTTTTATGCAAATTTTGAAGCTTAGTTGAAAATCGGCGAAACAGCGAAGCGGAGAAGTTTTCGCAACTATAAGCGAAAATTTATAATTCTAGCGAAATGAAAATTTCGTATAAGATAGGAAACCCTTTACCAGCTAAGCTAAATTTAGCTAACAGCGAAATGCACGGCTTAACGAGAGCAAGGTGTAGCTTTCGCTCTGAGGACAAAACATGCAGTGTTTTATTTTATTTTATTTTATATTTTATATATTAAAAAAAAACAAAACATTTGTTTTTTATATATATATATATATATATATATATATATATATTATTTTATTTCAAAAAAAAATTTTATTTTATTTTTATTTATATTTTATATAAAAAAATCGTTTTAAAAAAATCATTTTTATTTTATAAATTTTTTTATTATTATTATTATTATTTTATTTTATTATTATTTATTTTATTTGATTTTTCAAAAAAAAAAATAATAAAAAATTCAAAAATTTTCACTATTAGACATGGCGAATTTTAAGCTATGTCAGAATTTTCGCTAGGCTAGCGAAATTTCGCTAACTTAGCGAAATTTCACTAGCTAATGAAAATTCATAACTAGTGAAAATTTTCATATGAACCCCACTTTTCTCCAAATTTTGTTTATTTCCATGCTTTTTAATCCGACTCCGTTTTAGGCGTTCTTGGTACCGTTGGAAAGCTTAGAGTGGGAATCCAAAATATGGCCAGAAAGAACATTTTGAGATTGTTATGAAAGTTTAATTTAAATGCTCCAGCTGAATCCCAGCTTTCTCTGCTTTTCTTCTCTAACTTGTTTATTTGAAGCGAATGGAGTGAACAAGGTGTCGATGGAAGCTTGTGAAGTCTCCTATCCGAAATAGTCACATCTCATCAAGGGTAACACTTTAATTATACAAATTTTCAATCCGAGCCTGTTTCGGACAGAGATGTTTGAAGGTTGGGGAGGGTTAACAAAGGAAGTGGCTTTTGTATTTATGTTTTTGTAATATTTTATTGCAAGCCCATTTGTAATGTTCGAGTGGCTTGCTTGAGTTCCTACCAAAATTTGTTATACCATACAACTTACCTTTTCAAAATTTGGGCCCATTTGCAACCAAAATTGCATTGTGTTTGCCTAGCTCATGGTTGAAAAATTGAAAATTTGTCAATTTTATTGATGTTAGATTGGTTCCATGCCTAATTAATTGGACAATTGGTTGAACTCTTGTTGATTTACGACCTTTTATTCCACCTTTAGCTAATACACACGAGCACATTAGGTGTCGATGATAGGTGAAAAGCTAGTAACCTCATATAACCTACCCTAGTTTCGTGGCCTTTAATGAGTTAGGACCCATAATGGAAAAGAAGGCTAATCGTCTTGAAAAAAAGAAAGAAAAAGAAAAAGCAAAAGAAAAAAAAGAATAAAGTGCAATGCTTTGCTGTAGAGCAGAAACGGTCAGGGGTATGGCGAACCTTTAAAGCCGTTATACTAAGCCTTTCTTTGGTTGGGAGCCCGCAGACTTAGTACTACTACATGGGTGGACGAGGTGGAGTTAGGCAAGTTGTAGGTCTTGGAGTCTCGAGTCATTCGAGTCGAGTGGAAACACGAAGAGTTAGTGGTCGAAGATCCCTCATGACTTGGTGCCTTAAGCCTTAGTTGGTTGGGAGTCATCGGTAGATCCACGTACATGGACTTTGGTGGTCGATTCCTCAACATTGCACCCTACAACACAAAAGGTAATGAATAAGGAAGGTGGGTCTAGTCTATTTAGGTTGGTTAGCATGCTAGGTCGGTAGTCGTAGCTAGGTTGGAAGTGCGGTTTAGCATTTTATTGTTGAGAAGCGATCAAACAAACACTTAGGTTTTAAAGTGGAAGTCTACGGTTGATTCTGAAGGCTCTTTTGATACTCAATTTTGTATGGCATTCATTCTCTCATGATAGTTGTTGGACAAGGGTTTGATGATTCTTACTTAGGGTTAGGCATTACTCATTCACAACCTTTTTGTAATATAATTTTTGTGAACATTATTTTGTTATCTTTTGTATGCTCTTTCTTTCTTTCTTTCTTTCATTGCTAAGGGACTAGCAATGTGTAGGTTAGTGTGATTAGTGTCTCAAAAAGTTTTATTTCAACCCTATTTATTATAGGTTTTGAGTGCTTTTGTATACTAATCATTCTAATTAACCCGATTTACACATTACTATTCCTAATATTTTAATGATCACATTTTGTGGCAAATTTTGCGCTTTATAGCTAATTATGCTTCGAAATTGTTGAGTCGATCCAAGGCACGTAAGAATTCAAATCAAACTCAACATTGCAGATCAAAGATTAGGGAAGGAAATAAGAGAAATGTGAAGAAATTGCACCACCTGTAGGAAGGCTTTTCCCTCGCGTGCACCGGCATCCCGGAGCACTGCTCCTCCGCAGCTTATTCCCTCGCTTGACGCTTCAGCTTTTGTTACAATTCTTGGTTTTTCTCCTCACCCTTGTTGTAATCACTTATGTTTGGTGTAAGGCCAAGCGATTTTGTATATTAATCAAGCAGAGACGTATCTAATTTTGGTCGAAATAAAATTAGGGCCTGGGCCCCGTTTTTCCCTTTTCTCTCATTTTCCCTTCTCGGGTTAATAAACACTCCTCCGAGGATGACAACTCATGAGGAGCTGATATTAGGGCCCCTTCCCCCTTGAAGAGGAGGGCTGGCTGTGGCTCGGGAGGTAACGCACGCCCTCTCTGCTTAACGCACTGATTTCTTGCTGTTTAAGTTCTCGCTTCTCACGGCGTTAAAATCTCTTACATGCTCTCTTTAATGTGTATTTGGCAAGTTTTTGGGTTCAATGGATACTTCACTGTATCCATTGAGGCTCGCTTATTGTCTCCTCGCTAGTTATCGGATTGTGTGGCTTGTAGAGGATGCTGCTTTCACTGTTATTAACATTTATTCCCATTTCTAAATGCTATTTTCAAAAGGAAAATCATATGTTTAGTTTTTAAAGCTAAATGAAAGATCCCTTGTCAGAAAGACTATATGTCATGCTCCCTAACGCGAGGAAAGACCCGAGGACATGTTAGCTTGCCCTAAAAACCTTAACCTGGCCTGGATCAAGGAGTTCTTTTCTTATTTTTCTTCATTTTATTTTCAGCTTGCAACCCACCAACCTACGCTTTATCACCACCCAAAATCCAAATTTAATTCACCATTTTTGACTTCCCTCAAATCATTTGTACGAAGAAAACCCATCCCCGTGTTCTAATCTTCTAGAGTCGCCATATCAAGCAAGAGTTTGACCACAGCAGGAGGAAATTTAGATATAAATATTGTTGGATTCCTATCACCCTAATGGTGGCACGTTAACTGCAGGAGGTATAGCTCCAGTGTCATGAGTGGGCAGCGGTGTCCGTAGTCACCTGTGGCGTCCCAATCAACCAAACTCACCAATCAAGTCCTAAATAACATGCCCCAATGCCGCACAATATCCGTATCATGACCCGCTCGATGATGTTAACGTTGAAGATCACTAATCCGTGGGGTAGGTCATGGTGGTGGTCTAGGTGGTAGTGGAACAATCAAACCCCTTAAACCAATCTCAAGTGCTCGTGCCTACTGCATCCCAAGTCAGGTAAACCCGCTCCGGGCTCATTTCTGGAGGCTGCAGTTCTATACTATCACGGCACGTACATGTAGCCTCGAGGCGCCATGCATCATATACCAAATGGGTGGGTGTATGATGTGGATAAGCAGCCCAACCGCCCGAAGGGAGTAGCTGGTCTAATGATCCCATATCATTTGGTAAGGAGTGTCCAAAACCGCTCTCAAACGGCGGTGACGGAGGACTGTGTTCTCACATGCCAACGGGCACCAAACATTCCATGGTTCGGGTCCCGACCGCTTTCCCTTAGAGTCTGCAGAGCCCGTCAACTAGATATGCCCTCTCAATTCCATAGAGGGCCTCGAACCAATGATCCAAAGTCCGGTCTGTGGAAGCCTACGAGCTCACAGCGGTCAAGATCGCGCATAATCATGCTGATCTGATCGCATGAGAGTCTATCTATAATCTGTGCAATCTTCTCCTCCAACGGAGACGAATGGAAGCGACCAACCCATCTCGCCTCCGAGGGCCTCTAACTCTCTTCTCGATATTATCGCCCACTACGCATTCAAAGAATACTATCTCGATAAACTCGCCCCAAATCGCCCATGTCCTACGCCCGGCGCGGTCCAATGATAAAACCAACGCCGAGCGGCACCACTCAACGACAGAGGGAAAAGTAATGACCATCTCAGGTTTCATCCAATCTATGCCCACACATAATAGCTGCCAGGTAGTAAGTGAACACTGGGCCCTTATTCTCTCGCACTCCCAATATCCCGGGCATGCTGAATCCAAACCCGCAAGGCGCTAATCGAAGGTCATCATATCCGTCCCAACCCATAACTCCATCGTGAACATGTGAGACCCCGATCCTCTCGCTTCAATCCTTATCGATACGGCCTCGAGGTCATCAATAATTGCGCGAGCCACAGAACAGCGTGGTCTCAATCGACCATGCAAAGACAAATGCTCCACCTTTCGGGGCTAATTGAACAAGTGGTGGCGGTGGATGAACCTGTATAGTCTTCACAGATAGTGGGTCCGTATGATGGTGGTGCAGGTGGAGGCAAAGAAGAGAGCCTGTGGTGGTCCCCGAAGGCAATGGTCGGGCTGATGCCCATCACCTCTCGTCTCTAGTCCCACTGATAGCATCCTGAGAGAGATGCCATGGTATCTGCACTCACCAACTAGCCGACAAGAGCGCATCGAGGGTCCATATCTCTATGATCCGATATCTGCTCTATCTGACTGTGTGAATCTAAACCTTTAACAAGTCTACCTCCGATCCTCGATCCAAGCCTCAGAACTAAAGGGTCTCTAATCAACAATCCTAAAAGGAAAGGGTAATTCAATCCCCCGTGGACTAGTAAATCCTAAATCGCCCAATAATGCAATCCCACAATGAAATCCTTCTATGGGGAGTGGAGTCGACACGTGATACATCACCATTTAATTCGACATGCTGCCCACATGCGTGAGCGGATTCGACATGGTAATTTAATGTGGCTCGTGTCGATAACCCGAAAAGGTAAGTCCTAAAGAAGCCGATCGTATCTCATATGGATACGTGAACGCAATATCCCCAACCGATAATAAATGACACCGTCACGCATGTATCCATGAAATCTTAGCTCGTGATATAATGTAGGCCATTGCTCTGATATCCGTCACTTCCATAATGCTCCCAAACATCAATATAAATTTCACGCTAGATTCTATTCCAAATCGCTAGCTTCGGTCGAAACAAACAATCGAATGACTCCAAACAACATAAGCAACCAATGGGAATAACCACTCAAGACTAGTGATCTAAGTGAGGATACACACGCGTCTCAATAAACACAAACAACCAAGCAGCTTATGCAAGAGAGAGGGTAGTCATGCAGCAATCAGTCATGCGCAAAGAGCAAGCCTATCACAAAATATACACACAAACTAACCATCTATGCCAATCAAAAACATATAGCTAGGTACCAAATCAACCATGAGCAAGCACGCTGGAATCCAATAGGTGAACACACAAGCACAAACAAACCATAAGTGTATGCCAAATACCAACCAAGTAAGTGATCATCGGGCCATTCGTAGCCTAAGAGTCTATTAACCAATGAACCACGCGGTTCAATATACCCAACTCAAGTTCAAGTTTGATCCTCTTGGCGAAAACCGTAGATTCCTGGGTTCGATCCCAAACGTAGTCGCCTATTTAGACATTACCCGATCCATTCGGCCTATAAGTGACTGCTTTTAAATGAAAAGAAATGTGGGTTGATTTTCAATAGAAAATCCATCCCCCGATGAGGAATCCGCTTAGAGCTTACTAATTTTTGTTTTTACTTTATAAAGGGGAAACCAAGTAAGAACAAAAAAACCCCTATGACTCAAGATGGAAAAGGTCCGCAAAAACTGTGTTCGGTCCTGGATCGTGTTACCCATTCGAAGGTACTTCATATGAAATAAGACTTCCTTTGGGTCTCTAACTCTGGCTCTACTAATGAATCAAGTGGGAGCATATGGGTCAAAGATCAAACAAATTTCCTAGGCTACATAGATGACTCCGAATCACACCAACCTACTTCGCATCTGCGAATATAAACACTCAACCAATCAAAACAATGGGTGAGTACCCATGGTCCCTAGCCATACCGGTGATAAGAGGTCGGCCAACAAGCTCAAATGCACCACAAATGTCAAAACTAAACACCATGTACAAAGATAAGAATTATAATACCAACGCCTGCCATGTACCGAGGTCCTTTTGAAGCCATGTGCAAGCAGAATATAAAAGAAATAATACATCATACATCATGCATTTAAAACCAAATATCTGATCCCATAATTAAAGAAAGGAAGCTGGTTTAATCGAGGTAAGTGGTTTGCTTTACTGCACACATTCCTTTAAAATCCCACAAACCGAACTACTTACTCAATCCCACATTGCCCACTACCCCACTTTGTTCAAACCTAAATCAACTCAGACCCTAAGGGCGGCTCTGTGTCTCTTTAGAGCAACAGACAGCCATAATAGATCTCGAATCAACATGCTAAAATGGGTCGCCCATGAGCTATACTTGCACAACCGTTGGATCGGCTCTCAACAAGTCCAAACGACTGAGGAAAATTTTAGTCTATCGCAAAATTCCTTATATAGTAAGGAATCTAACAAACACCGATGCATGATTCGAGCCCTGATGAGTGAGAACTAACTGAACAAGGCAAAGTGTTCAAAACGAGGCTGCAACCAACCCAATTTATCGGTTAAAAATGAAGACCATGGGACTAACTGATGATAAACGATGCAAACTACCAAGATCCCTTATTACCAAACTGAAATTCAGCTACCTAAATCCATGAACCTAGTCGCAAAATTCAACTACATAAAGACTCCAACAAAGCCATTGTTCCTAGTCATGCCATTTACAAACGTCCCGACACAAATGGAATGAACCCAAGTAACCATTCACGTGATGCAACGCCAAAGGCTCAAACCAACCCCAAGGAGACAAGACAACCTTGCAATCACACACCTACATTCAACCACAATCGAACCCGTCATCCACCCAATACAACCTGCTTACTGTTAAAATTAACCTAATTGATAGCCTTGGCTTCCTAGATGGTCCATCCTACTGCGTAAAATATCTCAAAACTTGTCAAACCTTCTCCTCACAGAGTTAGAAATCTAACAAGATAAACGGAGGTAATTTCGACCAATAACCAAGAACCAATACAAACAAAGTTAGTACCTAAATCGCATTCTAAACCGAACCTAATGAACCGCCCACCCGCTTCCTAATCGGTTTAGACAATGTATTTAGAAAAGATCTCCAAAATTGTCAAAACCTTTCTCACATATTCAGGAATCCAACAAGCCAAACGGAGTGCAATTTTGACTCCGAATGACCAAGAACCAATACAATTAAAGCAAAGTACTCCAAACCGGCTCCGAAATCAACCTAATGAACCGGCCGTTCAAGCCTAACCGGTCCATCCGGCTGAGAAAAGATCTCATAACTTGTCAAACCTTTCATAGAGTCGAATCCAAATGAAGACAAACGGAGTGCAATTTTAATTCGAACGACCAAGAACCAACACAAACAAAGCAAAGTACTTAACACGAAATCAGCAAACAACAATGCAAAGAAAAGCATGTTAAATAGGATGTTATTATAACTTTCATACCCGTAGGATTCACGCCATTATCTCCATTTTTCTCTTCTTTATTTTTCTCGGCTCAACGAAACCGAGTCCTTCAACAAATCTAAATATGGCTAAGAAGATTCTGGAACCGAGCATCACCCCACCCCAAAAAAATGCTAGGAAAAAAAGCTCCCTGCTTTTCTTCCACTATAGCTTATATCATAAACCCTACCCGCCCTCTCCGAACCCACCTTGTCTCTCGGCTACTCACTCGAATCGCCCCTCAAGATGGGATACACACTCTATTAATGTTCTTGCATTCATGCTAGCTTAACCTTTAGTTTTTTTTTTTTTTTTTTTTAGTTTCACCACTAAGAATCCATATGATTCATGGTGGGCCACAGAACCCAAACCTAAGGTTTAAATAGACTAACAATATTGCCCAAGGTTGCTGCAGCCATGGGCTCAAACCATATAGGATTCGGGGCTCTAGAATCACAAAATCAACTCTCCACACAAGTCGGCTCGACTAACTAGTTGAACCGGATGCCCACCAGTAGAGCCGGTTGAGGAAAATTATGAAATTCTGATGTATCGTTCCTCAAGAATAAGGAGACCAAAAATGGTGCACACCTGTGTTCTGAGATGAGGAGATTTGATCAAACAAGGAGGAGCGTCGCTAAACCACTCAAAAACAAGTGTCAGATACATACCGCTCATGAACTACCAAACCGATGACAAATCCAAGTTGAAAATTAAGAATTTTAACATAAAGCTCCTCACACAAGGAATCTAACAAAACAAACGGCAAAGACGATTCGAAGTTTAGACATGGGAGAGAATGATCAAAACAAGCTCATGTTCGAATTTGACATACTCTAATAAACTTCGATTGAGCTAAAACCTCTGGGGGCCCCACTTGCTTCCTATGGCACGATGACACTCTAAAGTGAACTGCATACGCACTCAATGGACCATATACAAGCCCACCTAAGGCTTAGAGACAAACTAAGCCTAAAAGGGCCCTAATGGTGTTATGATAACGATAAGAGTGTGACACCCATAGGATATATGCAAGTGCTAAGGGACAAAATTGAGGGTCTACACACCCCACCCCCCTTTAAAAAATTTTGTCCCCGAAATTACACATATACCCCTACAATCTCATGCATATGCAACAGTCATTTAAGTTCCAAATGACTAAACAACGTACCTTCATCCTTAAATAAGAAAGGATAAGTGGCACGCATCATGTCCTCGCGTTCCCATGTCAGATCTTCTACCCTCAATGTCGCCACAATCTTCACTATCCTCGCGCCTCAGGTTGCAAACCTTATCCCTTATCCATGATACACACGATCCCTCCTAAGGTCCCATCTTTTATCACTCTGAACCGCTTCCCCAACCCAATTACATGAGTCGACGGAGGTATCTCGAGTATGAAGATATGGAATACCTCATGGACACCCGACAAGCTCAGCAATAAAGCTAACCGATATGGAACTGTACCCACCCTCTCGAGTATCTCGAAGGGCCCAATATACCTCGGTGATAGTTTCCACCGTTTGCCAAACCTGATCACTCCTCTCTTAGGCATCACTTTCAAGAAGACATGATCACCCGCCAAACTCTGTGAGGTCGCCGTGGTCTGGCTGGAGTAACTTTCTCGTCGCCCAGCCGTGAGAAGACATTTTCAGATCAAATCCACCTTCAACTGTCTCTAATCAAATCAACCCGTGGTGGACTTCTCCCACCTCAACCAACAAATCGGTTGATTTGACATGGCCTCTCATATAAAGCCTCATAGGGTGTCATCTATATGCTCGACTGATAATTGTTGTTATAGGCGAACTCTACCAAGGGAAAATGCTCTTCCTAGCCACCCTTAAGATCTAGGACACATGCCCGTAGCATGTCCTCCAAAACTTGTATGGTCCTCTCCAACTGGTCGTTTGTCTATGGATGAAAAGCAGTGCTCATCATCAACTGTGTTCCCATGGCTCTCTAGAAACTCTTCCAAAAGTGAGTCAGAACTGGATTCGACCTGACACGATAGACTTAGCATTCCATGTAATCCAGATTAATCTCTCGTATGTATAACCCGTAGAATTCCCCTCCGTGAAGGTCATCCGCACAATGTAAAATGTGCCAACTGGTGAGCCTGGCCCATTATCACCCACATCATCATGTGCCAAGAATGTCCGTGCGCGAGTCACAACCATCGTGGATATGTCTCCACTTCCACTCGACTACCTCCAAAGTACTGGAGCAACTATTGCCTCGATGAAGGCTTCTACCTATCGACACGTAAGACATAGTCGAACAAAGTCTGCCACATGTTTCTTTATCCCACTCCAGTAATATTGACGACAAAGATCTCGGTATATCTTCGTGCCACCTGGATGCACTGCAAAACTATAGCAATGGAACTCCCTGATAATCTCCTTTCTCAAATCTATCAACTAGGGAACCACAACCCGTCCCCTATACTAAAGGCTATCATCAATGTGAATGGCCCAGCCTTTATCACATGTACCTGACTATACCCGGTCCCTAATGGACGATATCTCTGCGTCCTATCACTAGGACTCAATTACTCTAGTTAGTAGGAGGCATGAACTCACTTAAATTCCCCAAACACCTCGAGCCCGATCACTGCATCAGAGTATAAATCAGTCTCCACAACTTCAAGCATCTCGTCATTCCTAAGAAATCGCACTAGCCAAGATTCTCATGACTGACTGAGTGCTGCCCACCACATTTGCCTTACTAGATGGTAATGCAAAGGAAGTCATAATCCTCCAGATACTAATCCATCTACGCCGCTCATGTCGAGGTCCCACCGTGTAAAGATATTATTTAAGACTTTGTGGTTTAAGAATACTCGAACTATTCATCATAAGATAATGGCGCCTAAATTCAAGGAAAACTATAGTCGCTAACTTTATGTTAATGTAAGGCCTCCGCCTGTGGTTCTTAGTCGCCTAAAACCATAAGTTACCACCCACTCGGACTGCATCAAAACACATCACAGTCCATCCTTAGAAGCAACGCAATACACTGTGTACATTTGTCCCCTTTCTGGGACTATTAGAATATGGGTCGGCGAGCTCTCCCTTCTTTTAATTCCCGGAATTCCTTCACACCGGTCATTCCACTCAAACTCGACCTCTCTCGTCAATTTCATTACAAAGTAACTGGGTCAAGAGAAATCCTCAATAAATCTCCGGTAGTACCCTACCAATCCCAAGAAACTGATTATCTCAAATATTGAATTTGGCCTCTCCCAACTCATAACTGCCTCTACCTTCTCCGGGTCCACTGATACACCCGAAGTTGACATACACGTCCCAAGAATTTCACCCCTACTGCCAAAACCTCGCACTTACTGAACTTAGCGTATAACTGATGTTCTCTAAGAGCCTGGAGAACAGTCCTCAAATGATCCTCATGCTCCTCCTCTATCTTGGAGTGGATTAAGATGTCATCAAAAAATACTACTACAAATTGATTTAAATAGGGCTAGAACACCCTATGCATTAGATCCATGAATGTTACTGGCGCATTTGTCAATCCAAAAGGCGTCACTGTAAATTCGAAATGCCCATACCACGCCCTGAACGTTGTCTTAGGGATATCAACTTCTCTAACTCTCAACTGATGATAACCGGTATGGAGATCTATCTTGGAATAGACCTACGCCCCTCTCAACTGATCAAATAAATCATCAATCCTTGGCAAAGGATACCGATTCTTGATCGTAACCCTATTTAACTATCAGTAGTCTACGCACAGTCAAAGGGTCTTATCCTTCTTCTTAGCAAACATAACCGGAGAGCCCGAAGGTGAAGTGCTAATTCTAATGAAACCCTTGTCCAACAATTCCTATATCTGGACCTTAAGTTCCTGCAACTCAACCAACGCCATCCTATACAAAGTCATAGAAATGGGCGTGATGAGTATATAAAATACTCATTACAACCCTAAGTTTTACTTAGTTTTTAGTAAGGTTTTTATGGGCAATAAGTTCTAATGCTCTAAATTTTATATTTATGATTAGGTCATCCATTTGGTGAAATTTAAGGACTGGGAGAAAGACAACGAAAAAGTGGAAAATTAGCAAACATAGCACAACAGATCTGACCTTTCAATTTTTCTATATTAATGGGGAGATAAAATGGCTCTAAACTACCTAGAAATACATTCTAGACTTCACAAGCTTTCCAACAAGACCAAGATCACTCAATTCGGAATCCGAACAAGGGAGATGCACAATCGGGAAGTTGGAACAAAAACAAGGAAGCAACTGCAAAGTAGCAACAACGAACCAGTTCTTCTCTCTTAAATTTTAAACATAGAAAATGACATCTGATGGAAATTTTCTTGGTGTATATGGATTCTTGACTTCAAGAGCTTTCCGTAGAGTCTAAGAACGCACAATTCGGAGTTCGGGTGAGAAAGTTATAGCCATGCAAAGGCATGAAGAAATGAAGCAGCATAGGGGGCCACCCACCTACGTGGACCCTACGCACCTACGTGCCCGAGGAGAAGTTTTTTTTTTTTGTGCTTTCCCACGCACCTGCGTGGGCGACGAAAATGAGCCCTAATTTGATCCATTTCAAGGCCCATCCGAGGGGATTTCCATGTGGGGTATAAATCGACCTCATGAGACATAAAATGGAGGATTAGAGGACGTGAGACGTAGAGATAGGCGTAGACACTTTAGGCTTTCAGGAGGAGAGAGCCTAGGGTTTGAAGACGCTTGCAAGTTGTCGCGAGATCGAGAGACGATGCTAGCCACTGCCCCGCCTCAGTTTTCTTCCATTTTCTTTTGTTTTTCTTTGTTTTTTCCTTTTAGAATGTTTTATACTGTTTATGTGGTTTGATGTAACCTGCTACGTAATTAAGGATTAATTTTAGTTTTAATTATTTAATTTAGTTTCTTTGCTATTATTGAATGTCTTATCTCTATTTAATTCCATGCTTGTACTTGGACAACATAGATGCTTAAAGCAGTTTTCAGATCGAGATGATAAAACCCTAGGGACATGAATAAGATTTTGTATAATCAATCATAAAGTAGAGATACTGTGGTTTTACACGTGGCATTGAGGGTAGGTACTAATTCATCCTAGAATTCTAAGGTTTGAGGCAGAGATGCAATATGACCTGCTCTTAGAATAGGGTGTCGATGCTCGTGAGAGATCAACATTTACATAAGATTAACCTGTCATCAATAAAGGCTCTGAAAACCATTAAATGATTTACGAAAACATCCTTCGGATGTAGCTAGGTGAAATCGAAACCCTAGCATTTTCTTTTTATAAATTTTTTACTTTTTAGTTTAATTAAATCACAAACAATTTTGAGACATCTGAATAAAGTAAGACTAAATTAGAATTAGTACTTAATAGGCTCATTCCTTATGGGAACGATAACTCACTCACTACTTTATTACTTGTATACGACACACTACAAGACAAGCAGTGAAGCGCAGCCACCGAACTCCCCAAAAACACCTCGAGCCTCGATCACCGATCGTAGTCTAAACTCGGCCCCCATAACTTTGAGCATCACATTCTCGGGAAGCTACACTAGCCGCATCTCCCGTGACTTTTAACCGAGTGCCAATACTCACATTTGCCTTACCATGATGGTAATGCAAAGTGAAGTCATAATCCTCCGATACTAATCCATCTCGCGCACCTCATAAGCCGAGGTCCCACTGTGTAAAGATATATTTTACTTTGCGGTTCAAGAATACCTGAACTATTCATCATATAGATAGTGGCGCCTAAATCTTCAAGGAAAACTATACGCTAACTCCATGTCATGTATGGGGTAGTTCCGCTCGTGGTTCTTTAGCTGCCTAGAACCATAAGATACCACCCTCTCAGACTGCATCAAAACACATCCCAGTCCGTCCTTAGAAGCATCGTAGTACACTATGTACATCTATCCCATTTCCGGGACTATTAGGATAGGGGCTAAAGTAAGCCTCCTATTTAATTCCTAGAATTCCTTCTCACACTAGTCATTCCACTCAAACTTAACCTCTTTCTGGGTCAATTTCGTCATAGGTGCAACTGATCAAGAGAAATCCTCAATAAATCTCTGGTAGTACCCTACCAATCCCAAGAAACTAATTATCTCAAAGATTGAATTCAGCCTCTCCCAACTCATAATTGCCTCTACCTTCTCCGGGTCCACTGATACACCCAAAGCTGACACTACATGTCTTAAGAATTTCACTCGCAAGTTAAACCTCGCACTTATCAATCCTCAAGGTATAACCGATGTTCTCTAAGAGCCCTGAGGAATGGGCCCTCAAATGATCCTCATGCTCCTCCTCTGTCTTAGACTAGATCAAGATGTCGTCAATGAAGACTACCACAAACTAATCTAAATAGGGCTAGAACACCCTATGCATGAGATCCATGAATGTTGTTGGCGCATTCGTCAATCCGAAAGGCATCATTGTAAATTAGAAATGCCCATACTGCGTCCTAAACACCGCCCTTAGTGGATATCGCCCTTCCTAACTCAACCGACGATAACTCAGAGGAGATTCATTCGGAGTAGACTCAGGTTCTCTCAACCGAACAAATAAATCATCAATCCTTGGCAAAGATATCAATCTCGATCAGAACTCCTATTTAATTGGTGTGTAGTCTACGCATACCGAAGGGGTCTTATCCTCTTCTTAGCAAACAAAACTGAGCGCCCTGTTGGTGAAGTGCCTTGGCCTAATGAAACCATTGTCCAACAATTCCTGTATTTAGACCTTGAGTTCCTGCAACTCAACTAATGTCATCCTATATGGAGTCATAGAAATGGGCGACGTACCAAGGTGTAACTCGATGATAAAGTCTACATCCCTCTGTGGGGGTAATCCCGGTAGCTCATCCGAAAAGACATCCCCAAAGTCGCAAACTACCCAAGGTAGACTCATACCCTGTCTCACCTCCTCCTCCAAGGTAAGGCTTGCTAGCCAACCTACCAACTGTCCGTGCCACCTAGAGTCGTACATAGTCTAGGGTAAAGCACCATGCTTATCTCCCTGAAACATAACTCAAACACCGTCCAGTGTGTATGAAGTAACTCTCCTACGATCACAATCAATGACGACTTGATGTGCCGTCAACCAGTCCATCTCAAGGATGACATCAAACTCCGACATTTCCATGACCCTTAGGTCCACAGTGAGTAGGATCCTACAGATCTCTAACTCACAATCCCGACATATCAGATCAACACTTATCCTAGTTCCTAGGGGAGAGCTTACATGCAATGGCTTTTCCAAGGTCTCGACCTCTAAGCATAATTCTTTTATACATGATGCAGCGATGAATGAATGCGATGCACCAGAATCAAACAGTATCCCTGCTCAAAGGCGAGATATAATAAACATACCCTATATACCTGATTGATCCAGCTCGCTTTAGGAGGAAACAACGTGACACGCCACTAGTCCCTCGTCTGCCCCCGTGGCCTGCTCCTGAAATAAGGTGCTTGCAAAGACCGAGACCGATACCGATTCCCCTAGCCTATACTGGGATAAGGAGAACCCATATCACCGTGTCTCGTGCACGTCCCACCGATGACGGGACCGGCAGTTGTCCCATAACTCCTGGATCCCACCGAGTGGGAAATTCGCTTCATGTGTCCAGCCGACAAGAATAGAAATATACATTAGCTCGCTTTCTAGGAGCTCACCTAGAAAGCCACCTCCTCTCAATGACCATAGCAAATTTCGACCATCGAGTTCATACCCTACTGAGAAGTCCCACAATTTTACCTTCGAATCCGACACCCCTGCACCATCCCCTCAAATTCTTCACCTTAGCCATATCTATGGCCACATAATCATCAACAAAACGGGCTAACTCTGTGAACTTAGCCACTTACTCAAGTACTGTCATCGTCCCCAAGTCCCTCGAGGCTTTGACCCAATCCCACCATACTTGGGACTCACCCTCTACCTAGAATGTTGCTAGTCTTATTCGGGTGGCATCGAAGGTGGCTTCCATAGCCTCCATAATTTTTTCCGACTTGGTGGAACCAATGATCACTAACATCTGGGTCCCTTCCTCCCTAAAGGTTGATACGGTGTGCCTGAACCTTGGAAGTTACTAATCCCTTAGTCTCCCAACAGACTAGTCATAAGTAAGAATTACCACACCATTAGCCCATGAAAGCTTGTCGGTCAAAGCGCCATGGTAGTTGATTATCACCACCCACCTTTCTCAAGGCCCTCTTCCTCTACCCCATCTAAATGAGTAAAATAGCAATGTAGTCTTACATAACATCCATGAATAGATCATGTTTCGTCTAACCATAAAGGCTCAGCGTCTCACTACTAATAGACATCAAATCCTTAACTATTCTGTTCATTCATTTTTTGAACTCCTAAGGTCGTGTTCTCTTACCCTAGTGTTCTTCATTTTCTATATACAACCTATCATATGTATAATCCACACAATATGTAACACACATTATGTAACACAATCATCGCACATCGATTCACAAGAATGCACAATGAATACTTTGATACCAAGCTATGACGCTGATATCATACATCGAGCCCTAGGCATTCATAACCTAAGCTCTGTACTATAACCGCATGTCCTAAACCCATGCCCACCAAGCCCTAGGTATTCATATACCTAAGCTCTCCGATAAAGTCGGACGCTCAAAACCGCGGGTCTCATCGACAACCCGGCCAACGCTATCGTATCACTTCAGGTACTCACATATCTTGATACAACCATATCGCATCCCATTCACCTGGATCCATTCATGCATATATATATTTTAGAAAAATATACAAATTTATCAAAACAGTTCATAAGAGTTCGAGTTACAACTCTCTTATATACAAAATATTACATGTAAAATCTAATTTTTTACAAAGAATTTCTCAAAGCCATGTTCTATTTTCTCTCACACCGTTTGGCCCCGGATGAGGTTCACCACCCGGCATACAACCCGTGACCCGAAAGGGGGTCACCACGACGGGGTGAGCAATGCCCAATAAGGATAACTCCTACAAGGTCTACTCCCCACCTAAGTGCACATGCAATGCCATGTTCACATAATAATACACACATCAACATTCCAATGAAGAATATGCCAATTCTTCATGGAATCCTACATGCCATGAAATGAGATGAGACTCATCATGCTCTTATGTCCCTGAGTCCTCACCGACTCCCTCTACACATGCTTACGCCAATGTGAAAAATCGCCATTCGATGACATCCACTATCATTTTCAAACAAATTTCATTTTATAAAGCAAAATCTTTTTAGATGATACATCATAATGATCATTTTATATTCAAAATCCATGCGCCTTTGTGGGTGGATTGGGTCTCACTACGCTCGCAAACCCAGAATACCGAGTAGCCTTTCAACGTTTGGAACTATGTCTGACCATAATTGGTGAGTTTTTCACTCGAGGGGAGATCTATCCCTTCTTGCTGATGTCTGGCACATATTTTCCGTTTCATGCAATCATGCAACTCGTTGACACCGTCCAGATGCATCGATTCCACCTAATCAAACACCAAATGCGGTCGATTTACTCAATAATGCACTCACACCCATGAAATGAAATGAGATGTTTCCTATGCATATGCAATGCAAAATGCCAATTACATGTTATCCATGTCATGTATAATGAACACTACATGGAACAATTTATTACCCGTACTTTATGCTAACTATGGATAATTATATCGAAAACATATAATTTATATTCATTCATGCTAATATATATAACACCAATATATCAACATATTTACAACACATTCAGCATGTTATAAAATTTCCAACAATAACACACAAAAATAGTTCACACAAACTAGCATTTCCCTGCCATAAATCCGACCATACCTAGCCTTGGAAATAATCTGGACTCAGTCCATAAATTTTAGCTTTTGTTTTATTTATTTATTTTTTTTACAAATTTCAAGACTATCATTAACGATTATAAATTAAATATAAAGGTTTTTAACCTGGCCGAACAATTTCTCTCTCCCAAAAATCCTAACGTTTAAAACTCGGGCCCCACACAAAATAACCACACTGTTTATGGCCCTTAGACCAAGAGGTCCTTTGTTTTGGCACCTACTCGCAGCGCTCGCCGAGTAGATCAACTTTAATTTCTACTAATGACTTTAAATTCGTTTTGAACATAGGAATCTGAAGCCCCTTTTCCTTCTTTTTTTTTTCTTTCCCTCCACGCACGATTTTCCTTATCTCTTTTGTTTTTTCTCATTTTCTTTCATTTCTTCCTTTTCTTTTCTTTTTCTCCTTTTCTCCTTCTTTTCCCTTTCTTCCACCGAATTGTTTTTCTTCTCCCATAATCTCTTCCTTAGTTTGATCCCACAAAGAGGAAACTCCATCTCACTTTTCCTCACATTTTGACTTCATTCTCCATGTGCCATGTGTCACATGGACACATGCACTAGGTGGCAAATGCCACACCACATGGCTCTCATGCCACAGGCCCTCCTTCTAAGCTCTCTATGCGGCATTCACATGATCATGTTACGTGACACCACCCACGTCAATGTTTTTGAACCTGACAGACCGATCGGGTCGAACCACGACCGATAAACTTTTCCGGCCCTGGCCTTCTTAGAACCGCTAGACACTGTAATCGGACCAAACCGCTAAACCGCTGGCCAATCCATCGAACCGGCCTCAACCCAAGGCTTTGTCGGGACCGATGGTCCGCTCGCACTTCGGGTCATTAACGGCCCAATCACCTCCATGTCATAATAAGCCCAAGCCTAAATACTAAAAAGTCCCTATTATTTTGAGTTGGGCCCCATTGATCCAATTTATGCATCCATTTACGTGTGGATGTTGTTTTATAAAGACCTTGGTTTTTTGTGCCAACCGATGCTGGGATTGCTTGTCATGTACCAAAATCGTTAAAAATCTATATTCGAGGGCCTTTAAACCTCGAACTCGTGGGAAAACATGGAGGATCCACTAGCAACAATGACTAATGTTAGATAAATCTGAAAATATTATATATATCATTCATCAACTTGTTAGATTAATTGCGAAAAACAAGCATTTATATATATATATTAGTTAGAATAAAATAATTAATTTTAATTTTTTCGATATATTAAGTTTAAACATTAAAATTATTTCATTTTATAAAATTTAAAATATTATTATAATTTCAATTATATTTAATAATATCAAGTATTAAAGATAAATATTATATGATTTTTAATTTATTTGCATATATATATATATATATAATATTAATTTTAATAATATATTTATTACGCCACTAGCTTCAATCGCTTGCCAACCGCATTCAATCAAAGTGAACCGTGAACCGATAACTTTTCCGCTTCGCTCACCGGGGTCCGTTTCTTAAACATTGCTCCATGTGTCATCCGACAATCGCCAAATACGCGAAATTTTTATTGCTCGAATCCAACGAGAAATTCACTGGGATACTGTATTTGCCAGACGATTCTAACTACAGCCTGCTTTATTATCCGAGATCTAAAATTTTTGGAAGTTTTCAACTTTACTACAACAAAGAATTATCGTTTATTTTTTTAAAAATTGTACTTCTTTTCCTGCTTACACTTTAACGTAAATTGAAAATTTTCAAAATTTTGAAGGTGTCTCTTCAAAAGACACTTTTAATGTAAATTGAAAATTTTCAAAATTATGAAGGTGTATTTCTTCAAAATACACTTTCAACGAAATAGTACAAAGGTGTATCTTCAAAAAACACTTTCAGTGTAAATTGAAAATTTTCAAAATTGTGAAAGTGTCTCTTCAAAAGACACTTTCAACAAAATAGTGCAAATGTGTCCCTTCAAAAGACACTTTCAATGTAAACTGAAAATTTCCAAAATTTTGAAGGTGTCTCTTCAAAAGACACTTTAATGTAAATTGAAAATTTTCAAAATTATGAAGGTATCTCTTCAAAAGACACTTTCAATGTAAATTGAAAATTTCCAAAATTTTGAAGTTGTCTTTTCAAAAGACACTTTCAATATAAATTGAAAATTTTCAAGTACTACGGCGTCTCTTCAAAAGACACTCAACGAATAATGCAAATGTGTTCCCTTTAAGACACTGTACAGAATCAAAATTTTCAAAATTACGAAAGTAGCTTCTTCAAGCACTCTTTCAACGAATAGTGCAAATGTGTCTCTTCAAAAGACACTATCGCTGTAAATTTAAAAATTTTCAAAATTACGGCGCGTTCTTCAAAAGGTACTTTCAATGAAAGGTAAGTTTATTTCTTCAAAAGACACTTTCAATGTAAATTAAAATTTTTTCTAAAATTATTAGCTGCTGCATTAAGACACCTCACCAAAACAAGATAAAGATGTCTCTGAAGGTATTTTCGACGAATTAAAATTTTTCAGGGAATTACGAGTCATTTCTTCAAGACACTTCATCGAAATAAGACAGCGTCGTTTTTCAAAAACACTTTCAAACAGAATTCAAAATTTTTCAGACTACTTAAAGTTGCCTATTCAAAAGACACTTAATGAAATAATACAAAAAATGACTTTTCATAAAAGACACATTCTAATATAAATTAGAAATTTCAAAATTTTAGAAAGTGTATTTTCAAGAAACATTTTCTGGGATTGACATAAACTACACTCTGTATTTGCATTATTTTAAACCTATTGTATTAGAAGAATTTTTATTTTTTAAAAAACTAAATGTCTAAAAACTCCTAATTAGATCCAATTCCTAGTTATTATTATACAATGAATAGTAGTGGAAGGATTATGTGTGACAGTATTATGATTATTGTAGTACATTAAATAGTAATTGAAGGAGTACATCTTACATGTGACAAATAAAGGGAGTTTTGTGTACCACATTGGAGATAGAGACATGGGGAAAGACTTTAAACTGATTCAACTTTTCCTTTCCTGGTTTTCCTATATGTACGGGATATTAAAGCAATTATGCTTTAAATACGGAAGTTCAAAAAATAATTTCAAAATTACCTTAGTTTTTTCTGATTAGGTGAGAGAATTTTAACCTAATGTTTTAAATAAATGATTTTAATTGATGCTAAAAAAATATATAAAGAAAATGTCTTTTAAAAAAATGACTTTTGTTAATTGTAAAAAATAAAGTTTTCTATTCAAGTTGTCTTTTCAAAAGACAATTTTGATTGATTGTGAAAATTTTGGTCGTCTTGATAAAAGATGATTTTAGTCATTTTACTAATAGTTCTTCATCTTTCATCTTCCCAAATTATCTTTTTAAAAGACGAATTCTCCTTATTTTTAAAATTTTATAAGAGGAAAATCATTTCTTGAGGAGACGATTTTTTATCATAAAAAATTATGAAAATTTGTAAAGATGATTTTTCCTTTATCCCACTCTCATTAAAAAAATTAAAAATATTTTTATTTTTCTTCTCCATGCAATGGTCTTTGTAAAATATATTTTTCTATTTTTTATTTTTTCTTAGGCAAATAGTTTTACAAAAACAATGGTATTATTTCAAGGAAAATGAACATCTCTTTGCTGGCTAAACTTGGTTGGAGGCTCCTAACTGAAGATGACAGCTTGTGGACCAAAATTATTATCAGCAAATATATGGAAGATAGAGTTGATCATAGCTGCTTGACCCCAGACGGAACTCCCCGAATGTGGAGAGTGTACAAGTTAGTGGCAGCGGGCAAATGTTTTACGTAAAGGATTAAGATGGAAAATGTACAATGGCAACAAGACTCTCTTCTGGCGAGATCTTTGGATCGGGGATACTCTATTATTAAAGACATCCCTACAAAACATTTCATGACCAGAGTCGTATAACACAGTGATGCAGGAAATTCTAAAATAAACATTGGGAATTTAATATTCATTATGAAAATTTATTCGAGGTTGTAAGCCTTGAGGCATGATTTGGAAGTCTTGTTAATATTTTGATTTTGAGATATTTTATTTTATAAAGATTTGATCTCTAAGTCAAAATAGTAATTATTTTATTTAATATAGAAAGTTTATTTATCTGGAGTTGCTATTTCTTTTTAGAAAGATTTGCATTTAGGAGTTGTTTTATTTAAATTAGAAAGTCTAGTTTTCCAAATCAAAGTAGAAGTTGCTTTATATGATTTAGAAATTATGAGACCTATATATACCCCCTTAATGTAGTCTTTGAGAAATCGCCAAGCTTTAATAATATTTTTTCATATTTCACTTTTTAAAAGTTCCCTTGTTCTTATCTCTTTAGTGCGGATTTCTTTATGCGATAGTTCTTTTTTGCTTTCTTATTCTACATGATTTCTCGCTACGAAATATATATCTTGCTCTTTAATCTCTTACATGATTAACACCCCAAATTATATCATAACAGCTTTACAAGATGCAGCAGATAATACAAGAATGATATTTTCTTAATAAAATAATGTTAAAATAAATAAAGAAACCCTAATTTATACAAAGCATAAAGTGTAAATTGGTTGGCTTTCTACCAATTTAGGACTTAAGCAACATAATCTCATAAGATTGTATGCCAAAAGCAGAGTATAGTATAAGTTGAATTGTAAATAAACGTAAGACGCAGTGGACCTTGTGCAACAAAAGGGAAATTAAGATAAAGGTAGAGAGACCAAAAATATCTCATTTTTGGTCTCCAAAAGAGAGCTCATATGGTTGGGAGAGAAGAAGAGAGAAAGGAAGAAGAGAAAAGAAGAAGAAGAAGAAAAGAAAAGAGAAGAGAAGAAGAAGAGCCAAAAAGGTATGGAATTTAAGTTTTGTATGGATTTCCACAAATTGTATGGATTTCCATGTAATCAGACAGATAGTAGCTTGTCCCCAAACTCATATTTTTATTAGGATTTCATCATAACCCTAGATTTCTTGAAAGCAGGCTTTCAGAAAACCCTAAATGGTACAAGAATACAAACCTCCCTCGAGGTCGGGATTCACATTTAATCAAGCATCGGGAGCTCGCCAGAATAAATTTAATCTAATTTTTATAAGTTGTTTATATACGGGTTATACCTATATTAGAGTTGTTTTGGGAGTAATTCATGAAAGGTTTTGAAGTAAGATAAGTATTGAAAGATGATCTTAGTATAAAAGAGGTTACAAGATGAATATGGAGTGGCTTTGATGTATGTAATTGAGTATTGAGCTGGCTTGGGTGGAACATATGGAAAAGAGAAAACCACCATTTCGGCAGCATTTCGAGGTTTGGTACCAAGACAAACAAGGTGGTACTAGTACCACATGTGTTTGCCGATCGGGTACCAGTACTCAAAAAGTCTGCAGATCGATACCCAATGTTCTGTTTTGGACTAGCGTTAGTGTTTTGGCCATAACGTGGTCATTTCTTGTTTGAATTGAGTGATTCAAGTTGTTGGGTAAAGTAGACTTCAAGAAGAACAAATTTCCCTAAAATAGGTATCTTCACCTCCCGACCCATTTGGTCCGTAGTCACTGGGAAGTGGGGCTATGTTCAGCCAATTTATGGTTCTATTTTGAACATAGAGTGTTCCTATCATTTGTGACATATCTTAAGCTTCCCGATGTCTGATTGGGTGATTCCGCTAGAGAAGAACCCTTGAAGACCTTACTAAATATTACACTGAAACTAAATGAATGATGAGTTAAGACCTGAAATATATTTCAGATCGTCTTTAGGTAAAAATATAGCAAACTTAATGCCCTATGATAGATAGTACATTCCTAAATAAGTATAAGTCTAATAAAAGTACAAATAAGTATATGAATTTGTTATATGAAAAGGTACAGCCTAACATGTATATAAAATATTTGATACTCGAATATCTCCTAAGTTTACATGATATCGTAGGTATTCATGTGCGCGAGATATCTTTCTAATACGCAATGTTCTATTAAGAAAACATAATAATAATCGATTGTCTCCGCCATGACCGGGTATTTGATAGATAGACATGCCTATAGGGACACACAATACGCGAACATACCGATATATCGAGGCCTCCGCTTAATGATGACATAGATCCCTTGATCACTATATGGCCCTGCTCGTCATACAGAGATCACCGTCTCGCACAGCTGATAGTACCTTTCGGGTACTACGTATAGAGAACAGTTGATGGTACTTTCTGCACATACGCTCTCTCTCTCAGGATCCACTTTGTGGTATTCGCAGGCATGAACATAAAAGAAAATGAAAAGTATATGTAAAGGAAATGTATAAAGTATAGTGATATGATATGAGAAGTATAGCATCAAGGCGCGTATGATAGTATACGCCATAAGAAATACAATATAAAGTGACACGAAAGGTATATGAAATATGATAAGAAAAGAAAGATGTTATGAGAAAAGAAAGTAGACATGAGAAATGGAATAAATATATGTACATGTTATATGTGTCATAAGGATATGCATGTGTTTAAAGTGGGATGACCCCTTGTTAGAGGTCGTCTATATGTAAATTCTACCAAGCTATGTTTAGCACGGGTGTTCGGCCCGTGTAGGTACGTATGAGGAAACAAGAGGGCAAGACGCCCACATCGCAGCGTGGTCAACACATCACTAGGGGTCCACTGGAAGATTTTTGGTATAATCTATATGTCTTTTTGTTTCTTTTGCAAACAATGAAAATATTGTAAATGTTAAACACTTCCATATATAGAGCTTGTATTTATATTTTGTAATCCGCTGCTACATAATGTAATACAAGTTAAATGTTTAACATTATAGGTATGAACAAGCTTAAAGTGTATAAGTTATAGTAAATAACTATAAGTGGTATCAGAGCCCCAACTGGGGTGTCACAATTGATTGGTATCAAAGCCCCAACTGGGGGCATCACAATTTAGTGGCATCCCGATTCTGCTCGACCCGCCAACCGTACCGGATTCGAGATGGGGTGTTATATATTCTTTGGAGCGGGCAAGTTCATGGCTTCTTATCTCTTGGTGATTCCTGAGCAGTGAAGTAAGCACCTATCCTTCTATAGCTTCTACTCATCTTATCATCTTCTCTTTTTAACTTTCCAAATCTAGTTCCATACTTCTAAAACCTTTCCATATACTTTATTTCATCCTATAAACCATAAAAATCATCATCCCTAACCTAGGGAAACCCCAACCATGCATACTCCTTAGCTACCTTAAAAAACAAAAAAAAATCACAACCAACTCAAAATAAGGTAGTTTTGCATCAAATCAAACTCTAATATTTCCAAACCTAAATCCTTCATTCTAAAACCTTAATTTCATCATAAATAAACCTCAAATGTTCTATAACCTTTGGAACCAAACTTGTCCTCTTACCCTTAAAAGTTACATCCTATACCCCTAAACTACCACAAACTCATCCCAAACTTACCCAAACTGTTAGATCATCCATCACGATCCCATCCTTGCATCAAAGTGGTATCAGAGCTTGTGGTTTGATGGCTGATCATAAGCTAAAAGGCATTCTTGATAATGAAGGCAAGAGTTCTAGTCATGATTCAAGTGGTTCGTAAAGCCCAAGGTAAAGACTTATTGCTGATCTTGAGATTCTTATTCAGCGTCTACAAAACCACTTGAGATTTCATAAAGACCCTATGGTTATGAAGGACTTGGTTAGCGAAGACAAGAGCGAGGAGGAACATGATGATGAAGAAGAAGAAACTGTGCGACCTAGTCAACTTCAAAATTTCTTAGAGTGCAAGAAGGTTAAAGACAAACATGTAAGAGACTATGATTATCAAAGAAGGTATGATGGTTGCTACCATGATGGTGACTACTATTAGAGGCATGGTGATTATCATGAAGACTCAAGATTCACTTAAGACTTTATATTCCACAATTTGAAGGAAGAATGCATGCGACGACTTTAGATCGGGCTTAATATGGTGGAACGTGTCTTTGAGTATTGTGACCCCCCTGAGAACAAAAGGGTGAAGTTGGTGGCTATCAAGATGCGCAAGAATGCTTCTTTTTTTGTGGGAAAACTTGAAGAGGTAGTGTGAAAGAGATGGTAAAAAGAATATTCAAACTTACGAAAAGATGAAGAAATAACTAAAAAGGAAGTACCTTTGCTTTAACTATCGCTAAGACATCTACCTCAAAACTCATAACTTTAAGCAATGAGATTTTAGTGCGGAGGACTATTCGACTGAATTTGAAAACTTGATGTTCAAGGGAGACTTAAGAGAGGCCGAGGAAAAATCCATAGCTTGCTACCTTGCTGGTATGAGATTTGATATTGCTAGAATTATATATATGCAACCTTATAACACTCTTCAAGATGTGATAAAGCTTGCTTTGAAAGTTGAGACTCTAAAAAAGTATAGAAGTTCTACAAAAACTAGGAGTGTGGCTAAAGAAGGGTTTGCTGAAGATTCGACTTCTAGGAATCCTAATGATGCTAAAACTACCCCCAAACCTTAAGTAAAAAGTGAAGTACATAAGTTGCAACAAGAGTCAACTTATATGTCAAAGAGATGTTATAAGTGCCAAGAGTTCGGGCATATTGCTTTTGAATATCCTAACCGGAAAGTGGTGGCCCTAGTTGAGGAAGATGAAGCCATGGAAGAAGATGTTGAAGTGGGAGTTGAATCCAGCCATGTGTAAGAAGATGAGGAAGAGCCATTATGCCCGCGACTTCCTTACTTGCTCAAAGGAGCCTTTAAGGTTGGAGCAGTTGCTAGTAGAAGAAGATTGGTTGTGATCCAATGCTTTTCACACAAGGTGCACATCTATGGCAAAGTTTCTGATTATTGATAGTGGGAGCTTTAAGAAGTGTGTTTCCATGGAGATGGTGCAAAAATTGGATTTGAAGATGGTCCCACATCCAAAACCTTATAATCTTTGTTGGCTTCAAAAGGAAAGTGATATCAAGGTAAAACATAGATTCCTTGTCTCATTTACAATTGGAAAGCATGACAAGGATGAGATATGGTGTGATTTTGTTCCAATTGATGCTTGTCACTTGTTGCTCGGAAGACTATGGTAATATGATCGGAAGGTAATTTATGATGATTCCAAAAACACCAACACATTCCACCAAGATGGCCATAAAATTATCTTGGCACATATGAAACCAACAACGGCTTTAGAAACCAAACTTTACGAGAAGAGTTCTTTGTTGTCAATATCTGAGTTGGAGAAGAAAATTAAGCTAATTCAAATGTGATGGCTTTGGTTGTTGTTGAAGACTTGGTTTGGGTTCATCTTATCAAGGATAGATTTCTGGCTTGGTAATTTTGAAGGCTCAAGTTGATGGTAGATGGTCCTTTCAACATCATTGAGAAGATTTGAGAGAATAATTACAACTTGGAGTTGCCAGACGATTATGATATCTTACCTACATTTATTGTCAATGATATGAGGTCTTATCATGGCAAAAACTTAAGGACAAGTCTTTTTTCCCAACTATGGGGGATTGATGCAAGAGCTTCTACAACAAACATTAGGAATTCGATATTCATTATGGAAAATTTAGATTCGGGAGGTTGTGAAGCCTTAAAGATATGATTTGGAGTCTTGTTACTATTTTGATTTGGAGTTGTTTTATTTTAAAAAAATTTGATTTCCAAGTCAAAGTAGTAGTTACTTTATTTAATTTAGAAAGTTTGTTTTACCAAATAGAGCTTTATTTCTTTAAAAGATTTGTCCTCAGGAATTGTGTTATTTAAATTAAAAAGTCTTGTTTTCCAAGTCAAAGTATGAGTTGTTTAATCTGATTTAGAAAGTATGGGGCCTATATACACCTCCTTAATGTAGTCTTTGAAAATCGATTCAAGTTTAATAATATTTTCGCATTTCTCTTCTAAGAGCCTCTCTTGTTCTCTTATCTCTTTAGTGAATTCCTTTGAGTAACGAGTCTGTTGTTTCTTGTCTCTAGGTAGATTTCTTGGGTGGCGAAGTGTATATCTTGTTCTCTAATCTCTTGGGTGGATTCCCTTAAGTAGTAAGTTCATGGCTTCTTATCTCTTAGTGGATTCCTTGAGTGGTAAATTAAGTACCTATCCTTCTATAACCTCTATTAATCTCATCATCTTCTCTTTTTAACTTTCCAAATCCAATTCTCTAACCACAACCCAAAACTTTCAAAATCTTGTTCCATACTTCTAAAACATTTCTATATACTTTATTTCACCCTATAAACCATAAAAACCATCATCTCTAACCTTCGAGAAACCCCAAATTGGGTGGCACGACTCTTAACCCACCTTAGAAAAACCTAAAATCACAAATTAGCTCAAACAATGTTGTTTTGCATCAACCAAACCCAAACATTTCCAAACCTAAATCTTTCATTCTAAACCTTAATTCCCAAACATTTCAAACCCAAATCTTCATTCTAAACTCAATTCCATCATAAAAAAATTCTCAACAAGCCTTATAACCTTTGGGAAACTTACCTATCCCCTTACCCTGTGCTTTTACGCCATATACCCCTAAACTACCACAAACCCATCCCAAACTTACCCAAACTGTTAGATCATCCATCACGATCCCGTCCTTGCATCACACAATGCATGAATATTGGATTTATGGGGGTGGATGGAACTAGAGCATGCTTGAGGCTCTTCTTACCCCACGAGTGAAGGTAGGATTGTTTCAATATTTCTCTAACCCGCTGAGAGAGATAGATGAATCTGTTGGGCAAATGATTGAGAATGACAAATTTAGCACTAAGACAACTTATAACTCACTAAACTATGCAGTCCCGCATCATCCTTGGTCAATCCTGGAACCTTATTTGGAAGCTTCAAGTTCCTCTGTAGATCAGGTTATTTTTGTGGGTGTTTCTCCATGGCAAGACAATGACAAATCAGGAGAGATTTCGTCAAGGCTTCACGACAGACCTTACTTGCAATTGCTGCCCCGGAATAGCTGAGGATTTGTCCCACCTTTTTTGTTATTGTCCCAAAGCTCTGATGGTGTGGGATTATTTGGAGGTCAGTGATGTAATGCATAGCCAGCACCACCTACCTTTTGAAGAATGGATCCAGTTGCATCTCACCAATATGTTCAGACCTACGTTAAAAGGAATGGAATGGAATGGAATGAGTTGTTTGTTGTAACTATCTGGTGGATTTGGCGTTGGAGAAATGATCAAGTTTTTAAGAAAATTAAGATCCTAGTATCTGAGAAAGTTTCTCTAATCAAGAATTACTACCATGAGGTGCATAACATTTTGTCTAATCACGATCTTATTAGTCGAAGGGACGATAGTGTCATTTTGGCTTGGGTAGGGTTGACGACTCCACCACCAATTTGGGCTAAACTAAACACGGATGGTTGTGTTAATCCATCCTTACGAACAGCAGGGGGAGGAGGTTTGTTACAAGATCACAAGCGCACTGATTCAGCTTCATAAAGAAACTCAGCATTGTTCGCCTACGGAGGTGGGAGTTATGGGTTTTTCTTATTGGTCTTCGGTCATTTAGGAAAAGGGGATCAGACATCTTATTGCAGAAGTGGATTCCAGGCTGATGTATGAGCAGATCATCTCCACAAGACTACCGAAGAATAAGATAAGTAGTATGCTTCGTGAATGTACCAAGCTTCTTCGCTATGCATGAACGGTTGATGTTAGGAATGTTTACAAAGAACAAAATAGAATGGCAGATGGCTTGGCCAAGTTGGCTCGTTCCTTCGCCAATAGAGAGATCATAGTTTGGTAGACTCCTCCCAAAAAATCACACGGAATATGAAGTTGGATAGTACTGGTTGTCACGGACTTAGTCTCCCTGCTAAGCTCCCGTGCGGCACTTAGACAACTCGCCCCTCGGATGTTGCTAAGTCAGCCTCCCACTTGCCTTGCTTGCTAGCTCGGCTTCTACCCACGGCTTGGAAGCGAAGAGAACTTGAGAGAACACTTGAAAGGAAGATTGCTCTTTATTGAAGAATGACTCTTTACAATGCTTTGAGAGCTCTTGGCTTGGTGGTTTGCAAATGAGGCCACCACCTCCTTATATAGCCACCTATGGAAGTGTGTAGAACCTTTGAAGGTTCCCCACAAACCTAGAGAATTCTAGAATATTCTTCTATGTACACATATGTACAAGAGGTCTCTAGAAGAACCTAGGATGATCTCCTTCCTTCCATACCCTTCTACACAAGTGTGGACTTCTCCTAGTCTTCTAGAACCTTCCATATCCTTCAGCGAAGGAGGTCTCTCCAAGTTCCTAGAATCTTCCCACTCTCCCCCATATAAGCCCTCATAGCTCCATATGATCAAGAGAGGGGCTTTCCATGAGTGAGGGTGTGACATTCTCCCCCACCAAAGCCGCAGACGTCCTCGTCGATCTTTCGGCCCGAAACTGATCGATCTGTTTCTGGAACTGCCACAAAGTATCTGCTAGCTCCCAACTGGCTTCACTCTCTGGTAGTCCCTTCCACTTCACTAAGTATTCTTTGTAGGGCTGAAAGTTTTTCTTCCTCCTGACCTGCCCCGCCATTATGTAGCGTCCACCTTTGTCATAGGATGTGACCACTAATGAGGTGCCTCGTGAGAAATCTCTCGTCCCGATCCTCTTATCTTCGTGATAGGGCTTTAGATTGCTGACATGGAAGACGTGTGATGAACCTTTAGCCTTATGGTGTAACTCCTCGACTTTGCAGGACACCTTACCAACTCCATCCCAGCACGGGAAAGGGCTCAGACTTCCTCTACAAGTCCTCAGGTAATCTTTCAAAGGACTTGAACTGCTGGGGTAGAAGTTTTATGCACTAAGTCTCCAACCTCGAACTCGCATGTCTCCCTCTTCTTGTCGCCCACTTTTCATCTTCTTATGTCTTCTTTCTAAGTATGAGCTTATGTTAGCTTGCCTCGTACATCCTTTAGCAAATTTGTAAAGCCATTGGACTCTTCCCCAGATACCCCGATCAGGAGTGTGAGGAGTCATTGGTTGTTGCTCGATGACTATCTCGAACGGACTCCTCTCGGTCGTCTCACTCCTCTGTAGATTATAAGAGAACTGAGCCACATCTAGCAACTTGGCCCAGTCTGTCTGATTAGCACTCACAAAGTGCCTCAAGTATAAGGGCATTCACCCGTTCCGTCTGCCCATCCGTTTGTGGGTGAAAGTTAGTAGAGAAGTGAAGTTCCGTGCCCATGAGCTTGAAAAGCTCCATCCAAAACTTCCCAGTGAAGCGTGAGTCACGATCACTGATGATGAACTTAGGTAGCCCCCAATACTTCACCACGTTTTTGAGGAATAGCCTGCCGTCTCCTCCGGCTGCAACTCTTGTGGGCTGCTATGAAGGCAGCACTTTAGAGAACCGGTCCACCACCACTATGATAGACCCACATCCCTCGGACTTGGGTAGGCCAATGATGAAATCCATGGTGACGCTCTCCCAAGGCCGCTCCGCTATAGGTAGTGGCTCAAGCAATCCCCTGGGCTGATGTTGCTCCACCTTGTCTTGTTGGCACATAAGACAAGTCCTTATGTAAGTCTCCACATCATCCCGTATCCCGTACCGCAGCAGACGTGCACTCCAGAAGTGCCCCTGGCATCGGCCGCCTCGATGACCGTACCCCATTTGGAGTCACACACCTTGACAGATTCTCCAGAGGCTTCCCACTTAGGCACGTAAAGTCGCTTCCTCTTCGTAGAGCAGACCGCCCTCTACCTAGAACTGCCGTTTTTCTCATGAGCTAACGTGGATGAGATTCTTAGCTATTGGATTGGCAGCAGAATCTCCTTTATAGATCCACTCATCTCTCCCCGGGGCTGGCTAGTAATGGATGCTACTCTACCTTACTGGGCCGGGCTGCACGGGCCACGTTGATTACCGCGGCCCGGCTTGTATTCCAGTCAAGGTAGTCAAACTCCTCACCAGAAGTCCCGCTTTCACCTTGCCCGCTTGGGCTTAGCCTCTTCCTGGTCCGAAGCAGCTAGTGCAGCAACATTATCCCGTCTCACTATGAAGTGTGACCCACAGATCGTGTTCCATGTCCGTAGCAATGATGATGGCCGTCATCTCCCTTCTCTCGACCATGCACCACTTCTCTCCTGTCATTGAGCTTGTGGCTTTCAAAAGCTATGGGGCGTCTCTCCAACATAAGAACCCCTCCAATAGCAAAGTCGGGAGGTAATCGTTGTGTACTCTCGAATACCTTGGTGCGGTCGCAGCGCCTAACACCGGCTTCCTCCATCATGGCCTTCTTTCAAGTCTTCAAAGGCTTGCCGACATTTCATCCCACGTCCATGCCTTACTCCTTCCTTGAGAAGGTCCTGGCTTCAATGGAGCCGCTTCTCGCCGAGTACCCCTTTTATGAACTCAATGAGGTAGTTCACTAGTCTGTATGACCCAGTTGTGGCACCTTAGTAGGGGGATCCCATTGGATGGCTTTGATCTTGCTCTCATCCATCATGAGCTTGCCATCCTTGATGCGATGTCCTAGGAAGCCCACTTCTCCAAGAGCGAAGGAGCATTTCTCCTTCTTCACATATAGCCTATTCTCGCTTTAATAAATTTTTAACACTACTTAGATGATCAACATGCTCCCTCCAAGGTGTTGCTATATATAACAATATCATCTAGATATACCAATTACAAACTTATCCAAGAAAGGATGGAATATCTTGTTCATCAAAGCGTAATGTAGTGTAAGTACTAGTAAGACCAAAGGGCATCACTAGGAACTCATAAGAGCCATATCTCGTCACACAAGTAGTCTTCGGCTCATCCCCTTCAGCTATCCTCACTTGGTAGTAGATCGATCGCAAGTCCAGCTTCGTGAAGTACCTTGCTCTACCAAGTTGATCAAATAGGTCGGCAATGAGAGGGATGGGATACTTGTTCTTGACCGTCACCTTGTTGAGCGCCCGGTAGTCGATGCACATCCGTAGTGACCCATCGTGCTTCTTTTGGAACAAGACCGGTGCACCATAGGGAGCCTTAGATGGTTGGATGAATCCGGCATCCAGCAACTCTCTAGCTGTCTTCTAACTCCTCTAACTCCTCGGGGTGCCATCCTGTAGGGCCCCCATATGGGGTTTTGGTTCCTGGCTCCAACTCGATCTTATGATCTTCCTCCCTGTGAGATTCGAGCAGTCCCAGTGGCATTACATCTTTGAACTCATCTAGAACCTTCTTAACTCTCCATGGGCATAGGATCTCCCATAGGGCTGACCCGTCTTCCTTAAGGGCCACCATGTAAGTCACCTCATTCTTTTTCAACCCCTTTTCTAGTTGCATAGCCGACAGCATAGGGGTCTTAGCTTTGCCCTCGGTGATTGTGGGAACCATACATGGTGCCTCATCTTCTAAGATAGCCATGGAACGTAGAAAAGGTAAAGGCACAACTTTTACCTGACGAAGGAAGTCCATCCCGAGCACTATCTTGAAGTCATCCATGGGTGCCACCGTGAAGTTAACCTTGCCTTCCCACCCGCCCGATCTCTTCATCACACCCCACGAGCTACTCCTTGTGATGGCTTCTGCATGAGTTAACCCGCCTTGAGCCATCCCGTCGCTCCTTGATGTTTGAGCTTCTGAGTCTCTTGCCTCCTCCTCCGAGACAAAGTTTGGCACCTGTCTATCACTAGCCTTGGTGGACATCCCATTCACCTCGGCCTCCACATACATGAGTCCCTTGCTTTGAGGCTGCTCCTTAGCTGGCTTGACCTTGAGGGCATTCAACAGTTGCATTGACCCCATGTGAGCATCGTCGCTCTCTTGCCCGGTCTCCCTCTCGATCAAGGCGTTGAGGGCCTTTCTTTTAGGACATTCCCGTGCCCAATGTGGGCCATTGCATAGGAAGCAGTTAGTCTTTGGATTGAAATCTTTGCATCTGTCCCCGCTCTTACCCTCCTTGTTAGAGGCCGCACCTGATCCTTCCTTAGTATTATGGCTCTTGTAGCCCTTGTCTCCCACCTTGACATGGCCACTCCTGAAAGATGTCTTAGACTCCAGATGAGTCTCCCTTCTGAAATCCATAAGTGACTCGCTTGCCTGCCATGGCTGGCTAAGTCTCGCACAACCACGTCTCCTTAATCCTTTCGCCAAATTTCTGTAGGTTGTCCATGAAGTTGAAGAGAAGCTCATTCTCATTCATATCAAAGTGCCTCAAGCATTAGGAAGATAGAACCCTTGACATAGTCGCGACGATCCTATGCCCGAGATGCCTGATCTTTCTACGTGCCATGTATCCCACATCCTCAGCGTAGAATTGCTTTGTGATTTCTCTTTTGAAATCCGCCCACGTGTCTATGGTGCATGTTCCTTTTTCTATATCCATAAACCTTCTACGCCACCATAGAGTAGCATTATCTATGAGAGGAGAGTAGCTGAGCGTATCTCTAGTAGCTCATTTTCTGGGTTAGCGCCATTGCCTTAAAATAAGATCTTCCATGTGCCACGTAGAGCCATCAAGCCCTAGCATCCCCTCCTCTCCCAGCTGAAGGTGGCTCGGTACTCCACCCTCGGCCTTCTCATGTGGGTGGTCATAACCCGAGCTCACAACGCCGCTCATAAATGGCCACCTTTGCCCTCACTTCTTTTCATGTTTGGTCAAGACCTCCATTCTTGACTCTAAGCTTGCGAGCATGTCTAGGACCTTCATAAATTCCTCATGTGACACCACCGGGACCGGCGAGTCATGGATCCCCTCTTGAAGGTCCTGGATCTGCACCCTGAGATCCTCCACCTACCTTTCCCATGCTCCGCCTCCATGAGGTCCACTCCTCCTGTGTCCGCCATCACGATCTCCAACCGCATCACCCGAATGTCCAAGCTCGTGAGAGGATCACTTCAGACTTGTCCTTCTTCCCCTTCCTTAGATGGTCGGCGTCCCTTCCTCGGACTTGCTTGACAACTCTCTTCACATGAGAGCCTCGACATTGTATCCTCCAATTCCCACACGGTCGCAACCTAAGCCCGATACCGAACCTATCACTCACTTAGTCTCCCTACTAAGCTCCTATGCACTTAGACAATCCCGCCCCTGATGTTGCTAGCTTCAGTCTTCCACTGTCTTGCTTGCTAGCTCGGCTTCTACTCACAGCTTGGAAGCAAAGAGAGAGAACACTTGAAAGGAAGATTTGCTCTTTATTGAAGAATGACTCCAATGCTTTCGAGAGCTCTGGCTTCAGGCTGCAACCAGGCTACCCACCTCCTTATATAGCCACCTATAGAAGTGCGTGTAGAACCTTTGGGTTCCCACAAAACCTTAGAGAATTCTAGAATATTCTTCTATGTACACATATGTACAAGAGGTCTCTAGAAGAACCTAGGATGATCTCCTTCCTTCCATACCCTCTTCCACACAAGTGTGGACTCTCCCAGAGTCTTCAGAACCTTCCACATCCTTCTAGCAAAGGGAGGTCTCTCCAAGTCTCTAGAATCTTCCCACCTCCCTATATAAGCCCTCATAGCTCCATATGATCAAGAGAGGGGCTTTCCATGAGTGAGGGTGTGACATGGTGCCCTTTGGCCCAAGAAAGTGAGTGGTACCTTGATGTAATAGGCTTTCTTCCAAATCAAAAATAAAAAAATAAAAACCGATATTATTTTTACAAAAATTATTTTTTCCTCTTTTTAATAGTTTGTAAATAATTTTTCTATATATATATATATATATATATATATATATAAAGATCTTTACTAAGATTACAACATGATAATAAATCATCTTATATTTGTTTTTTGGGTAAAGGTGTAAAAACTAAAAACCCTCCTCAGGTTTTCCCAAATATTCCATTTATATCTTAATCTTTTTTTTTTTTTTTTGTCTAAAAAGACCCTTAGCTATTTCTCCATTAGCTCATTTTAGCCCCTATCTTAACAAAACAGCTAAGTTGGCTATTAAATAAGACATATGACAGATAAATATTGATGTGACAAATAAACACTGATGTGGCATTATCGGACCCACACACTCTCTCCTCCTTCACCATCTCTCCCCTTTCTCCTCCTCTCTTTCTCTCCCTCTCTAACCCTCACGAGCCCCTCCCAAATACAAGCCCAACACCCTAACCCCTAACCCAACCCCAGCACCCCACACTACGCCCAAGTCGTTTTTTTTTTTAATTTTCCTTTTTTAACCCTTAAATTTTTATTTTTATTTTTAAAATCTAATAAATAAAAATTCAAATTTTATTTTTAAATAGAAATAAATTATTTTTTAATTTAAATATGTTAAATAAAAAATCAAATTGATGAATTTGAAATATTTTAATATTAAATATTATTTCAAATTGATGAGTTTTAATATTTAATACTAAATATTAAATAATTTTATTTTAAAAAAATAATCTATTTTAATACAAATTTTGATAAAAATCAATGGCTAGGTTTTTTTTTTAAAAAGAAAATCAAATTTATTTTAAAATATTATTTAAAATGTTAAGTAATGGCCAAGTAGAAGCCTCAACAAAACCCCGTTGGATCGCCTTGAAAATGGTTAGACTCTAAAGGAAATGGGTGGAAGAACTCTCCCTGAGTGCCCGTCTACGTGGGGCCAACCCAAGATTTCTCCTTTGCTCGCACGGATGGAAGCTGTTATCCCTATCGAGGTTGGTCTACCCACCATCCAAACAGATACGCCAGATTCAGAAAATGCAGAATCAATAGTCAGGGAGTTAGACATAAGTGATGAGGTATGGGAAGGTGCGGCAATCCGCATAACGTCCTACCAACGCCGCTTGGCGAACTCTTATAACAGACAGGTAAAGCCTCGAGAATTTCAGCCGGGCGATCTGGTCTTGAGGAAAGTTTTCTAGAATATTACAGACCCCACTGCCGGGAAATTCCAACCCAACTAGGAAGGATTTATGAGCTGTGGATGAGTCGGTGAAGCCGAGTTCTATGCTTATAAATAAAATGGGGAGTGAAACCTCGTATTTAGAGTGTGGAATGCCATGCACCTAAGAAGGTATTATCACAGTGCCATTTTCATTGTCTTTACTCTTATACTTTCGGTGATATTTTTCTACCATACAGTATCAATTCAAAAGTCCGGATGGCGCAGCGAACCCGACCTATCCATTCCTGGCATAGATAACCTCCTAGCCGGGTCAATTCAAAAGTCCGGATGGCGTAGTAAACTAACCTATTCAGCCCGACATAAATAACCTCTAGCTGGTCAAATTCAAAAGCCCGGATGGCGTAGTAAACTGACCTATCCGGCCCGGTATAGATAACATCTAGTTATCAAATCTAAAAGTCCTGGATGGCATGCAAACCGACCTATCCTGGGCCGACATGCATAACCCCAGCTGGTCAAATCTGTGCCTGCATGATGCAAGAACTGACCTATCCGCTGCATAGATGACTTAGTCGGGTCAAATTCAGCCTAGATGGCGCTAAGAACTAACCTATCCGTCTTGCATAGATAACCTCTAGTTGGTCAATTTCAAAGTCCAATGGCGCGAAGAACTCGACCTATCTCGGCCCGACATAGATAACTCCTTGGGCCGGGTCAATCTGTGTCCGAATGGCGCAGCAGAAATCGACCTATCCGGCCCGGCATAGATAACCTCTAGCTGGTCAAATTCAAAAGCCCGGATAGCGTAGTAAACTAACCTATCCGGCCCGACATAGAAAACCTCTAGCTGGTCAAATTTAAAAGCTCGGATGGCACAGTAAATTGACCTATCCGGCCCGGCATAAATAACCTATAGCTGGTCAAATACAAAAAGCCCGGATGGCGTAGTAAAATGACCTGTCCGGCTAAGCATAGATCGCTTCTAGCTGGTCAAATACAAAAGCCCGGATGACCTAGTGAATAACCTATCAGGGCAACACAACAAACGGCCCATCCGGCTCGATACCGATGGTTGCTTACAGACGCGCTCAAATGGTGTGCTTAACAAAAATCAGTTCAAATCCAGATGGCGCAGTATTAAAACATACAACAATGTATTAAACAAAAACGAACGAAAAAGAAGTAGGGGATGTAAATTGTTTGGTGCAACCATTGAACAATACAAGTCCTGTCTCATAAAAAACACTAAAGCCCTAGTTGGCTATGGCATCCTCAACCCCGCCGTCCCACGCGCTCTGGGACCTATTGAAAGAGTCACCTTCCTCCAGCGGTCTAGATGTTCTTTCTGACATCGCTTCCTTGCTAACAAAGAATTGATCCGGCCGAGCGATTGATGAGATGCTTAGGGGGCAGCGGGGGTTAGCAAAGAACTCTGGAGTTAATGGGACTTAAGGATCCGACATTCCATCCAGATCTCGAGGTTTGTTCCCACATATGCTGCGTAAAAACGCAACAACCATAGCCATAGTTGAACAACATGTCGTCGCTTGCATCGAACTCCTACCCATCGCCTCATTAGCAACAAATTTCTTCTCCCTAAGGCGCAAAGTCATCCTTTAAAGTCCCGAGCTCCATGCTATGACCAAGGCAAGCCCTCGGCCCATCAAACGACATTTTCTCTTCCCGCCTTCTACAAACTTCCCCGCCACTCGCCAACGCCCGAGCAACTCCACGCTCGAACTCCTCCCTCAAAGGAGCATTTCCACAAACCATTACAAGGCACGTTGAACCCGGGCAAGCTCTGCATCTAATTCTGCGCCGGTATTGACGGCTCCTTCGACCCGCAACTTGGCCATCGTCGCTTCATAACGCCATCCTCCCTGCACTCTTCAGCCCGCAGCCCTTTTCAGTGTATTCTTCGCCTCTGAACGGTGAGGCGGTGACGCCACTTCCAAATTTCTTAATGAAGCACCCTCGCTTCTCCCCGCTCTACCATCCCCGATCGACATATAACCGCAGCCGTCGGCGCCCCAGCTGCAGCTCGAACTGATGTCACACCATGTTCCGACACAAGAATGGCCTACAAAGAAACCCATTAGGAGGACTAAATCAAGCATGTGGTGTTAATGTCACAAACGAAATCGCGATCTTACCAGCCTGTGATGATTGAAACATAGTTACTAGCTTATGACTTGTATCCCGTCATCAATAATCCAATAATGGGCTCTTCCGGCCCCCGCGAAGGACGCCACCGAGTAGTCCTCGCTAAGACCCATGCCCCGAAAGCAGCCACGCATCCGGGCTACGTGCGCATACAATTGATCAACCGATCAACCACGGCCTCTCCACAGTGGAAAGGCTCCCAGTGGCGCATGATATACTTCACCTCGTCCGCCCCGGCCGTCGATACTTCCATTCTCGAAGGATCCGGCCCACGTGGAGGAGCATAACAATGGGGCCTGCGCACCGACCGTGAACTTCAACTTAGGCTGACCGGGTCCCCGACGGAAGGGGATTACCCGGGCGCACTAATCGCGGTCGGGCGCCCCGTGACTTATTCGCCCTACCCTCGCCGGCCCGTTTGATCTCAGGCACCCGCCCGAGAGCCAGGATGACAATGGCTTAGACCTCCGATCTCCTCACACGGACCGTTAGGTCCCCGCAACCGGGCGTGGATCGACTTACTCATCGAACTCACCGGGCCGCTTCCTTTACGGCTAATGGCCCAGCGTTCGCCATCCTTTCCTCTGCTCCTCCAACCTCGAAATCTCGTGTTCGCCATCAACCCATGGAACGAAATCCTCCCCTCGCTGACCTGGCCGCCCGGCCACCCGGCAGGTTCCTCTTCCTTTAATCGCATCACCTAGCGTATCCGACCACTTACTCGTTACAAAGGCGTGCCGCTCGGGACGACTACTCCTGGTTCTTCGACTGGGAACGGGTTGGGCAGAACTAGAATCCTCACTAGGGGAGGTCGACGAACCCGATGCGCTCCAAGCACCCTGCACCCGACTTGATGCCTCAACTACCGGGCCACCGGAGGGACGGGCGCTGCTCGAAACCAGACGTCGTAGGTCAGCAATGACAAAGTGCTCCCCTTCCACGACGTCCGAAGGCAACGGTCAGGGAATGACCGGGAGGGTGTATGAGTCGTACAGCACTCACGGCAGATATATTGTCTAGAGTCAGGAGAACCTTGTAATGCGCTCCTGCTCGGATATCTCTGATAACCGACGAATTTTCTTGAAGCTTGACTTCTCCACCTAGTTCACTAGCCTGCCTCGCCAAGCCTTACCTGCACGAAAGCAACCTGGCTCAGTCCATCATCACAGCTACCACATCCGAAAAAGGCTATCAGGCCGAGTCTAACCCGACTCACACACCTAGAAAAGATTGAGACCTGGTTGATATCAAACGGAAGACCGGGGAGCCCGAGGACTTCTCTCAAGGTCCCCGACAGCAACACCTTCGCCCGCCTTAGGTGAGCGCCTGTGGGAGCCCATCAACCTCAAGCCTGTGGATCTAATCGACATGTACATCCCACGCCCGCCCCTACTTTAAAATAAACATGTGTGGCCACGCCGACCAATGAGAGGTCGAGTTGATATAGGTGGTTCAACACGTAGCACCCGATCAAAATATGAATGACGTTGGGGTGGATAAGAGCCGAGGGCGCCCGGGTGAAATGCAAAAACTACTTGACCAAGATCGGCACTGGGAAGCGTAGCCCGACCGCAAGGTGCTCCCGGGTAAAAAACACACCATTATGTTCTCCACCCAAGGTGGACTCGTCCGCCCTCTCCATCAACCGGAGGTCGATGTTATCGGGCACCTCGCAATAAGCCATTAACTCCTCCATCGCTGGGCGACGCAGATGATGTCGCTTGTAGCTGGGCGCGCTTCGAAGGATATTCTCCGCTACCACTAGTGGAAGTTTCTTCCCGAATTTACCGCGCGCATCAAAAGGATAAGAGAAACAAATATTAGACTCGCCATATACCCAATTGGTACAAAGGTGATACCCCAAGCCCTGCAAGGACCGCCGGCGTATCAAGTAAGCAAACCACATCCCTTCCCTTCCAGGCCTTTTACAGCCGGAATAACGTGTGCAAGTGCCTACAACAATGGCCCGCGAACGAATGCAAGGTTAGACCAGCCTATTCGTAGCAGTTAGTCGCGAGAGGAAAGCAGATAAACCAAAATAACACGAAAGGGAAAAGAGTACGGCTTAATGATGCCTATCTATATATACTAACGCCTAGGTCCTGTAGTCGCATTTAATGCAGTAATGACCGATCGCCTGCCTGGGATCTCAACCATCACGACGGTTCGCGCTCTAGGGCACAGTAGACTGAGGTGGGCTAAGCCTAAGGGCCTTTCTCTCGGGCAATTAGACCGGCCCGTTAACAAGTTTTATAACGTCCAACCTACGTAATGTCCGAACACGCCACACTGCAATAAACGCTAAGTCGGCAAAACTGTAATTTTATTAATTACAATCGAAAAGGCGTTTCGGAAGATTACATAGCGATGCTTGTTGCCAAGAAATCATATTACAACACAAATAAACTAATATTCATAACACCGTAATACGTAAGAAAAATGTGCAAAGCATCTGCCGCGTAACCGAAAAGCCGCCGAGAGGCCAAAAAGTAGGGAAACACGGAGATGGGAAAGAAGAAGCCAAGAAGAAGGGAAAGACGGAGATGTGATTAGTACTCAAAAAGTGCTATTTTGAACCCTGTTTATTTCAGGTTTTGAGCACTTTTTATGTACTAATCAGCGTAATTAACCCGATTTGCACATTAAGGTCCCTACTATTCTACTGATCGCATTTTGTGGCAAATTTTGCAGTTTTTGCGAGCTAATCGTGCCAAAATTGTTGAGTCGATCCAAGCATGAAGAATTCGAGTCAAACTCAGCATCGTAGATCAGAGACCAAGAGGAAAGAAGAGCAGAAAATAAAAGAAAATGAAGCACATCAAATTTTGGTCACAACCTGCGAAATTGCTCCTGCCCGCCACTATTCATCCTGCCACTGTTCCAATTTCAGCACTGTTCACCTGCTTTTTACGCTTTGATGTTTTTGTTGTTTCTTCCAAATTTATCCCTGTAATAGCTTTTGGTTTTTGGTTTTTTTTGTAACTTCCCTTGCTCTGAGCACTATATAAGCCTACCAAGCTCCTCAAAATCAACTCTCAATCAATCAATAATTTGACGAGAAGCTCAAATTTCTCCCACTTTTGCACTTTCTCCACTTTCTCATTTTCTTTCCTTTTCGCTGCCAAACATCCTCGAGGATGACAACTCAAGGGATGGTTGGCTAAACTCCTCCATCCTTGAAGAGGAGGCCAATGGGAGACGGCTTTAAGGTAAGATTTTGTCTCTGCTTTTTAACGCAACTATGGGTATTTGTGTTCCATATCTTACAATCTAGGTTTAAATCCTCTGAGATGCCTTGGATTGGACTAGTATTTGGTAATATTTTAGGTTCACTGATGCTTATTGGGTTAGATCCATCAGCTTCGGTTAGTTGTCTTCTATGAGTCAACAGAGGGTAGATCAGGACGTGTATTCACCGCCGGGAACATTTATGCTTAGAATGTTTTTCAAAAGGAAAAAATTTTAGGGTTTAGTTTTAAAAAGCCAAATGAAGATCCTGCCTGAGAAATGACTATAGGTCATCCTCCCTAACATAGGAAAAGAACTCGGTGAACTCTAATTTGCCTTAAGATCTTAAACCCAGTAGCCTGATGCTTCAAGGATTTCTTTTTCTTATTTTTCTTCATTTTAATTTCAATTTGCACACAACCAACCCTCACTGTTTTTACCAAAACCCCCCTGTTTTTATCAAACCCTTAAATCCAAATTGAATTCACCATTTTTAGCCTTCACCGCAAATCACAAAGAAAACTCATCCCTGAGTTCGACCCTAGAGCCACTATACTGCAGTAGGTTTGCTACGGTAGTAGGACTTTTAGGATATAAATTTTGTTGATTCCGATATACCTACTGTGGCACGAATCAAGATGGGGCTGAAAGATGCAGCTGCGGAAGCCAAGAAGAAGGGCAAGATGGAGATGGGGTTGCCTTAGAGGCTAAGAAGGAGGGAAAGGTGGAGATGGGGCTGGTGGAAGCTCGAGCTAAATCCCCCGCAGTGATTCAACAACAGAGGTGTCCCGGGTCGATTCTGCTTTAGAACCACCCAACACCTCCCGAACATTTCCGACCACCAAACCATGCGCTTTGGCCGACCCATGCTCTGGCACGCTCAATAATCGGTCACCACCATCCCCATCCCGCAATCCTCAATTCAAAGTTCACCCAACATTCACTATCCTTCTCTCGCTTCTGATAAACATGGATAAACTGGGTGACGACGATGAACCTCGTTTCACCTCTAGGCCTTTTATAGCAGCCCCCAACTTCGTGATCAACCCAAGCTAATCGTATAGCATCCAATGCGCTTCAAAAAGTTACAAAATCTCCATTGAACAAAGATCAATTGTCTAATTGCTCCCATGAAATGATTTGCTTGTCCTTTTTCCAACTGAACGACGCCTCCTGTAGGAAAAGGGGGGCATTGTGGGTACCATGGGCCCGGGCTCGGTTCCCCTAGCCAGCCGACCCAGCCCAAGAGCCCCAATGGGACTTGGCCTAAAAGCCAGCCGGCCTAGGAACGCCTGATCAATCCTCCGCCCGGGTGCTCGAGTGCCTCTTATCCCGGATGCCTTTTTACCCAAGTGCTTCTTTTCCCGATCTGCAACTCCACCAAACGAAACTGTCAACCAACTCTTCATGATATAAGTGTAAGTTCTCCCATAAACTGGGCCCTCAATTTCCAACTGACAGAAAGCACTCCACCTGCCCTATCTGGGAAGGCAAGCATAAAAGGAAGAACAAGTCGCCCTTCCCGAAATAAAAGCCACCTTCCCCTATCTTTATGGGAAGAAATCATCCACTCTTCAGGAAATATGATCCTTTCTCCTCTCCATAAGAGGAAGCCAAATCACACCAAATGAGGTACGAGATTCCTTGATTAAGATAACTGGCGCTCTAAGCTCAGTCTTCGAAAAAGGCTAACTTTTGGGCTATCTGAGGGGCGTATCGGAACACCACCGCTGCCTTCTTATTTGTTTTATGTGTTACAACTTAACCTGTGAATGCTCCGACGATCCACTGACTCTGAGAATTCCGGAGACTACACATTCCACCTCTCAATTCCCATGTTCCAAACACATTCTTAGTGTCAAAGTAATGCACTTTTGTAAAAAATATATATATATGAGTAAGATTCTTTTAGTGCCAATTATCAACTAGTCTCTCACATATTTGAAAACCACATTCATAAAATATGGCTTTAAAAATTAAACTACTTCATCAATTAGGATTTTAAGATTAACTTTTCAAAACCGTAATTACTAAATACGATTCTAATGTTAATTTTTAAAACTGCATTTTGGTGAATATGACTTTCAATCATATGAAAACTAATTTGATGATTATTTTAAAATTCAGATTATATATATATATATATATATATATATATATATATATATATATATATAAATGCATTCTTTTGGACTCCTGAACTCTAAATTAATGATCACAAATTTAGATCATTTAAACACGTTTGCTTTCTTTGTAAGAAAAGCAAAAAAAAAACACGTTTGCACTCTGATTACAATAAAATAAAATAATTGAACCTATGTCACCATGTAAACATGTTTCTTGAAATTGCATCCCCGTGATTTACAATAAATTTCTGTTTTGTTAGAAAACTGTTTTGTTTCTGTTTTTATTTTTATTTTTTTCTAAACACGTACCACTGGTACTTGACTGGTACTTGTGTAGCGGAGTCTGATTTTTTTTTTTTTCATTTGTGTGATTCAGCTGCATGGTGTCACATGCTCATTCTTTTAAGCCCCATTATCACAGGGGAAGGATCCCTTCATTGGCACAAATGAGGACCCTCATGGCCATATATAAGAGGAGGCAATGTTTTAGAGACTTATCAAGACTTCTTTGACCATAATTATATGGAAGGTTCCAAAAGATGTTGAAAAAGTCTATACATGTGTAGAAGATGTTGGAGATGTTGACACATATGTGGAAGGATGTGGAAGACTATGGAATGTGGGAGAGTGATCTAGAGCCTTCCATAGTAGTCTTGTATATACATGTACATACTAGGATGTACTAGGGTATTCCAGAATATTTTGGTGTATTCTTGATTTGTAGAGAACCAATCGAGATTCTAGAGAATTCCTAATGTGCCTATAAATAAAGGAGGCTCTCATTTGGTGAAGGCACCACCCAATCAACCAAGAGCTAAGAGCTTCCAAAGTATTATAAAGAGTTCTTCCATTAATAAAAGTTCTTTCCTTCCATGTGTTCTCTTAGCATCCAAGTCGCGGGTGACGCTTAGATGGTAAGCTAGGCAATGAAAAGGCTGACTTAACAACAACCACGATTGTCTAAGTGCCGCATAGGAGCTTAGTAGGAAGACTAAGTCCGTGACAATTGGTATCAAAGCTTTAGTTGGTGCCATCTCAAGGGAGGAGTTGGTATCAGAGCTTGGTTGCGATGTGTGGGTGTGTTTGGAGGAAGTAATGGTGGGCTCTCATGTGGAGGATGTTAGTGAGCAATTTCGAGGTAGGGACCTTGACCCTCTAGCCAAGGGGCAAGGAAGGAAGGATAAGTCTCATGATGCCATCACTAGCTTGGATGGACAAGTTGCCAAGCTAGAGCTTGCTATGGCAGACACCAAGGAGGGGTTGGACTTATTAGAGCAAAGCATTGAGAAAGGCATGGAGGATTTGAGAGGGCAAATCCAAGAACTTCAAGAGAGGATGCAAGGCTCGCCGGTCCTAGTGGTGTCGCATGAGGAGTTCATGAAGGTCCTAAACATGCTCGCTAGCTTGGAGTCAAGGGTGGAGGCCTTTGACTACACTGCTAGCTCGCGCAGGAGGTAAGGTATGAGCAGCTGAAGGATTCTCAATGCAAAGAGCACTTTAGCACACCTGATTAAACAAAATTTTATGGAATCCTCCCTTAGACCTTCTTAACACATCAAAAGCGATTCTGCAAACTATAGCAATAGGAAAAAAGTATCATATACCTTGAAGATTTACTTTGGAATTTGTTTGTAAATTTTTGACTTAAACAAAACCAGTCCTTAGGTTCGGTCTCTAATGTATCCACACGAAGACAAGACCCAAAAACCTCTAAGGAAACGAAGTTAAGAGCAAGCTCGGTGCTAGCCAAGGTTGGTCTCAATGAGAGAGGAGGAGAAGTTGATTTGATGCTCACAAATCTCTCTTCTTCTTAGATGTTCTTCTCGAGAACAAAAGAAAAACTCAAAAGAACATCTCTTGGTTTTGAGACTATTAGGTTTTCCTTTTCTTACTTTAGGCTAAGGCTTCCTATAACATCATATTTATAGGAGAAACCTATGATGCCCCCAACCCGGCACTTGGTGTCAAGCGAGGGTGTCATCATTTTTTTTTTTTAAACTTATAGCCTTTAAGCTTGTTCAATCATATAATGTTAAACACTTAACTTGTACTATATCTTGTAGCAGCGGATTACAAAATATATACAAGCTCCATACATGGAAGTGTTCAACATTTACAATATTTACATTGCTTCATTTGTTTACAAACAATAAAAAGGATATTACATATACAAAATAGACCGAAAGTCTTCAAGTGAGCACCTAATGATGTGTTAACCTTGGAGACCGATGATCGTCCCGTCCTTCGCCCTAGCTCGTACCTACACCTGATGCAAACTCATAAGGTGCCGACAAACTCGTGGACGACCACTAACAAGAGTCATCTCACTTTACACATTTACAGATCATATACTTATGTCATATTCTATACTTGTCATATACACATGCTTATATATATTCCATACATATAATTTACACATGCTTATGCAATCTTATACTTTCTTATCATATCATGTTTCATTTCGTAGTCGTTTACATTTTTCTTTCGTTTTACAACATGTACTTGTCATCATATATTATCATCACATAGCAATGCTATGCCTTTGCATTATGTTGTATTTTATCATTTTCTAATCATTTGCATATACTTGTCATTTGTTTTATGTTTCATGCCTGCATAAACCTTAAAAGTGGATAAAGGAAACTATAAGGGCCCGAAGGCGTTGTCCTCATTGTACGAAATAGTGGTTTATAAGGGTCCAGAGGAACTGTTATCATTGTGCGAGACAATGACCATCTATAAGGGCCCGAAGGCGCTGTTATCATTATACGAGGCAATGACCATCTATAAGGGCTTGAAAGCGCTGTAATGACCCAAACGAGGCCAACTGATTAGTATGTTTTTCCCTAATACGCATGTCCATTTATCCTTCTACCAGGTTCTAAGTAGACAATCCAAGTGTATTTTATGTTTAGTACATATCTCATATTCCCAAATAATTATTGTCATCCAGAAATCATATGCGATATGTACAATCATTTATTCGTATCTTTGCATTTTTCATATCTTGTTATATGCATGAATAACTATGATTACCAGCAATGCCTACTATTTTTCATGATTTTTGGACCTAATATGAGTTCCAATTTTATCATGCTATATATGGATGGATTCTTGACTCAATGGGCTTTCCATAGAGTCAAAGAACACCCAAAACGGAGTTCGGACGAAGAAGTTATGACTGTCCGAAGTTGGAGGTCACACATGAGTAGCCAATCCTAGCCGGCCAACCCTATCCGACCAGCAGCTCTAGAAAAACCTAGATTTCAGTAGGGTTATATTCACCTACTGTCCTCCACAGGCATATGGTTAGAATCTTGACTCAATGGGCTTTCCATAGAGTCCAAGAACACCCGAAACAAAGTTCGGATGAAGAGGTTATGACCATCCGAAGTTGGAGGCCAACAATCAGAAAAATGACAATTGTGTCCCACCCGGGCTGCTACACACTATAGCTTGTTGCTCCACTTTGGATGAATTTCTGAGCCTAAAGAGTTCGGAATTTGGATATACCTATTTCAAGAAGATATGTTCTCTTATAAGTCTAATTTACCCAGAAATTTGAATCACTCAATTCGGATAAGTGATGACCAAGTTATCGCCAAAACAAAAACATGGGTTGTGGAGAAATTTGACAAAGATCTCCCTAAACCCCAATATTTCCTTAATACAAATATTCCTCAATTGAAGATTACAATCAACCAAGCCAAGTCCAAAACACAACCAATATACCAAGTAGGGTTCTTTTAGATCCAAATTCATCAAAAATGGGTTATGGTTTGATTTTTTTTTCCATACAAATCCATAGAAATCTATACAAGTATCCAAAATAATCTTACATAAAAACCTATAGAAATTCATACTTTTTTTCTCTTCTTCCTTCTTCTTCCTCTTCTTCTTCTCTTTCTTTTCTCTCTTCCCTTTTTTGCTCTTCACATTTTTAATCTCAAAATGAGAGACCAAATGATCTTTTATCTCATTTTTTATATTTTCTTTGTATTTTTTCTATTTACAATTAGGTCCTTATACTTTCATTTGCAACCCAATTTTTCTTATTTCTATAATGACATATCCTCTTCTCATATTATGCCTTTCATATCCTTTTTGAAAAATTACTAATATACCATTGTATCTTGTACAAATTCCAGGTTTTCAAAATTTTCTCACTTAGCAAATTATAATTACAAAAAATTCAAATTATACCTACAAAATACCTTAAACATGTTATAAAACTGTTAGGGCCTATTTTGGGGTATTACAAAACTCAATTTTCAAATGACCAAAAAGGGCCTCACATTAGAATGAATATGCTATAAGAAAAACCTAGGCTCACCATGGGCTTTAGGTCCATGAGCAAGCTTAAGCCTATCCCATTCTCTAAATAACTTTAGTTCTAGGATTTCACTAACCTTGTGGCCCAATCCCCCAAAATTAAGTCCCTTGTAATTGGATCATATCCAAGTCTGTTTTATTTCAAGTCTTCATTTTCTAAGTGTGTGACCTATTATGTCCCCGATTATGTTGGCCACTTGATTGAACTATTCAATTAAGCAATTCATGAGCGGCATCTAGTAACACATCATGACCTCTAATTGACCGGAGAGTCAGTGGTCTGATTGTTAACCCTTCCATAAAGAATTACTGCGCAACCCGTCTTTTCACCAACTATACCCTACTTGATTTAGAGCGTGGACTAAGTGTAGCTCCCGCTAGACTAACTATGTCAAATCTAGCCCAAGTGATAGAAGTCCTTGTCTTGAAGACTCATTACTCATCAATCAAGTCATTAGAGATTCTCTTCATGACATTTCCACTATGGCCAGAGATTCATGAGTAATGATCTCGAAATAGGCCATGGGTATACCCTCCTTCTATTAAGAGTGGTTGATCCTTTATTGGCTATTCAATTACTTTTGAATACCTAAAACTATACCCAATCATCACCTAAAGAGCGACCTCAAAGAGACAACATGGATCGAAGTCAAAGTACATGATCAACATCCAAGATATCCTTGAGCACCTCAAGTCTCAGGATATTTGCACCATTGATATGATGAGACTATCATCTACACGTAAATAGATAATCCATATGATTGTCTCATAGCAAGTCTCCAATGTACTTGGCTACTCTTAGCAATCATCCACATGTCAACTCTAATCAACTCATGATAACAGTTTATAAGATTCATTACTTGATCCAATCAAAGAGTATGACATATACTAGTCTATCCGCACTAATAATGTCCAATCTCGTTAATCATAGCGACCAGGATAATTTAGATACTACCATACTCGTGATATGATAGGAATCTTATTATCATGATCTAATACGATTTCACGTTATGTTACATATCATGGATTTCATTAATTCGATTGAAGATCTAAAATCAATTCAACGTACGACTATCAAATTAATGAAGATGCCTTTAATAGTAACCAAAGACATGTTAATGAGTGCTAAAGGCGACAGTTCTTTTAGAGCAATTTCTCTAACATTAGCCATCTTTAAAGTCGCGGTATTAACAAGGGTTATGGCTAATTCCGAGGCACCATGCGTGGAGGTACCAAAGCCACAAGTGTTTAATGACAAGAGGGATGCCAAGGAGTTGGATAACTTCTTATGGCTGATAGAGCGGTACTTTGAGGCCATCGATTTACAGGACGAGGCAACTAAGGTGAGGACTGCTACCCTTTACTTAGTTGATATGGCTACACTATGGTGGTGGAGACAGTTCACTAACATGGAGAATGGCTTGTGTAGCATAGACAAGTGGGATGTTTATAAGAGGGAGATCAGGAGGCGGTTCTACCCTAAGGATGTGGCATATTAGGCTCAAAGGAGAATGAAGCGTCTTAAGCACACGGGGTCAATACAAGAGTATGTCAACGAGTTTTCCGCTATGATGCTTGAGATTCCTAATGTGGATAAGGAAGACCTTTTCAACTTCATTGATAACTTGTAAGGATGTGTCAAGCAGGAACTGAGGTGAAGAGGGGTGCAAGACATAACAACTGTAATGGTGATCGCCAAGTCTTTGGTGGATTATAGGAGGAGCTGGTCTTCTGACGATGAGGGCTCAAAGGATAGCCACACCACAGGTGGGGGAGAAGACATGTCTCCTAGTACTGCTAGGTATAGGAAGGGTAAGGTGCCTTATAATCGGGATATACAAAGGCAAGGAAAGGGAAGGATAGTTTGCACCAATGCTGAAGTGCTTCATATGCAATGGTTCACATTTGGCAAGGGAATGCCTAAGAGGGGCCACTCAATG
>JAEQBH010004837.1:0-95124 GCA_016808115.1 Tetrastigma voinierianum | reverse complement strand
TATATTGGGTCTCTTATTTAAAAATTAATATCTGCGAAACATCTACTACCTCATTCTTAAGCTTAAATCTCTTTCTACCACTGAACATTCTTATGCGAATCATAGATTATGATCTGAAATGTTACTAATTTTAGATCTTCATGCCTTGGTTTCTGTTCTTCACCTTACATATGATTAATTGGGTTTTGTCTTCAAAATAAGGAGGTTTTGGCAACTAATACTAATATAGCAAGAATTAGTCTATTAGAATTTAATTGACTATACTTCTAATATTGATTTTTGGTGCTCACGCCTGACCTTGTATTATTGTTACGACTATAATTAGCCGAACATGTTACATAACACCAGTAATAAAATATAAAACTTGTTACGAAAAAAAGAAGCAATATGGTGTGTGTATTTCTCATATGCCAAAATATTGGTTACATATAATCTTGATCAGTTGCAGAATGTTTGAACATTTACAACAATTGACTTTGATATTTTGCTTAATTTGTTATACTCATTTTAATGTTCACATGTATAATTAAATCCATCTTAACGAGGTTATTGATTTCCATCGGACTTTTTAGAAGTAAATGGTATACGATTTTGGTGTTACACAGTGGGCATGTCCTTGGAGCTGCGGGTTTGTAAGTTGATATTATTTGGTGTTGAGTACTTTACACTTGGAGACTATTCTCGCGAAGGTCGTCATCTTACGTCTTCTTTGAGATCCTTGATTCTCACGATATTTGCATAATTGAATCCACTTATGGTGCCGACTCCATCAGCCTCGAGATGTGAGAGAAAAGCTTCACAGGATGTCATCCTCAGCATTTCTCAAGGGCGTGTGCAATTCCTGCGTTGCTTTGGGCGTGCCCGAGGAACTTCTCCTTATCCTTGATGAGTATTGGTCTAACCATCTTGAACTCCATAACATCCCCATATGTTATGCTTCCCCCTTGCAGGTGCATGTTGTTGCAGGACACATTAACTCCATGAATGAGGATCGCAACAATTTAAATTGAATCCTTTTGACTAAGCATATCTCCTTTGAAGAGCATTGAAATTTTCTTGATGTAGGTCCATCGGTGGTGATGGCGAGTCAGGAGTGGTCTTAATTGGATTATCGAGGTCTTATTTGAAATGTGAATTATCGACAAAGAAAAATGCATGTGTTTATACAGGTATGTCGTGGAAGGCGTTAGCAAAAACCATCATCAATGAACCCGAGGAAGTTACTCTGTGAATGGTCTTAACTGCTCCCTCGACATGCGGAGTCCTTTGCATATCTTTCTTAGCTCATGCGAATTTTGCCACGAGCAATCGTTCTAGAAAGAGCTCATTACCACCTAACATCGTTCTTGTCCATGGAGAGGCAATGAGATAGAAGCTGAAAGCAAACTTATCATGATTTGATGACATGACACGAAATTATTTCCCCAAAGAACTGTCAGTCGGTTGAGATGTATTTCAACTCTAAGAAAATGGAAAAAACCATTGGAAATTTGGTGAAAAGACCCCTGAAATCGGTGGCTATGCGCGGTTCTTGGTAAAGAAGCGTTCACTTATCGAATATTGCTTTGATGATCTCCATGTATTCTTCGCGACTATCAGCGGCGTGTCTCGAGGATTACTAGCGCTACGGTGGTGCCTTTGGTGTATTGAAGCATAAGTGGAAAGCGGATGTTTGAGGTGTGGAGTCATTGCGGGATAAGAAGAATCGAGGGTCGACTTTTCGGTGTCCATGAGCGGTTGACGGTGAAGTATAGTCGAGAAGCATATTTCCATTTGCCTTTGGAGATCGGAGCCCCATTAGCGACATGGTTTCTAACTACATTTGTTGCTGGTTTTAAACATCAGTAGTGGATCCCAAGGTAGTAGTTGAATCGAGAAGAGGCCACAAAAGCGAAGAAAACAATAAGAAGAAAGGTTATCACGTACACTTCTTGTTTCTCTGTTTGGAGATGTAAAGTTTGGAGAGAGATGGGAAGCGGTGATAAGTGTAGATGGAAATGTAGGCGCATCTTGATAAGCAGTGGGAATGTTGAGGAGCGAAAGCGAGAGGCCTTAAGGAAGGTGGGGAGAGTAGCATTCGTGGATCAAAATCTTTGTGAAGCCAATCCTCTATTTGTGTCTTAGCTTCTTCCTCGGGTTTTCTACAATATTCAGGCTTCTTCTGATTAAATTACGGAATTTTGAAAAGTTACATATCGATAAATATTTCTTAGTCAGTTGAATTAGCTTGCTTAGTTTAGGAAAATATTCAACATTGATCTACCTCGGTTCCAAGCTGGATCACATACATCTACTTTCTTTCTTGTACCTTATCGTAGCGGCTCAAGAGATTTTCACTATATGATACAGGCTTAACAAATGCATTATATTGTTGAACGAGTTATCTCCCGAAATTATGATTATCAATGCATAACTTTGAATGTTTTATTAGTGAAGCATGTGAATAATATTTTTGTTTCTGGGTTGTGCTGTTGCTTGATGCTATGCTAGATCAATCTTTGTAAATAGCCAATCCATATAGCTCCTTCCCCGGAGTTTTTCTCACGAATTTTAGACTTCTTCCTAATTATTTCTTAGTCAACATAATTAGTTTGCTTCTTTAAGGAAAATATTGGACTTTGATCAACCTGAGCTCCCAGCTGGATCGTATTCATCATCTTTTTGTTTCTTGTACCCTTTATGTGGTAAAGCTCAAGAGATTTCCTCTTATGGGTTATGCGATTTATTATTGAGCTTCACAAATGCATTATCAGTGAATAGAGTTATTTTCCCAGAAATTATGATTATCAATGCATAACCTGGAATATTTTACTAGTGAAGCATGTCAACAATATTTTTGTTTTCTGGGTTTGTGTTTTATTATTTGATGCTAATGCTAGATTTGGTGAGGGTTAAGATACACAAATCTCTATAATGTTTGGCCATATGTCTAACTTGACCCTTAAACTTTTTGGTCGATGTTATCCATGCTTGTTTGTTCATAGCTCGAATATCCATATTAAGCAGAGAAATTGGGCGTTTGCTGCTTTGGCATGTCACCCTGTGACAAATTTGTTCTTTGTCAATAGAACTCGATAAAGCTCTTTATTAAGCAGAAAATCTCCTCGAATTTGCATCATATGAATCAGGTTGTTCTTGAAACCACAATCTTTAAATTGACTTGATTTTAAATTTCCCCGAATTCTAGATGGTGAAACCACTAATCACGATTTGTTCCTTCAAATTCGTAAAGGTGAATGAATTTGTGAAAAGTGGTTTAATGCGCGTGAAAACATATCGGATCATGGCAAAACACATTTGTGGGGGAGTGGGTGGATATCCCTTCCCTATTCCCTCCCCTCATTGGGAGTGGAAGCGTGACAAAAGGAAAGCCTTTGAGAGTTCTGAAGGGTCGAGGATGAAATATGATTAGGATTGTCTCTGCGGCGGGTGGGTAAATAAAATGCGTAACCCCAACCTTACCCTGACTATGTTATATGTTATGTCGAGTGCTTCTTCTTTCATTAGGAGTTGTCGATCAGTGCATGTCCCATAGATCATACTCACACAATGTTTATTAATGCTTTATCAATTACATTTTACTATATCATTGTAAATTATACCAATAAGTTCTTTATTTGACTTTGGCGAAGTAAAAATAAAAGGAAAAATTAAAGAAATGAACCACTTCAAAACTAAAACAAGATTGATGACTTTTCTTTATTACGATTCTTTATTATTTGCAACAAGTAAAATAAGTCTAATCTCTGGAAACGTTGGTGATTCACAATTTATTTATTTATTTATTGTGGAGCGAAGAAAAAAGACAACGTTCTCTTGTTTCGAGCTGACATCATCTCCTTCTCAATCATGCCTTTTTCAACTTTACTTTTTAAAATGAATAAATATTTAATTTTTATTATTATTAATTATTGATAAATCTACTTTTCAATAAATTTGATGGAATAAAAAACACCAAGAAATTTGAAATCCAATTTCAAGTTAAATTGCGATAAGGCTTGGCTTAGTGCTTAGGGGTTAATTCGGACATAAGGGGAAGGTTATGTTAGAGTCTTGATACTATATCATTTGTAATGTAAAATGAATAAATATTAGTTAAGTGTTATTGATTGATTAAAATTAAGTTAAATTACTTGATAGCGAATCCCTAATATATCAATTTAATAAACCATTAAACATATATGTGATGAGATGGTTGATGTCTTTTCTAAACTTAATCATTGATCTTAAGTTTGAACCTTAAAAATGTAGTTGTGTTATGTGATAGAGTTTAAAAAAATCAATTAACTTAATGATATATTATTTAATTATATTTAATAAATCAATTAAGTTCTAAAATTAGTTTTGGAAAAGCTCCTAAATGTTTGAAATAATAAAAAACTATTAAAAGTAAAATAAAAAATAGAAATTAAAAATTAAGTCTACAAAAAAAAAAGTCTACTTTGATATAGAGTGTAAATGGTATCATTCTAGTCCTATTGCTCCAAAAAATCACCTTGATTTTACTTATTTATTTTAAATGGTGTCATTAGTATCTTGAGCAAATTATTAAAAAAACCTATTTTCAATTAATTTGGGCAATAATAGCTTGATATGAAAATATTGGAAAATAAGATATCTTAGAGATTTGCCAAGTATTTATGTGTGCAAATATTAGGTCCACTAAGCTAGCTCCTTAGTTAGGAGTAGTTATTTAGTTAGCCCTTTGAAATGTGTACAAATATTGAGTGTTCAAAGCCATTTAAAGTCTCATCGCATGTCACGATTTTTCGATTTGCATGTTGTTTTTCCCTAATTGATCGTGTAAGCCTTAAAGTTAATTTTGGTTGTTTGGCTATGGCCACATAGAGGCGCTTGTGTTTACATGTAGAAGAAGAATTGGTAGTACAGTATGATACTCATGTACATTATAAACCAAATTTCAATTTTCAAAAGAATTTATAATTTAAAATGGTATCAAAACAAGGATTCAATCACTTAGGGTATGTTTAGTTCATATTTTTTAAAACTATTTTCTATTCTCAAAAACAAAAAAAAAAACAAGAAAATAAGGAAAATACGTTTGATTTCAAAAAAAAAAAAGTAGATTACGAAAAAACAAAGGGCATGAAAGCTTGATAAATTATTATAATGGAAACGATTTTCGATTTTTGTGTTTTTAAAAACAGTTCTCAAGAACAGTTTTTAAAAATATGAACCAAACATATTGTTACTCTTTGAAAGAAACCTAAGAAGGTTTCTAATTGGACAAAGACTTTAAAATGGGTCAAGTATGAAGTTGACACCATATATCAAAGTCATGAATGCATGAAACTATATGAGAAGCTTTTTAAAACTTTTTGTAAGTTGCATGCAAGACTTTAAAATGAGTCCAAGCATGAAATTGACACTATCTATCGAAGCCATGAATCAAGTGCTAATATGGGGTAAGCTTTTATTATTAAGATGATTTCAAGTTAGCTTAAAGACTTTAAAATGGGTTAGAGTAGGAACAAGTGGCGGGCAGTTAATCCCCTCATTCAGAAAATTCAGCAATTGATCTTTTTCCTACCTATCTTCTTTTTTCTTCTTTTCGTGTGTGGGATCAACTTTCTATCTTACGGATGAGCTTTGGAAGCGTCTATCATGACATAATTGCCAACAATTACCTCCGTTCAACTACCATTTCCTTTTTGCTTTTGGATTAACTCAAGATTCCTTTGGTTTGAGTGGGTGTTGGGTTGGATTCCTTGGTTGCTTCATTTCTTTTAGAATATGTAATAATGATATGGTAATTCTTTTACATTTTTTTATTATATAATTTTTGGCATCTAATGCCCTACTTGGAAATGTTCACATGGTGTACTATAGTAGTGAGAGTAGTGCTGGACTAGCCCCATCTAACTTTTTAAAAATATTTGTTTAAGAACCTTAAATTATGTCAAATTTATAAATCTGAGTATGTTTAGTTTCAGTTTTGATTTTTTTTTATCAAGCAAACTGAAATTTTATTGATTAGAGAATAATAATAACTTTATCTTAATGAAAGAAATTAAATTACTAAAAACATTTGGAGGATGATACAATATTCAAGTTAAGAAAGCTTGTTATTCAAAGTTGACATTACCTATCGGCGTCTTAGATACACGTTAAAACTATGGGACAGGATTTTATAAAGATGATTTCAAGTCCCCTCAGTATGCGCAATTACTTTGTTTATTTTCGATATTATGAAGTTCACACCACTTATCAATGTCTTATATTCTTAGAAACCCCAACTCTTATACATACGAAAAAAAGAACTTACCTTTTATTTTTAGAAATTCTTTTGAAAGGTTTAACATTAGAAATAGTACAATTTTTTAGTATTACAATTTTTAAAAGCAACTGTATTTTCCATAAAAAATGGTAAATTAAGTCTTGTCTATTCAAAAGTTTAAGCTTCTTAGAAGTGATTAAATTGTCATTTATCTATTTAGCTATTCAATACTTATTATTAGGAATGAAATGGTATCTTATTTATATGAAACATGTTACACACCTTTACCTCGATGTCATATACCTTAAAATGAAATGCAGTTTTTATATAGAACTTTACTTTTCTAATGAAGAAGGTTATCTAGGATGACATGGGTGATAATATAATGAATGCTTAGTCGAATTTCATGATAACTTGATGAATTTTCTACCCTAATACTGAACATGATGTATCATAATTGAAGTGAATGTAATTGAAGTCATAAATTAAAGTTTTAAAGATGTTTTGGGGAGTGGTGAAGACTTTTAAAATAGATTAATTAGGAGAGTTTTTTTGTTTGTGGTTGAAAAGTTGATAATACCTATTGATGATGCTTTTTCAATCGGGCCAGGCTGGAGCCTATGGAGTCGTTAGGCAGGACTGGTCTTTGTGGTGGGATACGGGCTCTTGGATTACTGAGTTGAGGCAAGATTGCACGCAACCTTTGTGAGGCTGTGAGCCACAGGCGTGGCACTTCTCTGTGGCTGGGAAGAAGGGTCGGCGGGGCCGCGGCGCCGCCTCAGATCTTAAGTCGGTTTCTTTCTTAGAAGGAGAGAGGTCTTAGTGTTTAGGCCTTGGGGTGGCGTGCCGCTGCCGTGGGGTGGCCCTGTATTTATAGTAGATGTTCAACCAGTTGGATAGTGACTAGGATTCGTTCCCATTGGATGGGATTTTCCTGTTATCAGAATTGGATTCGGTAGTGGATTTAGCAAGAACAGTTTATTTGGGATAATCTTTCTTCCTTATTGGGGGATGTCCAACTGGTGGTGATCTGTCATTATTTTTTTCTTTCCTTTATAATGGGATTTGGTTGGATGAGTAATTTATCGTTCAAGGAATATTCTATTTTACGTATGGAGCAAAATATAGGTTGATTAGGCGGTATGGACCTTCCGATTTATCCAAAAATATCCCTTGGGCACGGGGCGGACCTTTGTTTTGGGCGGTAAACTGGAGAACTGGGTGTTTATGGAACCTACCGTTCTCCCGGAAGCGGCGAGGTGGGATGTTGGGCCCATTTCTTTACCGAAATCGGCTGCCTAAGCCCTTGTGTCTGCAGTTGTGGGAGGGCTGAAATTCTTCGATACAGCGGTTGCTATTTCCACGTGTCTGCTTGGAAACGGGCTAATTAAGGCTTGATCGCCGTCACGCGTCGTGCGATAATGATGACTCTTTGGTTCAGCTTATTTTTCATATTCCCTCGGTTTCTCCCAGGTTTCTCTCATGAGCCTCCCTGTTTTGAGTTCCTGCAGTCTGCATCCTCTCTTTTATTTTTAGTGACCTCGTGTTCGTTTCTCGGCTCTTCATCACGCCCCTTCGTGTAGGCTCTTTTAAGGCGTTTTCACGGGGCGACTTCTTAGTCTTATTCACGGGTCCGCGCGTCTCCTATCTCTTTGTGTTCTTTTGATTGATCTGACCAGTGCTAGGGTTCGGGTTATGCAGATTCTGATTTTCTTGTTCGCTTTCATCATGGGTCCGAGTCGCTCTTCTTCTTTGCGTATCGGCGATGACTCTTCTGATTATTTAATGTCGATTACGGGCCAGATTGAGAGGATGCTCGGTAGTTGATGTGATTGAATTCTAAAAAACGCTCTGAAACCTCTCTTCCTTGGATAAGGATAAAGGGAAAATAAACCTAATCAAATATCCTGAGGGGTCAGATTACCTCAAATCTGCCGTTCAACATGCTATGACTGTGGGGCCTAGTAAGGTCGATCCTTCGTATGGGGTTACCTTTGCTGAACGTTATCGACCTCCCACGGTGTCGAATGGACCCACGATGTTACGACTTTTATGCGACCTCGTGCACAGGATGGTTTGTTTTTTTGAAGTCGCCTTTGACAATGGTCTTCATTTTCCACTGCACCCCTTCATGAAAGGGGTTCTGCAACATTTCAATGTCTGTCATGGCTTCATCTCAGCGGTTGGGGCGTTTTGAGTAAGGCTATTGGCACAGGAGCAGGTTCGGCGTCCCTAATGTGGCTCTGCTCCTCTTTGTCTTTTGACGAAAGGGACACAGGGGCTTCGCTATTCTCGGCGCTGCAGGCTCATAAAGTGATCACCGTCTTCCTTCTTCCCATAGGTCGTGGAAGGGACGTTATTTCTGTTAGTGATCGCTGCAGGAGCTGATCATGACCAAGGGCTGTTTACTCTGGGCGAAGGTGGCGGATTCACCCACGATAATCTTCGTGAGTGTTTGCTTTGTTTTCGATACAACTTGTGTGATGTTTGCTGAATATTTCTGACTTCGCATTGTTCTCATGCTTCTCAGGTGCTCGACTTGACCTTAGTGCTGAAGATAATGTTGTAGCTTTGGCGTTGGCGGAATGTCACCGCTACCGCCCTTATCTTTGAGTTGATAAATCGGGCATTCTGGCGTCGAAATTAAGAATGCCACTGCGGCTCTATTGCTTCGAGCCCATGCCTCCTTCCACCGTAGTCCTCCCCTTAGGCTTGCGTAGCCACTCTCTTGGGAAGATTTTGGTCGATTAGAGCAGCATCACCGGAAGCCGATGTGAAAGCGGAAAAAAATCGACTCCCATGAGAAAGATCGGCGGTTTGGCCAAGGTTAGTGAGGCGTCTCAGGCTTCTCTTGCTCGGCCGGGCCGGGAAGCGGTCGCTGCGGTACGGCTCCTAGCCAGTCGCGGAGCTTTAGCCCCTTCTAAGCTGGCGTAAGTGAATCTCTTGGATGGGTATCGATCGGTAGTTGTGATTATCACCCATTCTGCGTCGATATCCATGCTGGAGGGCTAGTCACCTCCTCGAAGAGATTGAAAAGTTGAAGAAAAATCGGGAATCAAAAGTTAGCGAAGATGAGGACTCTTTGCTTTCAAATCTTGAACTCGCGACGGGGGTGCGATCACCGTCAGTCATAGGAGGGTTCGACCTTGGGAGTCAGCGGTCAATACGGTGATGGGCTCTGGTTCTATCCCTTCAAGGAGTTGCCTCGGTAAGTCCCTGTGTCAGATAGTGTCTATTTGCAGGTTGATCCCGTGTTGGATGTTGACTTCATGCTTGATGTGCAGGTAGCCACTCATTTGAAGAGTGCAGTGATAAGGCCAAAACTAAGCAGAAAAGCATGTAAAAATCTCCCGGATTTATAAGGCGAAGGCGGCCTCTCTTTCTTCTGAACAGACCGGGCTGCAGGAACGGGCGCAGCGTATGATTGAAGAGATAGAGAGACTTAAATCGGAATCTAAGCATCTGCGCGTCGGCTGGGTCTGAGGCGGAGAGAGTAGAGAGGATGAAATTCGAAAGTGGCTTGGCGATTGGCGAAGGTGAGCTTCAAAGGTCAGGGGTGAGAGCTCTTTCCATGTTGCGAATGATCGATCGAGACCCGGGATGGAGCTCGCGATCCTCCCGATCACGAGCTTGACGGTTAGGGATAGGCTCGTCACATCTCGAGGCGGCGCGGGGTCGCGGAGGAGTGGCGACGATGGCGATCACGTGTGATAAAGTAGCGCAGCTAGCCGTGGCTCGTGGCGGAGCCTCGGGCCCGGTATTTGCTTTGATCGCGGCTCGTCGTGAGGCTTAGGGCGGTGGTGTGAGCCCATTTACCTTCCGGGTGTCGGCCCGGATTCTGCGAGGATCTTCACGGCCAAGTATCCTTGGTTGCTCGGAGGATGATGACCGTGCGGGCCGGGGACCCGAGCCGGTGCTCAGTGGGCCTTTGGGTGGCTCGCTTTTCAGCAGAAGGCCTCTAACGTTTACCCAGACTTGGACTTGACTTGATCTCCCGAGTGGCGAGGAAATGGGAGGAGTCTTTCTGCAAGTGTTCGGGAGTCGGATATTCCTGCTTTGAAGCCATTCTCATCTTCATCGTCTGTTCCACCTGGCACGGCGCTGACTTTATGCTCGTCTCTGCTTGCGTCGCAGGCTTTTATATTTTTCTTTCATGTATACGGGTTTCTTTAGTAGACTTTGAGTCCTGGCATAGCCACCATTTTAATAAATATTCGTTTTTAAAGATTTGCGTTCTCAACTGGGTATTTTTGCTTTTCTTCATGACTCGTGGCACGATTCCTAGAATTTTGTATGCTTTATATGGCGAACTCGTCGAGTGGTGGCGGTCTTTGTTGAGTGTCTTGCTTGAGTTGAACTGATTCCTTGATTACATGACTTGTTTTTGGGACGGGCTCGTCAATGCGAGCTGCTGACCTCCATTGACTGACTTGCATGAGTTGTATTGATTCCTTGATTCCATGACTTGTCTTTGGCAGAGCTCGTCAATACAAGCTACTGACCTCCATTGGCTGACTTGCATGAGTTGTATTGATTCCTTGATTCCATGACTTGTCTTTGGCAGAGCTCGTCAATACGAATTGATGGGAAGAGCTCGTCAATGTGAACAATTGAGTAGAGCTCGTCCATGTAAATTGCTGGCAGGAGCTCGTCCATGTGAACTGAGGGGAAGAGCTCGTCAATGTAAATTGCTGGCAGGAGCTCGTCCATGTGAACTGTGGGGAAGAGCTCGTCGGAATGAATAGTTAAGTGAGGCTGGAAATCATGAGCGATGGGAGGGAGCTCGTGATGTAAATTCTTTGGCTGAGGCTCGTCATGTGGCCAGGGGAAGAGCTCGTCGGAATGAATAGTTGAGTAGAGCTGTTGAAGTGGGCGATGGGAAAGAGCTCGTCAGTAATAAGTGGCGGCGGGAGCTGCGTCCATGTGGTGGGGAGAGGCTCGTCGGGGCTAGATAGTTGAGTGGGGCTCTCGTCGAGTGGTGATGGAAGGCTCGTCGATGTAAATTCTTGGCGGGGCTCGTCCATGTGGAGGCGGGAAGGGCTGTTGGGAATGAATGGTTAGTGGGGGCTCATCCAGAGTGGGCCCGATGGGAAGGCTGGGTCGATGTAAATTCTTGCGGGGCTCGTCCATGGGCGGGGAGGCTCGTCGGAATGAATAGTTGGTGGGGCTGAGTCGAGGTGAGGAGCCGTGGGAAGAAGCTTCGTCAATGTAAGTCTTTGGCGAGCCGTCCATTGTGAGAGGCGAGGGAAGAGCTCGTCAATGTAAATTATTTGGCGGGGCTTCGTCCATGTGAGCGAGGGAAGAGCTCGTCGGAATGAATAGTTAGTGGGGGCTTCGTCCGTGGGCGATGGGAAGGCTCGTCGTGTAAATAGTTGAGTAGAGCTCGTCCATGCGAACTGATGGGAAGGCTGATCGGTGAACGATTGGGTGGGCTAGATCCGTGTGAGCCCGGGGGAAGGCTTCCGTCGATGGCAAATGGTTGAGTAGAGCTCGTCCATGTGGTGATGGGAAGAGCTCGTCGATGTAAATTGAGTGGGGGCTCGATCCGTATGGGGCGGGAAGAGCTGGGTAAGTGAGCAGCGCTGGGCGGTGGCCCGTGGTAGGGTGGCGATGTAACTGGTGGTCTTACTCACGAGGCATCGTGGCTGTCTTGGATGGGTGGGCTCGTCGAGTGGTATTTGGAGCTCGGGCGTGGTGAGTGGCGATGTAACTGGCTGGTCGACTCTTGAGGCGGCGTAGCTGTCTAAAAGTGGATGAGATCGTGAAGTGAGCAAGCTAGCTCCGTGGCCCCCGTAGTCAGTGTGTATCTTTGGTACAGTCGACTCACGAGCGGCGTGGCACGGCGAGTAAGATAGGCTCGTCGAAGTGAGCGCTCAGGAGCTCGGGCGCGTAGTACGAGTGGCTATGTAGCGCTTTGAAATTTGGTTTGACTCTTGAGGCGGTGTGGCTGTGCGGAGTGGATGGGCTAGTCAGTGGGCAGTGACCGTGGGCTCCGGGCGGCGTGTGGCGGTGGCGATGTAGCTGAGGTGGTCGAGCTCTGAGGCGGCGTGGCTGTGCGGAGTGGATGAGCCTCGTCAGAGGGTGGCTTAATTTGGAGCTCCGGCGTGTGGCGATGCGATGTAACTGATGGTCGACTCCTGACCGGCGAGTGATGGCTGTGCGAGTAGATGGGCTCGTCAAAGTGAGCAAGCCCCGGGCTCGGCGTTGCCCAGTGGCTGTAGCTGGTAGTCGGCTCACGAGGCGGCGTGGCCTGTGCCAGTGGATGAGCTCGTCAAAGTGAACCGTGGAGCTCTGTTGGCGCTGTAGTGAGTGGTTATGTAACTGGTAGTGACCTCCCCAGCGGCCGTAGCTGTGCGGAGTAAAGATGGGCTGGTGAGAAGTGAGCAAGGCCCGGGCTCGGCGGCTGTGTGCGGTGGCGTGTAACTGGTTGGTCGACTCACGAGAGGGCGTGGTGCATGCAGTGGATGAGCTCGTCAGTGAACACTTGTTACAGACTCCATTGTGGCGGAGTGGTTGAAGAGCTTGGTATCTTGAAAGCAGCGCCGTGTTCTTTGGACAACTTTCAATTCTTGGAAAGGCGTGTTTTAATGCGGATTTATGGAGGAATTTGGGAACGATTGCGCGTTTTTAGTCTTTGTATAACATAAATGGTGGTTATGTTGCTCCACATGCCTTACGCTTGCAGAATTACGCCTTTCATGGTGAATGAAGTTCGCATGGGATGGATGTTCGAAGCTCGACTGTCTCGGCTTGGAGCTCGACTGATGGTTCTGGTTCAGCTTCCCTGGATTATGGCTTGTGGGAGTTGTGTTTTTCTAGTCTCCCTTTTATGGGAGTTATGTTATTCCACCCCAGCTTTCGATTTGGGAAGCCGAGAAGAGACGGTGCATCTCTCTTCTGCTACTCTCTCATTTTGTCTTCTTCTTTACTACTTTTCTTCTCTCCTCTTTTCTTTTCTCCCTTCTCCTTCTCCTTAACTCATCGCCTTTTTTACAACTCCTTCTTCCTCTTCTCCTTCCTCCACACAAAATCTTTCCATCATTTTTTCTTCTCGACTTTTCATCTTCTTCCACATCTTCTCTTTTTCTTCTTTCCTTTCATTACGTCTTTCTCCTTTGTCTTTTTGCTTATTCTCTGCTTTTTTTTTTTTTTTTTTTTTTTTGAGGGGAGCGCTTGTACTATGTGTTTTTCGGACGTAGGAGATGATGCGATTGTGGCTCGATTGTAATCCGATTGTGTCCCGATTGTAATAAGAGAGACTTTTCCTTTCATGTCACATGAACCTTCTTAATATGTCTTTTCGATTTTCATATGTCCCGAAGCGTATGGGATGTCGACAAACGTCGTAACAAATACTCTGACTTCATAAATCTAATAATTAACAAGAATTTGTATTACAGCCAGATGCTTATTGGTAAGCGGCTTAAGATGTTCCATTTACATGTATCTTTGAATTTTCCCCTCTTACATTTGGAGTTCGTAGTAATTGCACAGATCGGCGACTAGGGGTATGATGCCAAGGACCTTCAGTTAGGGCTAGTTTTCCATGCCTTTAGATTCTTCCTTCTTTGGTAGGAGCTTCTTTAAGACAAGTCGCTTGAGCAGCATGTAGCTCTAGGCTTGACTTTATTATAGTACCTTGATGTTTTCCTTTGATACTCCTCGAAATTACGCCTTTGAACACACTCACGCTTTTCATCTAAGGAGTTCTAAGTTTAGGCAGAGGAGCCTGATCATTATGCTCCTCGATGCTAACTCGATCACGGGAGACTTTATTGGAGCTCACGAGGCTACTGCCTGGGTGCAAAACTAGGAGCAAATGGGGGTTTCAGGTTCTTGACTTTTCTGTGTGTTCATCTCTTGTTGTACCTCGGGAGGTATTCTGTTTCGCTAAGGTCTTCTTGGTCTTGAGCGGCTTTAGGGGTTAAATGGTGACTTGGCACATCCATTTGATTCTGGAGTGTAAGGGGCGGTAATAATTTTTAATTAAAGGCTTCACGACCACGAAATCTCTGAATTTAAGCGTTGTCATTTAACGAATTGTCGATGCGGGCTCTTGGGATGCGAACACATATGATGGCTCGCCACATGAAATTCGTCTCTTTGCTCTGTAATGGTGGTACAAAGGCTCGGCCGCGCCGGTGAGTAATCAGCTACGGCGATTATGAATTTGCATTGACCTTTCTGCGTGCGTGAGGGATTAAGATGTCCAAACCCCATTGTTGGAAAGGCCAGGGACTTGTGATCGATGTTAAGGGCTCTGACAGGAGGCGTGAGATCTTGGCGTACTCCTGTGAATCCCACATTTCTTGGTAGGTCGGTTGCATCCTTAGTATGGTAGGCTAGTAATTATCCACCGCCTTAAGACTTTTTCTGCACTTTAATGCCAGAACTCAGATATGATTCCGCGTATGCCCTCGTGTACCTCTCGGCCGCGTGCACGGTGTCCTCCTGCGATGCATTTGGAAGAGTGAAAAAATCCTCGCTTGTAGAGGCTTCCTTTATGATTAGTGAACTTTGGCGGAAGCCTCAGCACTTATTTTGTTTTGCTTCTTCCGGGTCGTGGTAGGCTTGATCATTATACTAATTCGAGATGGGGTCCGCATCCCGACTGAGTGCGGACTCCATGGGCGACCCTGCATGCTATAAGGTCGATTGAGGGTTCGGGTAAGTATTCGACGGTCGACTCTTTGGGTCTTCTGCGAATTTACGTAAGCCTTCTTTGCAGTGTCATTTCGGGGAGTTCTCTGCTCACGGGGACGTGGTACGACTGAACCCACAAATTTCTTTGTAAGTCCACGAACTTTTTAGAGGTGCCGGATCATCCGCTACTTTTGGCTCGTGGGTATCTTCTATTTGTCGACCCGCTGGTTGTGGTCGCTGTGAATTTCTGACGTCGACCTCTAATGAATGGCGAGGTTGAGGCTTTGATATAATGACTCGCCTTGACCGTTATTTGATATGGAATTAAAATGCGGAAATTACATATTCAATGTCTTCGCCAGGGAGATTTGGATCGCCAAAGCTCCTCCTTGCGTGAGCTCCATGTAGAGTTTCAAGTGGAAGGTCGTGTAAGCCCCAGGCATCCTTAGCGAGTTCAGTGATCGACTCCGTGATAGTCGGCCCCGAGACACACCTTTATTGGTTTTGGCCTGTGTCACGATGCTCCGAGACCATTTCACCATGCAATGAGGAGTGGCTTGGAGTAGTAAAGGGAAGAGTGAAGAAACCCGATGTTGAGGTCCTCTCATAACCAAAATGAGAGTGTACACAGGAGGAAGTGGCGAGAGATGATAAATGAAAGAACATATCTGGAAGCTCTTACGGTGATAAGATACCTCATAAATGAAAATTTAGGGCGAATTTTTATAAAGGAGAGAATGTAACACCCGGGAATTATATCCAGGTATAAATTCACGAATAATAATGATCCTTGGTGGATTGGCGTGCTCTGGCATGTTAGAGTTGATACCATCGATGGCGAGGAAATCGATTATATTTGTGAAAGAGTATCGTTCCCACCAGGGCGGCGCCAAGTGATGATGCTTTCAATGGGTAGAATTTGGGTGTGTGTGGGGTGTTGGAGCCGGACTGGATTCTTTATGGCGGGAGTGGGATGCGAACTCTTGGATTGCCCTGGGTTGAGGCGGCATCTTGCTGCCTTGTTGAGCTACGGGCCCAGGCGTGGCAACTTCTGCAACAAAGGAAGAAGGGGGTGAGGAGGCACGTAGTGGCCTTCGATACTGCTCGATTTCTTTCTTAGAAGAGAGTGCAGGCTGTTTATTGTAGAATTAAGCGTGCCTTTCACCGCTGAGGTGGCTATATTATAGTAGATGTTCAGCTTGGTTGGATAGTGACTAGGATTTGTTCCCGTGGATGGGATTTTCTGTTTATCGGTGGATTGGTGATGGTTGTGAAACAGTTTATTTACAGGATAATCTTCCTTCCTTATTGGGGGATGTCCAATTGGTGGTGATCTGTCATTATTTTTCTTTCTCGCTATAATGGGATTTGGTTGGATGAGTAATTTATACCAAGAATATTTCTAATATTTTACGTATAAAGTAAATCTCTGATTGATTAATTGGTATGGACACCCAAATTTATCCAAAAATCATCTTGGAGCTTGGGGAGGCCAGAGACCTTTGTTTGAGCCGGTATGGAGGGGCTGGGTGTTGCATGGAACCCTACATTCTTATGACTTGCGAGTGGGATGTTAGACGTTTCTTTCCCGTCACCTATCAAAGTTAGTGAACTTTAAAATGGGTCGACGAGTATTTATTTCGTTGTTTTTCATATTTTGGTGCAAAACATAGGTTTTTAGGAAGGTTATGATCCTTGCTGCCCTCCACGGACATATGGCTAGAATCTTGACTCAATGGGCTCCATGAAGTCACAGAACACCCAGCGAAGTTCGAGGAAGAGAAGTTATGGCCGTCCGAAGTTGGAGGCCAACAATCAGAAAAATGACAATTGTGTCCTACGGACTCTGCACACCATGGCGTCTTCCACTGGATAGTTTATGAAGCTTGAAGGGTTCGAATTTGGATAGACATATTTGAAGGAGATATGTTATCTATAGAAGTCTTGTTTATCCGAAGTGAATTATAGGTTGAATGAAAGTTATGTGATTACCAAGCGAGAAACATAGTCATGGGGTTGAAGAGGAAAAACTGGACAGCACCTCTCGGAATCAAAACCCACTTCAAAACCCGATTATAGGCAGTCGAAAAATCGGCCACAACAAAAGTCGATATACATTTTTGCAGTCGAACCAAAACCGGCTGGCGGATATTACAGGCATCGAGCGATCCGATTTATCCAGAAAAGCAGTCTCATAAATTTCCTGCATTTAGTCCCATCGTGCGAACTAAATCCTGAGCCTAATCGGCCCACCGAAACAACCCATATCATTATATGACCTTTAGGCTAAAAATAAACAAAGTAGAAAAATTCTCTATCTTATGGAGTTTGTCGAAATTCCAAGTTTTTGGTGTCCACACGTAGATCGCAATGCGTGTAACAACTTTAATACTCGGATCGTCGAGCTTTGACCATCGAAGCGCCAAAAAATCCTCCCTTTTCTTTATGTCATTTCCTTTCCTTTTCCTTTTTCTTTTCTCCCTTCCTTTTCTTTCCCTCTCTCTTTCTACGAACTCCTCTCCTCTACGAATTCTTTTTCTTTCTTTGTTCTTTTCTTTCCTTTTTGCTTTTCTCTTTTTGCTCTTTCATTTCTTTGTTTACTCATTTTCTCTACCAATTCTTTTCCTTTCCTTTTGTTTTTCTTTTCTGTTTCTTTTCCTTTTTGCTTTTCTTTTCTCTTCCTCTTGGATTTGCATTGACCGAATGTCAAAGGAGACAATTTCCTCCTCTCTTCCTCATTCCACATGTGTGGCCCTTATTTTTTTCCTTCATTTATTCCTTATTTCTTATTTCTTTTATGACATCACACTCCCATGTGGCTCATTGTGAGCCATCCTTTTAAGTGAACCACATGGCTTTGCCAAGTGTCACTCTTTTTAAGGATGTGATGGCATCCCACTAATCCATATGTGTCATCCCGACACCATGTCTGAAAGCGTGAAATCCAGTTACCTTGGAATTTGATGAAATTTGGCCACGTGGTAGCTAGATTTTCTTGAGACGATTTCTCAAAGGATGAGTCAGTTTGATCATCAGGATCTGAAAATTAAAGTTTATTTGTTAAATTATCATTTTACCTTCATCGAGAATTTGGATTTTTAGGGTTTTACATAAATTATGTGACAAGTTTTTAAAATGATTTGAATTTAGAAAACACATTTTTTTGAAAAAAATTGAGGAAAGACTTAAAATGGGTCAGTGGGACAAATTATTTTGTTTTCTATTAAGAGAAGATGACAATACTTATCAAATTCGACCAAAGACTAATTTAAAAGCCAGAGTCAAACATGAGTAATTACTTTAACATTTTTTGTTAACTCGTTTTCTGTGGCTATATTTGTAAAAATCCCAAAAAAAAAATATGTTGGTGAATTTTTTGAAGATATTTGAAGATAATATGTTTCTATTATATGAATAAGTGAAAATAAATAAAATTGATTTGAAATAAAAGAAATAAAAATAATATATGAGATTTAATTTAATTTTTATTTTTCTTAAATTTTATTTTATTTTACTTTTACTTCATGTTTTCTTTCTCTTGCAATTTTCCCTCAAAATTTTGGGAATCAAAGATAGGCTAAATATATTTCTTCAAGTAATGGCATTGATTCTAAGAATCGACAAGACATCAAAATAGACATGGCAGAAAGAGGCTTAAGAGATTTTCCTCTTCTGATTTTGGCGATTTGGCTGAACTTCACAAATGCATTATATTGTTGAACACAATTATCTCCCCATAAATTATGATTATCAATGCATAACCTGGAATGTTTTATTAGTGAAGCTTGTGAGCCAATGTTTTGTTTTAAGGTTGTGTTCTATTGTTTGATACTAATGCTTGATGCAGTGAGGATAGGATAACCACAAATACTCTTGATGTTTGAGATTATATGTGTAATTTGGCATTTTAAACTTTTTTTTAGGGTCCATTGTTGTCCCTAACACTTGTTAGTATTGGATATGTTATTTCGTCAACGATGTTGGAAATGGACAAGCAGGTCAAACACCGCGACATGTCACACCCATATAGCGAAGGTACTGCGATGTCATAAAACTCTCTATAAATCAAATTTTCCAAACATATGAATATCGGTTGTTCCACAGAGCCCTAATCTACAAATTCCACACAATTTTTTCCCCCAAATACCAGATGGTGAAAACCTAATCCCCAAACTAGGGAGAATATATTTGATTTCCATTTTTTTTTATTCTGAAAAAACGAAGAGACATAGAAAATACTAAATTGAGAGAATAATAACAATTTTCAAAAAACACTAAAATAGTGTTCTTTGTTTTTTCAAAAATTGTTTTCAATAATAATTTTAAAAACTATAAACCAAACAGACCATTACTCTTGGAAAGAAACTTTCTAATTGGGCGAACTGCAAATGGAGTGACATAAAGTTGGCACCACCGATCAGAAATCATGAATGCATGTGAAACTACATGACTTTCTAATGGGACCATTACCATATACATATAATATATTTTATAAATATATTGAACAATAAAGAACAAATTAAATATTTCACATTCCCAGTGAGATAGATAAAGTTTTATGGTATTCTAAAAAACAAATGGATCAATGATCAACCATATTTTTACTATGTTGGTTGTCTTGAAACATTTTTAAAGAGTTATGGAAGCTTGGAAAATAGTTCCTTACCAAAAGTTTGATTAATTTACCCTATACGATTAATGGTAATCCTATAATATCTCTCATTTTGTTTCATTAATTTCCTTTTATTCTCTCTATTTTTTTTTTCTAAGCAAAGAAAATTTGGGTACATATCTAGGTTCACTCCTAAGCATGGATCAATTAATTTTTGTAGTATGATAAAATTATTCCATAGTGAAAGAGAAAAATTGTTTGTTATGATAGTGATTCAAGAGATGTTGCAATAAGTAGTGCAACATTGTCATAAGTGTTGCAGCTAGTTTTACTGTGTTATGCAACCTGTTGGATCAATTTGTGATAGATCTGCTGAAGTAATGTAATTAGACGAGATAAAATTACATGCATAAACTCACATACATAGGAAAAAAACTCAGAGATTGGTTACGAGGTTTGACCAAACGTACATCTAGGGGTTGTGCTTAGATGCAAAGGATTTTACTATATATCAATTAGATTACTTTGGTCTTACATGAGAAAAGAATCCCCTTTCTCTAATGCCCTCTTTTGCTTAATTCTCTGATATTGAAACATAAAATAAAATGAGATCCTCTCATTCCCCTAACAACATCTAGACTCCCACAAGCATAAATTCTCTCCATAAACTCAAGTATACATAAACATAACACTCGATGCTCATGGGAAACTCCTCTTCCTTTGAATCTTGAACTTATTACAATTCAGTCGGAGGATGCTTTGGGGAAATATATTATGGTCCCTTATTTATTTTGTGCTTCATAATCTTTAATATTCTCTTGATTTCTGAATGATCTCAATATGTATTTATTGTATGTTCACTTAGTGTTACCAATTATGGCTATTATCCCAGATTTTATTATAAATATCATAATAGAATATTTACCTCCCATAGAAAACTCACCAAGCGTGATCGATCTTCTAGTTGATTTGCTCAATATTATCTTTTAGTCTTCATTATTTGTCCGGTGAATATTTGCAATTATTTCCTATGTAATTGCAATGATCTATTTTAATTAAAAAATAAAAGTAATATTTTAAATTATTTGCTATATGATGCGGGTGTTTAATTTTATAAAAAAATAAGACTATTTTGATAGAAAATAAAAAAGTATGAAGTTGATGTTACCTATTTTCAATTCCATTAATTGTAGTGGAATGAGGTAGTTAGATGTAAACACCAACTAATGGGAATGCCAAATGTATCACACTTAACTTTATAAATAGGTGTTTCATCCTCTCCTCATGTAAACCTTGTAATAGCTTCATCTCTACTAGCTGATATTGTATCACATATCCTTCATACGTATTCCGCCTCTCTCGACTCATCATCACTCCTTGCTTTTCATATTTCTTCTTTTTCCTTTGTCTTCAATATCATCCCTTCCATGTCATTTTCACGTCGCCTCTGCACCTATATTCTTTATTTCAAAGTTGAGACAGATCGAGAAGCACTGTTTCTTCTAACATGGAAGGTCAGCCTTGATGATCAAACCCAAGTTTTACTCTCATCTTGGTTTGGACGCAATTCTTGCCATCATTGGTTTGGAGTGGCTTGTCATAGGTCAGGAAGTGTCTCCGATTTAAACCTTAAGAGTTGTGGTTTGAGAGGTACACTCCAAAATCTCAATTTTTCATCTCTCCCCAACCTCCTTACTCTTAATTTGTCTAACAACTCCCTCCATGGAACCATTCCAGCCAATATTGCCAATATTTCCAAACTAATCACAATTCTTGATTTTGGTTCTAATCATTTCATTGGTGTAATACCTGAACAACTTGGGTTTTTAACATCACTTAGCTTTCTATCTTTGGCTTCTAATAATTTTAAAGGGTCAATTCTTCCTTTTATAGGGAATTTGAAAAACTTAACTATTTTGCATCTTTATGATAATGAGCTTTCTGGTTCCATTCCTCAAGAAATTGGATTGTTAAGATCTCTTAATGATCTTGAATTGTCATATAACAATCTCATTGGTCCAATCCCTCATTCCATAGGTGACTTGATGAATTTAATTACATTGTACATTGATAGGAACAAACTGTCTGGTTCCATTCCTCAAGAAATTGTGGATTATTGAATCTCTTAACAATGCCCCGATTGTCATTTAATAGTCTCAGGTCAATCCCTCATTCCATAGGCAACAGGAATTTAACCACATTGTACCTTAGTATGAACTGACTATCTGGTTTAATTCCTCGAAATTAGATTATTCAAAATCTCTGTAATATTGACTTGCCATTTAATAATCTCAATGGTCCAATCCCTCCTTCCATAGGAAACTTGTCCAGCTTAACCTCTTTGGGCCTTGGTCATAACAAACTCAGTGGTGCCCTTCCTCACGGGGAAATGAATAATATCCGCTAATTTGGAAATATTTGCAATTGTAGCAAGAAAATAACTTCCGTGGCGACTACAGGAGCGAGATTTGCCTTGGTAGAGCGCCTTAAATTTTAAAGCCCGAGGGGACATTTCACGGGTCCTATACCAAAAGAGCTTGAAAAATTGCACTAGCTTATTCGAAGTTCGGCAGAAAGAAACCAACTTCTTGGAACATAAGCGGATTTTGGTGTATACCAACTTCAAATTATATCGATCTAAGATTTGTAACAATTTTATGGCGAGCTTTACGGCGAGAAATGGGGGCTGATTACAAACTAACACAATTTGAACATCTCCAACAACAATATTTGGTGCCATACCACCTCGACTTCGGAGAGCCACTCCAATTACAGCAGCTTGATCTTTCCTCAAACCATTTGAGCGGGAAGATCCCAAAAGAATTAGGTATGTTGCCCTTATTGTTCGAATTGTTGCTCACTAACAACAATCTTGTAGGAAGCATTCCTTTGAAATTAGGAAAATTAGTCGATCTTCAAACCCTTGACCTAGCATCGAACAACCCAGCGGTCAAGATTCCCAAACAAATGAGGAACTTGTGAGTGCTCGTCCTTGAACTTGAGTGGGAATCGATTTGTGGATAGCATTCAAACCAAAGTGGAAGGGTTAGCCGTCTTTGGAGTCTGATCTTAGTCGAAATATCTTGACGGGGAGAGATTCACGCGGAGGGGATTCTGATTACACGGAGACGTTGAATCTCTCCATAACCGACTACGGCACCATCCCACTGCCTTTTGATGATCGATAAACGCGACATTTCTTGATATATCCTCTGATGTTGGAAGGTCCTCTCCCAAAATCAAAGCCTTACCATTTGAGGCATTTAGAAATAATAAAAAGGTCTGTGGTAATAATACTCATCTCAAGCCATGCGAGTGCTAGTAGGAATAAGGCCACAAGTTTTACGCTCTTGATCATCTTTACTTCTCATTGTGAGCACTCTATTGTTCTTATTAAACTTATTATTGGCATTTATTTTCTTGTCCAAAATTGAGGAAAGAAAACAACCTTGAGTCTACATGGCCGTAGATGTGCGAATCTATTCACAATATTGGGACATGATGGGAAATTGTTGTATGAGCACATCATGCTGAGAATGACAATTTCGATTCAGGCAATTGCGGTAGCCTTTGGAGGGATAAGCCTTGTTTACAGGCCCAGGAGTTGCGAATGGCGGGTTGTTCTTTGTGAAAAGCTTCACTACTCATCGGATCAAGATGGTGGAGATATGGCTGATTTGAAGGCTTTCAAAGCGAGATTCATGCTCTAACACGAGGATAAGGCATACTTATTATTAATAAGCTTTATGGCTTAGTTCATTTACGAGAACTCATTTTGATTTATGAGTTTATGGAAAGGGAGCTTGAGAAACGATACAGGAAGCGATGAAGAAGCGTGAGAAAAACTTGATTGGATTGTGAGGCTAGAAGCATTGTGAAAGGGGTGGCTAAAGCTTTATCTTATATGCACCATGATTGCTCACCTCAGTAATTCGCCCGAGACATAACCGGCAACAATGTTGCATTAGATTCGAGAATGACCCATGTCTGACTTTGTGCAGCTAGGCTTGAACAAAGCCGGACTCATCCTAATTGGACTTCATTTTGCGGGGAACTTTTGGTTATCTTGCTCGGGTACCATTTTCTTAATTAGTGCGTTAGTTATCTTTGTTATAATTTCTTAGCAGTGGGACATGATGTAATCTTCTTAATTTGCGAACTTTGCTTACCGCGATGAAGGTGGATAATAAAGCGGATGTTTATAAGCAGAGTTGTAACAATGGAAGTAATTATGGGAAGAGCGTCACGGTGAACTCATCTCATCTTCCATTATCCATCCTTTATCCTCCTCATTTCTCATCCTCATTACAGTATTCTTTGACCATTGGTACATTGAATGAGGTCTGGACAAGCGCCCCTCCTCACGTGGATGAAATACGTTGGTGAAAGTAGTGGTTGCGGTGAAGATAGCATTAGCATGCTTATGTGTCAATGTGATCTCGGCGGCTATCACAGCCAGTTAATGAGCCACTCTCAATGAGCCACCACTATCGAGAAACCGTTTTCCATGATTACATTGGGTGTGCGGTCATGGAAGCGAAGCAGGCGACGGTCCTCACTTCTCCATGTATTTTTATCATCGAGTCATTGATTTTATTAAGGCGAAAATCTCTTTTTCTGTCTCTCCTTTATAATTGACCATCAAATTGGTTGTGATACGGCTACGACTATGTCTCTACATCGAGGCTTGATCATATTCGATCACACTTTCTGTTTTGGAGAGATCGGATACCTCTGGAGTCTTTGGAAATGAGTAGATTAGTTCTGTGTCATCCTATAAAGGGAAAACCATACTGGTATACCATAATGCATTGTGCTTTTATTTTGGTTGCTAGTTTTTTTACTTCCATTTTTCAACATTTGGTTTTTAATTTGTTTGTTTCTGTTTTGGTCATGTTCTATGGTGATTGTTTGACAGTGGAATTCATCAAGCATACTCAGGGATGGCTGCTTTGCCATACTTTGATGAGATTGATCCTTCAATCATTGATGTCCTTTTGGTGACACAGTATGTTCTTTTTCCTTGTTGAATATTGTAATGTTATTTGTTTTTATAACTTAGTAATCTGCTGAATTGAGAAATGAAGTGTAGAGAATATCATTATTGTTTTTGATATTGTAATCCTAGGTATGGTCATTTTTATAATTTTTTGAAACAATGGAATGGTGTTCCTGAATGGTATAATGGAAAAATGACCAAAAACAACTATTGCTAAAGCATATAAAGATTTGACTGGAGACAATTTGCGAACTTCATGCAGTATTGTCTCTTATCGATATCTGGTGCTATTAGAACCTTTGGATATATATCTTCAAAGGAATGAGACTACATCTACCACCCAAATTTTATTCCATCTTCTAAATAGCTCTTGCTTCTTAATGGTTTCTTCATTAAATTTTCCAATATTTCTTTTTTCTCAAGGAATAAACTCTTGGAAATTCCTCTCTTCATATGAAATAGCTTCCTATACTTGAAATCTCACTGTTTTCTAGTATGGCCTTAAGATCTTTTGTGCTTTGAGTAGATTTTCTTGAGCCCAACTTTTCTCCATTTGAATTTAGACTGCATGGCTGATGAATGCCCTTGAAACGGTCGAAAACACATCACTAGTTAGTTATCTACCATGGCCAGCATTCTTATGAGAAGTAGTCTCCATGGCTGGATGGAGGATCACTCATAGAAAGACCATTCTCATAATGGGAGTTCCCTTACGGCCTTCTAGAGGATGCGGGTTAATGTACTTTCATATGAGAGCCCGAGAGGCTCTGATAATAAAATCTATCGACTAAATTCCTTTGAAGCCCGAATATTCACATGATTATGTTGAAGTTCCCATTGCTTTCCCGGCATTGTTTTCTTCTGAGTGAATAGGGTTATGTTAATCACATACTTATCTACGACGATGTGCTCTCACTACGAAAAGTGTCTTATAAGGACATTATTTTAGATTCGAGGCAAAAAAATTTGCAACCAAAACATATCTTTAGTTTCATATTTATTTGAGCGCTGACTAAAGGAAATGACTCCATATATAATTGTAGATAGAATTGTAGTTTGCATTCCGTGATCGTAGAGGCGGCTAGAGACATTAGAAAGCTAAGTAGAGGGAGGCCAGCGAGGGTGGGAAGTGACAGCAGTAAGGACTACGCCACAATGGATTATTCGAATATCTGAAAAACTTGATAATTTCGATTAGGTTTGATGCTCATTTGCCATCTCTTCTATTTTCCTTTAGTTTTTGCTACTAATATGTTCCAAGTAATGAAAATATTAGATTTTTCTTTACCCTGATGAAGCTAGCATTGTCATGGGTTGTATAATTGAGAAACGTATGTGCTCCTTAGTATTCGAGGTCATTTCTTGGATCTAAACGATGCATGATACTTCTGGCACTCCTAGGACCAATCTGCAATTCGACAGTGGCTTAATCATGTTACGCAGTTGCTTCTTATACCTCGGTGAAAGCAGTTACATTCCACAGAAGCAACATAACCTATAGTTGATCTTCGGTCATTATTGAATACTTGATCGTACCCGTATAAACTTCCAGCAGAAAATGGTCATTCTTCACGAAAGCGAGAAAAAGAAAAAGACCTTACTTGTTGTGGCTTTAAGGTAACAAGAATCCTTCCGGTGCTTCGGATAAAACTTTTGTCCGAGTGCCAAGTTGTGTGACAATACTAATAGCATAGGCTATGTCTAGCCAAGTTTGAAATAAGCCTTCTTACATGTCTTTGATGCCCCGCCTGTATTGAATCTGCATAATCTATACATGTTTGTGGTGAGATCTGTAAGTGTAACATCAGAAGTTGCATCTTATTGCTCTTAGTTTATTTCATGAGAGATCAAATACATGCTTTCTTTGCAAGCGATCGTACGATGCTTGGTTCTTAACTTCTTCCATGCTAAGAAAATATCTGAGTCCCACACCTTTTACACTCAAATTCTTACGTCAAAAGTGCATCTTTAAACTTGGAATTTCCTTAAAATTATGCTTTGCAACAATTATACTCGTCTATGAAAACCAATGGGAATGGTATTTCATTTTCATGAATGGTGTGCATTGAAAAATATGGTGTCACCGGTCTCCTTAGTTTTTAAAAGCCATATTTCTTTAATGACTTGATAAATGGTTTAAACGAGCCCAGGGACCATCAATGATTTGTCTTTTTAGTTTGCAAACACCCTCTTCTTGTTTGATTTCTAGTCGAAAATCCATATACTTCCTCACTCCAACTTCCATGAAAAGAATTTTAATGAAAATAGGAATAAGTTCCAAACAAGTGGTGGTAGGGCCAAGGATTTGTAATTGATTCATCTTAGTCATTTGAACCGTCGATAACTATTAAAGGAATTTGAGTTTTCATAGCTACTAATCTCATCTTGCATCTCAATAGAGCTATGGTTTTATAGGATTCAAACCATTTTGCATCCACGGGTTTGTTTCCACTAATGATAGTCATTCCATCTTTCCACTCTTGTGGAGTGCCCTCATTTCCCTGAACCTGATATTTCCTTATTTAGGATTTCCTAGAGTTTCTTGTACATTTTCAGGGCTGATTTTTTTATTTTTTATTTTATTTTTATGACAAAGCAAATGTAAAGGCTTTATGGTAATGGCGTCTGTGGTGGAGACAAAGTGGGCCTAGGGATATTTAGTGCGAACTCTAACACCATTCCTATTAGCAATGGGAGCATCCAAAGTCCAATTTATTAAAGAATTTGATTGGATTGAAGAAAGTTAGAAAATAATACCCTTCTTTGGAGATAAGGAATTGTCAATTAGGAAAAAGGTAGGAATCTAGTAAATTATATTCGAAAGGAAAGAAAAGATGTGGATAAACTTTAAGTGGAATTAATATTGTATTTGGAACTAAATTAGAGTTAGTATGAGTTGGCATTAGAAGTAGGATCACTATTTGTAGGTCGGATTAGGATTAGTAGATTAGTTATAAGATAATTAGATTAGAATCATAAAGGATTGGAATCCTAATAAGCTCAGTTTCTTAGAAACTATAAATAAGTTAATCGATATAAATCAAAAGCGAATTGATATTAATAGTACTAGTTTTTTTTTTTTTTTAATTATTGCATATGTTACACTTTCGATGATGAGACATGTAGAAGCGACGGAGGAGTTAGCATAAACTGGGGCTTGGCTTGACCCTAAAATTGTAAAAAATAAAAATTTCCTATGTCAACTGATTGAGGATTGGGAAACTTGTAACTAGGATGCCCCTTGAAAGCAAAGCTTTGCCATCACTAAAGCTAATGCTTGTATTTTCCAAATCATATAGCTAGTAAATCTCTCTCAAATTTTTTTTTTTTTATAAAAATCGGGTTTACAACCCTCTAAATATTGCCTCCCTAAGTGTCTTTTTCATGTTTAAAGCAGGGTATTTAAGAGGAAATGGGAAGAAATAATTGCGAATTAAAGAGAGGGAAGAATAATCCTAAACCTTCTCTAAGAGTGAAGTCACGTCTAGCTCGCCTTTCTATGCGAACTTGCCTTGGTAGACTTCAGGTTTTAGATCTCTTTTTTGTTGTATCTTCTTTTTCTTTTTTTTTAATTTAATTTTTTTGACCTTAAACTTTATTCCTTGTTCCTCTCTTTACATCATAGAAATAGATACAGGCTTCGCTATTTGGTATAAGAAGCGACCATCCTTTCCCAAGTTTGTCCTTCATCATAGGATTTATCACATTCTCCTTCTTCTTCTTGAGTAAACCAAGGAGTTTATAGAATTCCAACAACTTCATTCATTTTGTTACCAACATCATTCTATGAGTTATAGGCTCAATTTTAGGGTCATTGATGAGATTATTTATAGTAGAGTAAATTGGACTAGGTTAGGATATAGATGATGTCAGATCTTTAACTCCTGAATTCTCCCCTCAAAGAGTTGTCTGACAAAAAATGGAAGGTTTTCGAAAGATTTAACACCTACCATGATATATTTTTTCCTGATTGGAGGATGAAGAGTGTGTGTGGGCAAGAGCGCGTGTGAGAGAGAGAGAAAGCAGGGTGGCGAGAGCAGCGGGAGCTTGTAAAAAAAAACATGTAGAAAAAGAAAGAATGAGTCAAACCTTTATGAGTTAGATAATCAAAGAAAGACGCATAAGAGCTCTTAGATCCAATTTGGACCTATGTTTTACTTTGTATTGCATGAACATAAGCAACATACTCGGAATATTTTTAGTGAAGCCCAGTCCAAGGGAATCATGACTTTTCGACATATCGATAGGAGTTTTTATATCTAGAATCTTTTAAGGCTACTCGATCAAATATGTGGTTGTTAGAATACGATGGTTCAAAATGGACTTTTTGGATGTTTTTTTGTGAACATTAGAGCTCTTCCAGTTTCTAGAATCATGTTGCTGCTTTTATTTTGTTTTTTGGTAGTTTCGTATTTTGCAGAAACATCTTTTTGTTGTATGTTTCAAGAGGTATGATGATGAGTGGATTGAGGATAACTCTTTCCATTATCAACTCACAACTGTATTTTGTTTGAAAATAGAGTTGCAATCATTTATGAAAATTACCCCGGATGGGAGGTAACTTGATTTTTCTAGCAAGTAAATCCATGTAGTCGTGCGATCATGGATAAAACTCTAGATCATTTAAAACCAGGAATAAGACTCAGAGTTGTGGGGGGACCACAGTTTTTATCAGTATGAATGATGTTTAGAAGTCGGTTATCGTATTATAGTTTTGGAACAGTGAAAAAACCTACATACAACACCTATTGTTGTAATTCATATTCAGAAGTTGTAATGTAAGTTCGAGAAGCACTTATGAGTTTTTAAGTTAAAAGATTGTAATTAGATCAAGACTACCTCAGTTAAATGGAATCCTCTAGTTGATTCAACCGATGAGTTTCAAATAATTATTCAATTTGATAATCGATAGACCTTGATTATACGAGGATGCAAGGCTTGTATTTTATGCCATCACTTATTTCAAGCGATGACTAAACCTACCCCAATGGTATGACTTCCCTGGATGCTTTATTTATAGAGCTTCCTTCACATTTTATAGAGGCTTAGGATTGCATTGAATCTAATGTGTTCGCGTATATCTTTTGTTGCTACGGCTTACACGTTCATCATGTATCCCTCTAAATGTTACTTCCACAGTTTCTTCATGTCTTAGTTTTCTTCACGTGAAAAGGTGTTGAGCCGCAGTTAAAGAAATTATATTCCAATACATTGTTTTGACCGGTTGTGTTCCGTGTATGTATGCAGGTCTCGTGCTCGTGGTCAGAGGCAACCATGGCATGATTTACGTAAGAGTTGAGAATCTGCTTTGCATATGATATAATGTGAACTTGAAACCAGTGGGGCTTGTGAGTAGTGCGATTCGGGCTTAAAGGTCACACATTGGCATGAAGATGCTTTGATAAAGCTAGGCGCATTTCTTGGATAATCCTCCTTCCCGAGTCCTATGTTGATCATCTTTGTCGCGTTACTACGAAGATGATCCGGAGAGTGGCATGTGCGGGAGTGCAATGCGGGTTATTTTGAAGATCGATTGCGCTCATATTTACTTTGTTGGAGAAAGGAAAAAAAAAAGGACTCGGTCGGTAAGTTTCTACTCACTTATCTTAGGTATTTCGGTCCAATTGATTCGGGATATGTGAGGATTTGAAGCTTGTTCGGGATGCGTGCGAGGTTAGGACTACGCTTATGTGCAATCCTTGGCCCAATTACCTTGAGTTAATATCCTTTAAATTAATTTCAATCGAGGTTTATGTTAGTTGACTTTATCTTTTAGTAAATGGCTTTTCTATCACCCCCTTTGCTTGCGAGTCTTGTTTGTGGAAAGAATGCGAAAATGAATGGGCATATCTTACGCTTATGTGAAAGCTAAAGATCGTATGACATAGTTTACATAGAGAACAGGTATTTTCTTGGATCTACATGTGCGGCCATCATCTGAAAATGCGGGTAAGCGAGTGATAGATTAGGTCTTGTCATCATCTGCTAATTTTCTACATCTGATTGCTGCACAAGCCAGACATTGTTTTCCTGGAATTTAAAACTCATGTAAAAAACATGAAGGTGATTTTATCATCTTGATATTTATTTCAAATGTTATCTATTTTACCGTTTGAAGTCCACAAGAATAATTCAAGTATAAATACACTTGTTGATTTAACTCATGTTAGCTTGATATGCATTATTGGGCTCACTATCTGAACTTCAATTTTTAGTCGAGTGGCATCTTAACAAGATATTAGAGCTTTGGTTAAGCAGAAATCTCAATTTTTGTCTCGCTCCAGAGTTTCTTGTTTGTTCGTTCCCCCTAATTATTATATCTATATCTTGTTGATCACATCTCTATCTCTCTTCTGTGAGTATGGGGCTACATTTGAGATGGATTATATCCTCATCTGCATCATGGGGTCATTTATTTGTAATTCATGGTCTGACATTTTGTCTCTCTCCATGTGGGTATTTTAAATTTTTTAGGAAGTTATTAGCTTGGTGTGCACAATGGACAACCTAACATTATAAGCTTTGGATGGAAATTTCTTCTCACATTGTTTGAGTGAGATACATGAAACTATATCTTCGTGATTATACGCCATGCATGAACATGGTTTTAAAGGCGCGTCTTACGGACTTTCATTTCCTTTTAATTACTTTTACTCTTGAAATTTCTAACTATATATATATTAATATACATATAGTTTCTTTACCTTTTTATATTACGAATGTTTCTTTTACGTGTTAGGAATGTTAATATTTTTAATTCAATTAGATTTGAATCATATTTTATAAAACCATGTGCATCTAAGGTCACATTTCACTTCACTCAAGCGCGCGCCTTGTGTTGTGCTTAGCACCCTAAACTGAGGCTTTTGTGCACAGGTGTGCCCTTGCACCTTTAAAACTATGTGCATGAAGATTTATTTGAGCTGGTTTTTTCTTTTCCAAAAATTTGGGGATTTTGGGTTGCTATTTTCTATTTTACCATCAAAATTTTGACATTTTGCACATGTAAATAATATTCGCCTTCTCTCTTTTTCTTCCTTGCTTCTTTCTCTATTTTCGTGTGATTATAATAATTAGGTGTATTCTTACACTCTCTCACGAGAAATCGATAGATACTTATTGAAATTTCCTTCAAATCTTTTGTTTCTTTATGCTTTTAAAGAGTTCATTGTCTTCTATGTTTTCTAATTCTACATTCTATTTGTGTCATCGGGTGCGAGATAATTTAATTCTATGGGCCCGGCCTTAAAAATTTGTAGCAAAATCGATTATACTGAACATTTACGTGTCTTTGTAGTGATACAGGTATGGCGAAGGTGTTCAGTAGTCTTTGCTTGTCGCGAAATTCTTTTTAGCGGGTTAAACAAACATCCTTTTTCTCATGTATTGTAGTTATCTTCTACCTCCAGCATTCCAGGATGTGGTTGAAGTTGGATATTTTTCTAACTTAGCAAGACTCTACTTTGTTTTCCATTTTGGCGGATCTATCACCTATGCATTATTAGCTGATTTACTTGGTAAGTAAGTTGAAACTTATGCCTAAGGGTAAAAATTAGATCCGAAGCCTCGGCTCCCAACGGAAACAGGAAAAACATCCTTTTATTTTATATTTTTTGATATGAGCTTATGCGTAATCTTAAAACTTGTTTACCCTCTGGAGTAAAATCTTTCTTCATCAAGAGGGATTGGAGATGAACCTGAATATGAATTTTGAAAAGTTTTATGAATAAAGTTAGTTCCTGAACATTTAATTCATAAAAATATTCAATACGGGAATCGAGGAAGATAAAGGTAAAGGATTTCATGGTTTAGGGAAGGCATGAACGAGTTTTTCCCAGAATGGTTTGCAAAGTGTTGAGTTAGATAAAATTGTTGGTAGAATGGAAGATTTGCAGTAGGAAAATGTGTAAGAAAAGAATGTAGCATCAGATAATATGGAACTTAAGAAAATTGTTCACTATCTTGAAGAAGGCTACAAAAATAAGAATTTAAGTAAAATTTGTATCCCTTTGATGATTTATATGGTAAGATAGGTATGGAAAGTGTTATGACAGTGTATGGCCCCAAATCGCAAAGTTACGACTTGGCTTTGTGGGTTTATAATCATGGGCTCCCTCCCCCTTGACAACTAGCTTTTTAAGATGAAGTTATACTCAGTGGTTATATGATGGTATGAGTTAGTTCATTCCTTGAGGATGACCCTCATCCCACGGAATCGTGGGAGGGTTGCTGCGTAGGGTCAAGTCAGAATGCACGGAGTGTTGTGGGAGGGCTTTTCTGTTGAGATCCTGAAGTCACAGTATGGTCACGAAAGAGGGGATGGATTATTATGACCATTTGGTCTCACGCAGTTAGGATTCTGACTGGCCTTGTGGGTTTACATAACCACTTAGGTTCCCTCCTGGATAGCTAGCTTTTAAGGGTGAGTTCTACCACGAATGGTTTATGTGAAGATGTGTAGGAAGATGAAGTGGACCATTCAATTGTATTGCAAGTGCAGATCATAGAATTTTTAGTTCAGGCTTGGGAGTTATTAGTGACATATGGAGATAGGAAGTCTAAAATCTGTATGAAAATTAAGAGAATATGGTTTCTTTGTACTTGGAGTGTATAGAATCCCCAATTTGTTCCAACAAGACCCTGTCTGTGAAGACAAAGGATGAAAAGCACTGGTAAACATATCACCTTGTGAAAGAAGGTCTGAATAAAATGCTCCATGAATTATCATGATGTTAAACTTTACAGAAGTATGTTCTGAACTTTAGGGTAGAGTGATTTTAAGCAAGCTTTGAGGCATGTAGCCGGTATCAAAGTGTGTAGTTGGAGTGTTAACTACAGAAATATACCATGAAGCTATTTTCTTTGGATAATTAAAGAAATTTGAGCGATATGAAAGATTTCCATATAGTGCTTATTAACACGTGGGATGCATGCAAAAAGGGATTTCTAGGAATTTATGAAGTGAGTTGGAAGAGAGAGGAGAGGTTACCTTGACATGTGATCAAGATGTAAAATAATGATTGTAAGTATGACAAATAGAATCCGCATTTATTGATCTCTTGCCTTTTTGTATTGATCATGTCCATAACTAAGGTATATTCGAGTGCATCACCAGGCATTTATTGTCTTTGATTATATTATTTTAATTGATGATAGTAAAGGAGTTAATACAAGTTAGAACTATTGAATGGAACTTGGAGTTCTGAGGCTTAGTAAGGATGAGTTTCGTGAAATTTTCATGGCCAGAAAATACGTAAAGTGATGGTTGTTATCACAGATTAATTAATTACCCATGAGTGAAGATGAAGGAGGATTTCTCCTTGTTAGGACAAAATGAATGAACCAGAGAAGCAAATTTGATGTATTTTGTATCATAGAAAGTATTATACTACATGGAAAATTTCTTAGCAAGATGAAATTTGTAGCAGTTATGCCTTATGTTTATAATAATATTAGTGGAGTTCCAGAAGCTCAAGCGTCTGTTCCGAAAATGAGTTTATCACGAACAAGATACAGAACAAGTGGAATCTGAAAGGGTAGGCTATAAATGGTACATTATCAGAAAATAGAATTGATCTAAGTTGGTTCGACCATAAGCTAAAATTTGGTAAAATTTCATTCATATTCATTGTGTCTGACAACAAAGATTGAGTCGAGGACCTTGGTAAAATTGGCGATAAACAACATGAGTAGGAAGGATCGAGCTTTATCTAGTTTGGATTATATAGGTGAAGGACTGCAAATCCTCGGGTTTTGAACATCGGGCAGTAAACAAAATATTGTTTTCATTTTATGATTGTTATGTTAGGGATGAATCACTAACATATCTGGGATGAGATCTTTACTTGATATTCATTAAGGTAGGGAATTTCTATTAGTTTTAAACCGAGGATTGAATTAAGTTAATGGTTTGATAAATTAGTTTAGTAGTTGGAATCAATTAAGTTTAGTGATTAAGCAATTAAATTAAGTCGTAATAGGTCATTAGAGTCTAATATCATGGTACCTTAGAGATGTGAGCACATAAATCGGGCCATTACAAAAAATTTTGATTAGTTAATAATATTTTGTTTTTTCTTTTGCAAAATATTGCAATCCTGATAGCGAGGCTCAAATGATTTTCTTATCTGTTTTCCTATTGATGAGACTCCTTTAAGTGTTTGTGGGACGCGAAACTTATCACTTCTCCTTCAACATAATTTTCTCTATAATTTTTCAGTTTATCTCTAGCTCACCTGCTGAATTTTTAGCAAGAAACACTTTATTTTGATCATAAATTTATCAAATTTGAATGAAGCTGCGAGGGCGAAGCGATGAGTATGATGTACCCAGGTGTGGGCGGGCTATTAATAAGCGGGCCTTCTTGATATTGCATCACCCACAGATTATTTGAACTTTGTCTTGAAGCGTGAAAGTTCATCCACAGAAAGTCCTCTTCAAACATTCAATTCTTAACCAGAGCTGGGTAAAATTTGGTATGGCATTTTCCTCTGATGTTAATAAGTTCTTATTACATGTATTCTCCGTCAAAAAAATTTCATAACTGGTTAAATATCTAATGATAGAATACCAATTTGATTGTATATCATTATTTAAATATATTATCATATTTCATATAATGAAATTAAGGAAAAAAAGGATTAGCGGAAATTAATATGATTAAACCTATAATTCTTGTTGCTAGTAATTTGTAGTTCTATGTAATAATGGCCTTTAACTCTACATATTTGTTTGGCTAGGTTTGGTTTTAAGGAAAGAAGCAAAAGAAAAAAAATATTAAGGTCAATAAATTATTTTTGTAAGCTACTTCAAGCTCACTTTAATTAATTTAATTCTTATACATAATGATTAAATAGTTTGAGAGGGCATAATTCACTGATTAATTTTCATCATATTTGATTTTCTTTAGTATTTTTCATGATAAAAAATAAACATGAAAGAATTATTCTTTTAATCTATGATGTAATTAGCAGTGAATGTGTCCTCTATGTTGAATTTACACTGAGCTAGCCTTTCATAGTCCACGCTATTTTCCCATCTTGAGGTTGCTTAGATCATATTTTTCATAAGCTTTTAGTCGGTATGATGTTGCATTCACCATGGTTTTTATATCAACTCGAGAATCATTTGTTCCATTATAGTTCTGTGAAATCAGGAGTTATATATGTTCTACCATTATTCACACCTTCGATACATTTCTCTCTTGTTTTCTTTCTTCCTTCATTCTTGGGGATTAGCTGAAAGTGCAGCGATTTATGATTTATGTCATGCAGAGAAGGATGATAGTTGATAATGAATATATCTGATGAGATCATGATATTAACGAGAGATCCTTGGATGGTTGAGGGATACCCGAAATTGCCATGAGCTTATCATTGACATACACATGGTGGGAAACTCTTCCATGACGATTGCTTTCATATATATATATATATATATATATATATATATATATATATATATATATATATATATATATATATATATATATATATATATATATATATATATATATCTCTCTATCAACCTGGATTTCATATTGTTTTGAAACGTTTGCAATTCATATCTACGATATTCATCTTACCTTGATTTGGATACGGTATGGCTATAGGATGTCACTCACGGGCTGACACACGGCGTTCTTGAGGATTGTTTTGCCAATCGGGACGCTCTAGAATGTGTGGGAAAAGTGATCGACATTGCCAAAACTAGCGGCGGGATATTTGGAAGGTGAAGAATACAAAGATCACGGGCATTTGATGATTACCCGATCGGGTGAGCAGATGGAAAAGTAACCACATTGCGGTCGCGAATGCTTTCAGGTGTAGGTGGTAAAGTTCTTGGATCATCGACTAATCTTCACGATGCTTCTAACCACATAACTATCTCATCAAACCTTCAAAATTGAGTAATGGTTTATCATGAAAGTCAGACGAAGAGCAGTGGCGAGCATGCCCGAGTAGCTTGGCGAAATGCGAAGCAGATGATAATACCCTTTGCGACAAGCGATTAGAATCACGAGGTCGGGCTGAGAAGACACCTCTGTTTGGTGATTCTTGTTGTATGTATGTATGTTTGTTTGTTTGTATGGAAAATAGGTTCCAAGTAGAAAACATTAATTGATGATGAGTACTGATATTTAATATCAAGTTTCATGATATTAAATAGAAAGCACCTCTTTGAGCGAATGGGAAACCAGAAACTTCTCACTTTCATTTTTCTTTAATGTTCGACTCCTTTGTGGTCGTTTTATTTTATTTTAAATTAAAGTGTTTTTATTACGAGTGGGGTTTAGTTCACTTTCTTCCTCTGCGGATTAAGTCATTCGATCCTTTGTACATTGTAAGCTCTCTAACCTCTTGAGCTTTCACGTATTTTTTCTTTCTTTGTTCATACTACGATCTTTTATAGTTTGTCTTTGGTTTCTTTTTCTCTCTTTCTCTTCCTTGTCCCTTTTTATTTGTTTTGATTAGTGAGAAGAAGTAGAGAAGAGGAAATGAAGAAATTAGTCTTGCGTGTTTATGTTGTTTTTAAAAGTGATGAGAGTGGGAGCTTGAAGATTTAAATTTTAGTTAATTTTCGTAAAACAAACTTCTCACGGTTGGATTTTGAATTTTGAGCTTCAGATTAGAGCTAGATGTTTCAGTGAAGATTTTCTCACGGAAATGTAAATTCCGAACTGTTGATCATTTCTTGAGTGAATTTATTTTCGAGCTGGAATAATTACCAAATAAATGGGTTGCCATGACAAAATGTCTCTTTGGAATGTATTTGTTTTAGGTATTATTTTGTAGTGAAATGATTATTTTTAAATCTTTTTTTAGGTGTTAATTGAAGGGAATTCGAAGCATTGTTAAATTTTGAAGAATGGCGCCAGCGGGGCCACCATGATCTTTGAAAAGATCGGATACCTCTTTAACGAGAAGGAGACCTGGCCCGATTATTACCCCTCTAGGAGGCATGATAAGTGGGCCGTTCTGTGTCTATGTCCTATAAAGGAAAACCATATTGGTATACCATAATGCATTGTGCTTTTATTTTTGGTTGCTAGTTTTTTACTTAATTTTTCAACATTAGGTTTTTAATTTGTTTGTTTACGTTTTTGTTCGTGTTACATGGTGATAGTTTGATTTTGTGGAAATTCATCCGACATCGCACAAGGCATGGCTACTTTGCCATACTTTGATGAATTGATCCTTCAACCATTGATGTTCTTTTAGTGACACGGAGTATGTTCTTTTCCTTGTTGAATATTAGTAATGTTATTTGTTTTATAACTTGTGTCTTCTTGGGTGAGGAGATAGAAGTTTAGAGAATACTCATTATTGTTTTGATATTGTAATCATGGGTATGGTCATTTTTACGCAATTTTTTTGAAACAATGGAATCAGATCCTTCTCAAATGGTCTTCTTGAGAAAAATGATCAAAAATTAACTATTGCTAAGAATATAAGATTCATGTATCTTCTCTTATCGGTATCTTGTATCTTATTAGGAGCAGCTATGGAATCTCTTATGGGAATGAGACTACATATAACACTGGAATTTTATGCCATCTTCTGAACAGCTCTTGCTTCTCAATGGTTTCTTCATTAAAGTTTCGAATATTTATTTTTTTCTCAAGGAATAAACTCTTACATTCTCACTTCATATAAATAACCACTATGCATTCTATCTTGATTCCCGATCGGCCTTGAATCTTTTATTAGCTTTGAGTAGATTTTCTTGAGCAACTTTTCTCCATTTGAATCATTTGCGCATGGTGATGAATGCTTATAAACGGTTGAAAGCATCTTCAGTTAGGTATCTGCATCATAAGCATTGTAATGAGTATTCTCTTGTAGTTTGGATTGGAGTGATCACTCTATAGAAAGACTATTCGATTAGAGGTTCTAGGGGATGCGGTTAATGGACTACATCCTTTGCATCTACGTAAAAGTGTCCATACACACATGAACATGTACTTTTTGTACTTTTCAGAGGCAGAGAATTGCAATAATCAAATCTATTGACTTAAATCTCTTTGGGCCCTTTCATCTCTGGCCTAAAGTGTCCATACACACTCGAACATGTACTTCGTACTTTAGACTGAGAGCTACAATAATCAGATATAGGCTAAAATTCCTTTGGAAGAGCCCCAAGTAGCTCGCCTTCGCAGTTATGTTGAAGTTCCCATTGCTTTCCTCGACATTTGTTTCATTTCTCGATGGAATGGTTTCATGTTAATCTCATACTTATCTACGAGGCGGTGCTCTTAGGTATGGTATGTGGCAACATATGCTCACCAGCAATCACTTCATTCCGTATCTTGCATGTCTTGTCTTGTCAATGAACTTTTGTCAATCTTGAAACTTTTTAGAACTTTAATCTAGTTTTCCTTTTTGGTTATCTACTCTACTTTCTCATGTAAAATTGCCCTTGTTCTTTTAGATGTGCTCTCCACTTTACTGCATTGTAATGTGTTGCATTTCTGTCGGCTCACTTAGATCATCTTTGCATCCCTTCCATATTTCTGGAAGAAGGTTGGCCATTTATTTAGTGGAAATTTATGCTATTACTTTGCCTATAAATTTTAGCTAAAATCGTGATGATTCATTGAACCATTATTCAAAGGCAGTTTATGATAACACGCATGCGTGACTTGAACATCTGAGTTGCTTTTGTCGATTTTGTGAGAAGTGAGCAGTTTAGTTGAAGATATGCTATATGATGAACTTAAGACATTCTTAAACTCCATGGATAAATTTAGGGTGAGTTGATTTTTGTTTTGTAGATGTATGTTTCATTCTCCCCTTTTTGGAGACTAGTAATAGTTTCCTCTAATTTCCTCTGATTGTCCGAACTAATTTTGAAGCTAATCTAAATGCATATGTTTCCTTGATTGGTTGTAAGCGACTTAGATTTGGGCCTTTTAATCTTTTTATTTTCTGGTTCTAAATTTTTTATCAATGTTATCTTTAAAGCTTCAATGAGTACTTTATTCCATGGAAAATTGGATTTGGAGCAATGAAACGATTATCCACTATATCAAATTTGTTTTGATTTCTAATCCTTCTCTTGTACTTCTTGAGCTGAATGATTATATATCACAGATTAAAGCTTGATCGTTTATTTAAATTTGCAGTTTGCTCTAATGTTATCTTGAGGTCTCTTATTTGAAATTAATCTTTGCTGAAGCACATCTCTTACCTCATTCTTAAGCTTAAATCTTTCTACCATAGACATTCTTATCTGAATCATAGATTCTACCCAAGTGCAAGTATTACTGTTTTAGATCTGCATCTGTGGACTTTGTTCTTCACCTTATATAAGATTAATTGGGTTTTGTCTTGACATAAGGAGGTTTTGTGACTAATACTAATATAGCAGAATTAGTCTATTAAGATTTAATTGACTATGCTTCTAATAGTTTTTTGATTATCCACCATGACATTATGTTATTGTTACGACTATAGTTTTCAAGAGCATGTTATAACACCAATCTAATAAAATATAAAACTTTTTTCTGAAAAAAAAAAGCAATGTAGGTGTGTATGTATTTCTCATATTCTTAGAAATATTGGTTGCATATAATCCGTCTGATGCGAGAATGTTTGAACATTTACAACCAGTCAGCTTTTCGTAAGGGACTTAGATTTGAGCCTTTTAATCTTTTTATTTTCTGGTTCTAAATTTTTATCAATGTTATCTAAAGCTTCAATGGTACTTTATTCCATGGAAAGTGGATTTGGAGCAGTAGTGAGTATCATATATCATTTGATTTCCTGGCTCTTCTCTTGTACTTTATTTTGAAGGCACGAAAATGAATAAGTATCATGATTAAGCTTAAGATCGTTGTTTTAAATTTTGCAGTTTGCTCACATGTTCTATCTTGAGTCTCTTATTTAAATTATCTGAAACATCTCATACACCTCATTCTTAAGCTTAAATCTTTCTACCATAGACATTCTTATACGAATCATAGATTCTACCCAGTCTGATATTCTTGTTTTAGATCTTCATCACAGCGGACTTTGTTCTTCACCTTCTATAAGATTAATTGGGTTTTGATAACTAAACATAAGGAGGTTTTGGCAGCTGTACTAATATGGCAAGGGTGATCTATTCAGATTTGATGACTATGCGCTTCTAGCTGTGGGATTTTTTGGTGCTGCTGCAGCGTTATATTATTGTTCGACTATAGTTTCAAACATGTTATTAACACCAATCTAATAAAATATAAAACTTTTAAAAAAAAAAAAAAGCAATATGGTGTGTATTTCTCATATGCTAGCGAAATGTTAAGTTTGCATATAATCCGTCTGTTGCGAGGAGAAATGTTTGAACATTTACAACGAATTGACTTTAAATGAGGACTTAGATTTGGGCCTTTTAATCTTTTTATTTTCTGGTTCTAAATTTTTTATCAATGTTATCTTTAAAGCTTCAATGAGTACTTTATTCCATGGAAAATTGGTTGGAGCAATGAAACGATATCAACATATCGGCGTTTGATTCTAATCCTTCTCTTGTACTTCCTTTTTTTGAAGGCACGAAATGGTCCATATATCACAGTTAGCTTAGATCAGTTTATTAAAATTTATGAGTTTGCTCTAATGTTCTATCTTGGGTCTTATTTGAAATTAATCTTGCGAAACATGTACCTCATTCATAAGCAAATCTTTCCACCGCCACTGGAGCATTTCTTATACAGATCGTAGATTCTTACCCAGTGCGAGTATTCTTGTTTTAGATCTTCATCCTATGGACTTTGTTCTTCACAACCACATAAGATTAATTGGGTTTTGTCTTCAACATAGGAGGTTTGGCAACTAATACTAATATAAGCGAGAATTAGTCTATTAAGATTTAATTGACTATACTTTAATATTGATTTTTTGGTGCTCCACCACGACCTTTATGTTATTGTTAGACTATAGTTTTAGACATGTTACATAACACCCGATCTAATAAAATATAAAACTTATTCTGAAAACCAATATGGTGTGTATTTTTCATATGCAGAAAATATTGGTTGCATATAATCTGATACGATACTTGGAATGTTTGAACATTTACAACAATTGGCTTTGATATTTTGTAATTTTGTTATCTCATTTAATGTTCTGTAACTGCTAATTAAATCCATCTTAACGAGTTATTGATTTCCATCGGACTTTAAGTAAATGATATCTGATTTGGTATTACCGCAGTGACACGTCCTTGGAAATTTGCCGTGTTTATGAATTGATATTAGCGGTGTTAGTACTTTACATTCGGAGACTATTCTCACGAAGAAGATGGAAGTCATCTTAAGTAGCTGCGAATCACATGATTCTCCCACGATATTTGCATAGTGGTCACGCGCGGGTGTGCTGACTCCATCGACCTCGGAATGTGAGAGAAGCGCTTCACATATGTCATCCACTCTGACCATTTCTGAGAAGTGTGTTCTAATTCACGCATTTGCTAGGCGTGCGAGAACTTCTCCTTATCGATGAGTAGTTACAACCATCCTGAGCTCCATAACATCCCCATATATTATGCTTCCCCCCTTGCAAAAAGGTGCATGGCTGTTGCAGGACATGTTAACTCAATGAATGAGAGGATCACATGACGATTTTGGTCAGAATCCTTTTGACTTCGGCACATATCTCCTTTGAAGAGCATTGAGTTTTGCGATGTAGGTTCATGGTGGTGATGGAAATTACGATGGTCTTAGTGGATTATCAAGACAACTATTTGATGTGGTGCTTTCTGACGAAAAATGCATGTTATACGGGTATAAATTACGGAAGGAGCGTTGGCAAAAACCATCATCAATGAACCACGAGGAAGTTACTGCAATAAGATGGTCTTACTTTGCTCCCCCTCAGCATGTGGGGTCCACTACATATCTTTCTCGGCTAAATGCAGATTTTGCTGAAACAGTACATTCTGAAGGAGCTGCATGCCACCTAACATACATTCTTGTCCGTGGAGAGCCCGATAGAGATGGGAAGCTCAAACGAAGCTTATCACCCGGTTCTTTGATGCTAACACCAAAATTATTTCCCAAGCGTCGATCGGTTGAATGTATTTCAGCTTTAAGAAAATGGCGAAACCATTGGGAGGCGGCTGAAAAAGACCCTGAAGTCGGTGAAAGCTGTCGTTAGTTTCTTTGGTAAAAAGCATTCACTTATCGGATAATGGCACGATGATCTCCATGTCTTCTCGCGATATCACAACAAATATCTCCCGGAAGGATAACTATTGCTTACAGGTGGTGCCTTTGGTGTATTGAAGCATGGGTGACGGATGTTTGAGGAGTGTGGGTCATTGCCCGGATGAAGAATACGAGGGTCCGACTTTTACGTGTCCATGAGCGGTTGGCTTGATGAAGTATGGTCGGAGAAGCATATTTCATTACCTTTGGAGATCGAGATCTATTAAGCGACATGGTTTTAAAACACATTGTTGCTTTCGGTTTTTAAACATCAGCCGTGAGATGATCCCAGGTAGTAGTTGAATCGGGAGAGGCCCGCAGCGAAGAAGAAACGATGAAAGCGAAAAGGTTATCCATGCACTTCTTGTTTCTGTTTGGAGATGTAAAGTTGGAGAATGGGAAAGCGGTGATAGTGTGGAAGTAGATGTGGCTCATCTTGATAAACGAGGTGGGAATGTTGAGGCGCGAAGGCCTTGGAAAGGGTGAGAAGTAGCATTCCGGCGGATACAAAGCGGCCCGTAAACCCGATCCCTACAGCCGCTATCTTAGCTCCTTCCTCGGGTTTTCTCACGTATTTCCGACTTCTTCACGATTAATTCTGAATTTGAGTTAAGGATTCTATATCAATCAATATTTCTTAATCAGTTGAATTGCTTGCTTAGTTTGGGAAAATATTGACGGTGATCTACACCAGTTCAAGGCTGGATCACATACATCTACTTTCTTTCTTGTACCTTATACGTAGTAGCATCAGGGCCTCTCTTATGATCAACCAACAAATACGTTATATTGTTGAAACAGAGTTATCTCTAAAAATTATGATTATCAATGCATAACTTTGAATGTTACATTAGTGAAGCATGTAGAACAATATTTTTGTTTTCTGGGTTATGCTACATTGTTTGATGCTAATGCTAGATCAAAATCTCTTTGGCGAAGCCAATCCAATATAGCTCCTTCCCCGGGGTTTCTCTGAATTTTAGACTTCTTCCTAAATTATTTCTTAGTAATATAATTAGTTTGCTTTAAAGGAAAATATTGGACTTTAGTCGACTGAGCTCAATTTAGATGCGTATTCATCGTCTTTTTTTGTTCATGTACCCTTTGTAACTTGAGTAAAGCTGAGAGATTTCCCTCTTATGGGTTATGCGATTTGTATGTAAACTTCACAAAATGCGATATGGTTGAATAAAGTTATTTTCGGAAATTATGATTATCGATGCATAACACGGAATGTTTTTATTGGTGACATGTCAGCCGATGTTTTTGTTTTCACTGGGGTTGTGTTTTGTTTTGATCGCAATGCTAAGATTTGGTGAGGTTAAAACACAAATCTCAATGATGTTTGGCCATATGTATAACTTGACCCTTAAACTTTTTTTTTTTGGTCCAATGTTATCCATAACGTTTGTTTCATAGCTCAAATATGTCCCTACCTTAAACGGAGAATTGGGCGTTTAACACCTTTGGCATGTCACCCCTGCTTGACAAATTTTATTTAAATGGCCCGAACTCGATAAAGCTCTTTATTAACTGAAAATCTTCTCCAAATTGCATCATATGAATCCCGATTTGTTCTTGAAACCCTAATCTTTAAATTCGACTCGATTTTAATTCCCCCAAATTCTAGATGGTGAAACCATAATCCTGATTTGTTCCTTCAAATTCGTAAAGGTGAATATTAATTTGTGAAAAATTAGTTTAATGGCAGCAAAACATATCAGATCATGGAAAAACAAATTGGGAATTAGAAGCAGCAAAAAGGAAAGCCTTTGAGAGTTCTGAAAATTGAGGATAAATAAATGCAGGACAATTGAAGTTGTCTCCTACGTAGGTGGGTAAATAAAATCTGTAACCCCGACCCTTACCCTGACTATGTTATATGTTATGTCGTGCTTCTTCTTTCATTAGGGGTGTCGATCGATTGCATGTCCGTAGATCATACTCACACAATGTTTATTAATGCTTTTTTATCATTGTAAATTATACCAATAAGTTCTTTATTTGACTTTGAAACTGATAAAAATAAAAGGAAAAATTAAAGTAAGACCACTAAAACTAAAACAAGATTGATGACTTTTTCTTTGTGCTCGCGACAGTAAATAATAAAGTCTAATCTCTGGAAGCATGTGTCGATTGATTCACAATTTTATTTATTTATTTATTAATGGAAAGAAGAAAAAGACAGGTTTCTACAATTTCAGGTAACATCACATCTCCTTCTCAATCATGCCTTTTCTTTTAAAATGAATAAATATTTAATTTTTTATTGTTAATTAGCTTGATAAATCTACTTTTCAATTTGATGGAATAAAAACACCAAAAATTTGAAATCCAATTTCAGGTTTAATTGCCAATAAGGCTTGGCTTAGTGCTTAGGGGTTGTGTCGGACATAGGGAAGGGATCATGTTAGAGTCTTCAATACTATATCATTTGTAATGTAAAATGAATAAATATAGGTTAAATTATTATTGATTGATTAAAATTAAGTTAAATTACTTGATAGCGAATCCCTAATATATCAATTTAATAAACCATTAAACATATATGTGATGAGATGGTTGATGTCTTTTCTAAATTTAATAATTGATCTTAAGTTTAAACCTTAGAAATGTAGTTGTGTTATGTGATAGAGTTTAAAAAAAAATCAATTAACTTAATGATATATTATTTAATTATATTTAATAAATCAATTAAGTTTTTCACAGAATTAGTTTTTGGAAAAGCTCTAAATGTTTGAAACAATAAAAACTATTAAAAAGTAAAATAAAAATAGAATTAAGAAATTAAGTCTACAAAAAAAAAAGTCTACTTTGATATAGAGTGTAAAATGGTATCATTAAGTCCACATTGCTCCAAAATCACCTTGATTTTACTTATTTATTTTAAATGAATTTATGCATTAGTATCTTCAAACAAATTATTAAAAAAAAAAAAAAACCTATTTTCAATTAATTTAGTGATAATAGCTTGATATGAAAATATTGGAAAATAAGATATCTTAGAGATCTACAGTATTTTATGTGTCGCAGAATATTGAGTCATTAGCTAAGCTCCTTAGTTGGAGTAATAGTTATTTAGTTCATACAGCCAAATGTGTGCAAATATTGAGTGTTCAAAATAAATTAAAGTCTTATCGCGTGATTTTTCGATTTGCATATTTGTTTCCCTAATTGAAGTTGTGTAAGCTAAAAGGATTAATTTTGGTTGTTTGGTAGACCTTAGGGCGCTTGTGTTTACATGAGAAGAAGGGTGTTAATTAGGAGTATGGTACTCATGTACATTAGAAACCAAGTTTCAACTTTCAAAAGAATTTATAATTTAAAATGGTATCAAAACAAGGATTCAATCACTTAGAGTATGCTTGATTCCTGTTTTTTAAAACTGTTTTCTATTCTCAAAAACAAAAAGAATAAGAAAAATACGTTTGATTTCAAAAAAAAAAATTGTTCTGAAAAAACAAAGAGACATAGAAAACAATAAATTCAAATAATAAGAACAATTTTCAGTTTTATATTTTTAAAAACAGTTCTCAAGAACAGTTTTTAAAAGTAGGAACCAAACATATTGTTACTCTTTGAAAGAAACCTAAGAAGGTTTTTAATTAGACAAAGACTTTAAAATGGGTCAAGTATGAAGTTGACACCACATATCAAAGTTATGAATGCATGTGAAACTACATGATAAGCTTCTTTAAAACTTTTTTGTAAGTTGCATGCAAAGACTTTAAAATGAGTCAAGCAAGAAATTGACATTACCTATCGAAGCCATGAATGGAAGTGCTAATATGGGGTAAGCTTTTTATTTTTAGTGGAGTGTTGGGTTGGATTCCTTGGTTGCTTCCTTTCTTTTAGAATATTTTATTTTTAGTGGAGTGTTGGGTTGGATTCCTTGGTTGCCTCCTTTCTTTTAGAATATGTAATAATGATGGTAATTCTTTTCTTTTTTTTATTATATAATTTTTGGCATCTAATGCCCTCACAAAATGTTTTACATGACTGTACTATAGTAGTGGTAGGTTGGAAAACCCATTTACAATGTATCTAACCCGCTTTTGAAATATCTAACCCATGCTAAGCATGTGGTAGTCTGGACTATCACATCTAACTTTTTAAATAAATATTTGTTTAAAGAACCTTAAATTATATCAAATTTATAAATCCTGAGTATGTTTAGTTTCTGTTCTGAATTTTTTTTTTAACAAAGCAAATCGAAATTTTATTGATTCAGAATAATAATAACTTTACATCTTGACAAAGAAATTAAATTGCTAAAAACATTGGAGGATGATACAATATTCAAGTTAAGCTTGTTATTCAAAAGTTGACATTACCTATCAAAGTCATGAATACACGTTAAAACTATGGGACAAGTTTTTATAAAGATGATTTCAAGTCCCTCAAGTATACACAATTACTTTGTTTATTTTCGATATTAGGGATTCCACACCACATATCAATGTCTTACATTCTTAGAAACCCCAACTCTTATATATACGAAAAAAGAAGTACTTTTTATTTTAGAAATTCTTTTGAAGGTTTAGCAACATTAGAAATAGTAGAATTTTTTAGTATTACAATTTTTAAAAGCAACTGTATTTTCCATAAAAAATGGTAAATTAAGTCTTGTCTATTCAAAAGTTTAAGCTTCTTAGAAGTGATTAAATTGTCATTTATCTATTTAGCTATTCAACATTTATTATTAGGAATGAAATGGTATCTTATTTATATGAAAACATGTTACACCCAAGGAACAAAATATCGGTAATTACGGATATATCGGTACTTGGATTTTACGGATATATCGGAAATATCGGTAAATATCGGTGGATATTTTGACAAAAATATCGATAAAGCGAAAATTAATAAAAATACTTTGAAATTCATGAAAATACTTTGTTGAACTTTATAAAAGATATAAATAAGCAAATATACACTTATTGAAAATAATATTCATTATAATTTATCGAGAAATTACATTACAATAGTAATTTAAAACCAAAATGAAGACCGATGTGGCTCCATTACATTATTTGATAAAGGGATCTCATCTTGATGAAGATAATATTCATAATAAGATCTTCAAAATATTGAGATAAATCACAAAAAAAAAAAAAAATTTGAGAGTTAAATGGAGCTTGGACCATGTATGTGGATGAGTTTGACAAAGAGATTGTATGATTTTATGGGTATTTATAAAAATTTTGGAGTCAAATAGTGATGCAAATATTCTGGAAGTATTCTGGAGTATTTCGATATTTACCGATGTTACCGATATTTTACCGATATTTTACGATATTTTTCAAAATTCTGCTGTGTAGCGTCACTCCTGATCTCGATTTTCGGTGGAAAAATCGGTTTTCGATTTTTATTTGAAAAATCGCGATTTCCGATTTTTTTTCTGGAATTTTTTCCTTGGTCGATTTTCCACTGATTTTTCTTCTGGTCTTGCGCCAGAAAACGATTTTTCGGCGAAATATCGGCGAAAAAACCCGATTTTGTTCCTTGGTTACGACATGATGTCTTTCTGCCCAAAATAAATGCCAATTTTATATAAATTTTACTTTTCTAGCGAAGAAGGTTATAGGATGACATGGGTGACTAATATAATGTAGATAACATTCGAGATTTCATGATAACACGGCGAATTTTCTACTAATAGACATGATATGTATCATGGTTGAAGTGAATGTAATTGAAGTCATACATTAAAGTTTTAAAGTGTTTTGGAGATTGGTGAAGACTTTAAATGATTATTTAAGAGGATTTTTTTGTTTTGTGCCAAAAAGTTTGTCTTACCTATCAAGTTGAGCAAAGACTTTAAAATGGGTCAAACACGAGTATTTATTTCGATTTTTTTTCTTCATATTTTGGAAGTTGATGATACTTATAAAAAACCATGCATTCTATAAAAGTCATAAATCCATGTAAATTGTGACACCCCTATCCCGGGGGTCCCGTTGACAACCCGTCAACTTGGAAACCACTGGCAAATGTCGGAATGTCTAGATATCACACTCATTTCTGCATATTTAATTCCACAACTATACCCAAAAATATGTCGATACATTATTTAATCAGTCCATTTCACAATCCTTTTTATCTGGCTGAAAAAGTATAGATGAACTATATCTAGCTCTCATCCATTATGCGCGGGTTAGCGCTGCAGGCTGTACGAAGGGTCCCATGACGAGGTGAGCAAAGCCAGTAGAAAATTCTCTACGAAGTTGCCACCTAAAATGCGCATGCAATGGCGTCGTAAACATCGATCACATTTCCTCTGATTTATGCGACATTATATGAAATGTTAGGTGTCATGCGCCAGAGATGCGACCCTAAGTACTCACCTTTCGGTCAGACTCCCCCACTTGTAATTGCAGTGTGAAACGATCGTCGTATTTAACCCGATGACTTAAACCATTGGACAACCCTCAATTTTAATTTATCAAATCATGATTTTTCTTTTCTTTTGTAGGCCATGGATTTCGGAGTTTCACGCGGAGACATATACGCCTTTCCAACATTTAGCGAACTTACATCGGCAGAATCATGTCTAAGCGTGAATAAAATTTGGGTCTTTCACTTGGGAATCTACCCGACACGCATGAACATGTGATTATCATTTTGCTCAATTTACACCTCCGTGAGTTTCAACCTTGGACTTTGTCCCATTTTACGAGCTCACGACCCATTCACCAACACCGGTGAATACTCAATACCATGCACCCACACCCGACTCGACGCGATGTGACCGTGCATATGAAATATAATGCGATGCATTTTTCCTTCATGTTATGTATATATGAGTGCTACATGACATTAGCCACCATGGACAATTATAATTTTTACATATAATTTACATCATGCAATCCATGATGTCATCAAATAGCATATATTAACATGATTTTTACACACAACATGTTATTCACATAGCCGTAGCTTGTAACAGAGTCTGATCTTGGACCCGTCCAGCCAGAACACCTCAGAGTCCCTTCACAACATGAGCCAAGTTTTGGTTCCATGCATCCGACCACATCATTCCATGACTAAACGAATAATGTCGTACAACCTTCCTTAGGCTAACTCATGAAAATTCCTACCCAATACAATAGGCTACAACATGTCATGCAATGGTCATGTCAAAACCCAGCTATTTACATCGACAAACAGCGGCTGCTGTTCAAAACATAGGGTTTTAATCCAGAGTTATGATCACCCACTGCCCTCCAAAGGCATATGGATGAAATCTTGACTCAATGGCCTTTCCATATAGAGTCGAGAACACCAAGCGGAGTTCGGACCCGAAGAAGTGCGGCCATCCAGAAGTTGGAGGCCAACAATCGGAAAGAAGTAAACAATTATGTCCCTACATTCTGCACACCATAGGCGTCTTCGCTCACTTTGGATGAATTTATAAGCCTGAAGGGTTCGGAATTTGGATAGACCTATTTGAAGGAGATATGTTCTCCTATAAGTCTAGTTTATTCAAAAATTTGAATAACTCAATTTGGATGAGTGATGGACAAGTTATGGCCAAAACACAGTCATGGGGTCGAGGAAAAGCCCGGGCCGGCACATCCAGGAATCAAAACCCTCAACCGTCATGGCAGTCAGAACGACCACAACGAAGTCAAACATGCATTTTCAGTAGTCGAACCAACTCCGGATACAAACCTTGGCTTGGTCTCGGGCTGTCAAGCAGATCTCATAAATTTTCACCATTTAGTCCTATCATCTTGAGACTAAATCACAAGGCCTAATCTGGCCCCTGAAACAACCCATACCATTATATGACATTTAGGTTAAAAATAAACCAAGTAGGAAAATTTCCTACCTTATGGAGTTTGTCGAAACTCCAAGTTTTTGGTGTCCACACGTAGATCGCACTGCATGTAACAACTTTAGTACTCGGACCGTTGAGCTTCTACCGTCAAAACACCGGGAAATCCTCCCTTTTCTTTCTCTCCTTTCCTTTTCTTTTCCTTTTTCTTTTCTCCCTTCCTTTTCTTTCCCTCTCTCTTTCTACGAACTCCTCTCCTCTACGAATTCTTTTTCTTTCTTTGTTCTTTTCTTTTCTTTTTGCTTTTCTCTTTTTCTCTTTCTCATTTCTTTCTTCTCATTTTCTCTGTACGAATTCTTTTCCTTTCCTTTTGTTTTTCTTTTCCCTTTTTCTTTTCCTTTTTGCTTTTCTTTTCTCTTCCTCTTGGATTTACGTGTGTTAGAATGTCAAGGTAATTTCCTCTCTTCCTCATTCCTGTGTGTGGCCTGTAATTTTCATACGTTTATTCCTTATTTCTTATAATTATTCCACACTCCCATGTGGCTCATTGTGAGCCATCCTTTTAAGTGAACCACATGGCTTTGCCAAGTGTCACTCTCTTAGGGTGCCAAGTGGCATCCTCTAATCCCACCATGTGTCATCCGACACCCCACGTCTCGAAAAACATGAAATCGAACTACACCGGAATGCGGCGAGGGTGACATGAAGCTAGATTTGCGAGACAATTTCAACGGAGTCAGTTTCATCATCGAGATCTAGAAAAATTACAGTTTGTCGATTGAAATTACCATTTTACCCTTCATCTAAGAATTTGGATTTTTAGGAGTTTCATAAATTATGTGACAAGTTTTTAAAATGATTTGGGTACAGAAAACACATTTTTTTTGAAAAAAAAAAAATTGAGGAAAGACTTTCATTAATTCGAGTGGGACAAATTATTTTGTTTTTCTATTAGAAGATGACAATACTTATCAATTCGACAAAGGCCCAATTTAAAACAAGAGTCGAACATGAGTAATTACTTTAACATTTTTTGTTAACTCCCTTTTTGTGGCTATATTTGTAAAAATCCCAAAAAACAATATGTTGGTGAATTTTTTGAAGATATTTGAAGATAATATGTTTCTATTATATTAATAAGTTAAAATAAATAAAATTGATTTGAAATAAAAGAAATAAAAATAATATATGAGATTTAATTTAATTTTTATTTTTCCTTGTTTATTTCTTTTGCTTTTTACTTCATGTTTCTTTCTCTTTGCAATTTTCCCTGAATTTTGGGAATCAAAGATAGGCTAAATATATTTCTTTAAAGTAATGGCATTGATTCTAAGAGCTGAAATGAGACATCCAAAGCGGACATGGCGAGAAAGAGGCTTAGAGATTTTCCTCTTGATTTTGGCGATTGGTGAGATTCCTGAAATGCATTATATTTGTTGAACCTGAATTATCTCCCAGTAAATTATGATTATCGATGTAGCACGGAATGTTTTATTAGTGAAGCTTGTGAACAATATTTTTGTTTTCCTGGGTTGTGTTCTATTGTTTGATGCTAATGCTTGATCTGGTGAGGGATAGGATATACAAATGCTCTTGATGTTCGGTTATGTATGTTTGGCATTAAACTTTTTTTAGGGTCCATTGTTGTCCCTAACACTTGTTCTGTAGCTCAAATATGTTCATTTCATCAACAGAATGAACAAATGAATAAGCAATTAGCTTACGACGACATGTCTTACATATATGAAGAATTTCTTTGATGTCATAAAACTCTCTATAAATCAAAGATTTTACTCCAAAACATATGAATATCTGATTTTGTTTACAAAAATACAATCTCTGAAATTCTGATTTCTTCCCTGATACCCAGGATGGTGAAAACCTAATCCCCCAGACTAGGAGAATACGTTTGATTTCCGTTTTTTAATTAGAAAAAGCAGCGAAGACATAGAAAATACTAAATTGAGAGAATAAGAGCAATTTTCAAAAACACTAAAATAGTGTTCTTTATTTTTCAAAAATTTGTTTTCAATGACAATTTAAAACTATAAACCAAACGGATCATTACTCTTGGAAAGAAACTTTCTAGTGGACCAGACTCAAAATGATTGGCATAAAGTTGACACACGGTGAGTCATGAATGCATGTGAAAATACATGACTTTCTAATGGGACCATTACACCATATACATATAATATATTTTATAAATATATTGAACAATAAAGAAGAATATTTCACATTCCCAGTGAGATAGATAAAGTTTTATGGTATTCTAAAAAACAAATGGATCAATGATCAACCATATTTTTACTATGTTGGTTGTCTTGAAACATTTTTAAAGAGTTATGGAAGCTTGGAAAATAGTTGTACCAAAAGTTTGATTAATTTACCTATCACGATTAATGGTAATCTATAATATCTCTGTTTGTTTCATTAATTCCTTTTATTCTCTCTGTTTTTTTCTAAGCAAAGGATTTGGGTACATATCTCAGGTTAGAAATCTAGCTTGTGGATCAATTAATTTTTGTAGTACGATAAGGAGTATTCCATAGTGAAAGAAAAAATTGTTTGTTATGATAGTGATTCAAAGTATTGAGTAAGTGGTGCGACCTTTGTCAAAGAATATTGCAACTAGTTTTCTTTATTGTTGCCTTCAACCCCTGGATGTTTGTGATGAATCTGTTGAGTAATGTAATTAGACGAGATAAAGATTTACATGCATAAACTCATATATAGGAGAAAAAACCCGAGAGATTGGTTACAGGTTTGACCCCGGCGTACATCTAGGAGTTGTGCTCAAATGCAAAGGGATTACACTATATATCAATTAGATTACTTTGGTCTTACATGAGACAAGATTCCCCCTTTCTCTAATGCCCTATTTTGCTTAATTCTCTGATATTGAAACATAAAATAAAATGAGATCCTCTCATTCCCCTAACATCATCTATATTCCCACAAGCATAAAATCTCTCCATAAACTCATGTATACATAAACATAACACTCAATGCTCATGGGAACTCCTCTTCCTTTGAATCTTGAACTTGCCCCAGTCTACGGTCGAAGGGATGCTTTGAAGCGTGTCTGGCCTTATTTATTTTTGTACTTCGCAATGCTAACCATTTCCTCTTGATTTGCAAGATGATCTCCAATATGTGTTTATTGTAGGTTCCCTTAATTGTTGCAATTATCCCTTTATTATCTAGATTTTATTCTATAAATATCATAATAGAATATTTGCCTCCCATAGAAAACTCACCAAACGTAATCCAATCTTCTAGATTTGATTTGCTTAATATTATCTTTTAGTCTTCATTATTTGTCCCATTGAATATTTTTAATTATTTCCTATGTAATTGCAATAGTCTATTTCAATTAAAAAATAAAAGTAATAATACTAAGTCATTTACTTCATGTATTCTTGGTGTTTAATTTATAAAAAATAAGACTATTTTTGATAAAAGAAAATAAAGTATGAAGTTGATGTTTACCTATTTTCAATTCCATTAATTGTAGTGGAATGAGGTAGTTAGATAACAACCCCTGACTAATGGGAATGCTAGAATGTATCACCTTAAGCTATAAATAAGTGTTTCATCCTCTCCTCATGTAAACCTTGTAATAGCTTCATCTCTACTAGCTCAATAATGGCCCATGCATATCCTTCATCGTATTCCTTACTCTCTCGACTCATCATCACTCCTTGCTTTTTCATATTTCTTCTTTTCCCTTTGTCACTAATATCATCCCTTCATGTCATTTCCGCGTGCGCCTCTTGCACTGCCATTGCTATTTCAAAAGTAGAACAAGATCAAGAAGCACTCGCTCTTCGAACATGGAAGGCCAACCTTGATAATCAAACCCAAGTTTTACTCTCATCTTGGTTTGGACGCAATTCTTGCCATCATTGGCTTGGAGTGGCTTGTCATAGGTCGCGGGGAAGTGTCTCGATTTAAACCCCTTGAGTTGTAGTTTGAGAGGTACACTCCAAAATCTCAATTTTCATCTCTCCCGACCTCCTTACTCTTAATTTGTCTAACAACTCCCTCCATGGGATTCATTCCAACCAATATTGGTAATATTTCCAAACTAATCCACCCGATTCTTGATTTTGGTTCTAATCATTTCCTTGGTGTAATACGAACAACTTGGGTTTTTAACATCACTTAGCTTTCTACTCTTTAGCTTCTAATAAAGTTTAGGGTCAATTCTTCCTTTATAGGAATTTGAAAAACTTAACTATTTTGCATCTTTATGATAATGAGCTTTTCTGGTTTCCATTCCTCGAAATTGGATTGTTAGATCTTTTATTGATCTTCCAATTGTCGGTAACAATCTCCTTGGTCGATCCCTCATTCCATAGGTAACTTGAGATTTAACCACATTGTACCTTGATAGGAACAAATTATTACAGTTCCATTCCTCAAGAAATTGGATTGTTAAGATCTCTTAATAGTCTTCAATTGTCAACTAACAATCTCATTGGTCAATCCCTCCTTCCATAGGTAACCCAGGGAATTTAACCACATTAAGCGCCTTCATACCCGACAAAACTATCTGGTTTCATTCCTCGAAATTGGATTGTTAAGATCTCTTAATAATCTTCAGTGTAGTTTAACAATCTCAGCTGGTCGATCCCTCATTCCATAGGTAACTTGGAAGAATTTAACCATATTGCACCTTCTTGCGAATAAACTATAAGTTTCCATTCCTCGAGAATTGGATTGTTAAAGATCTCTTAATGATCTTGATTGTCAGCAGTAACAATCTCATTGGTCGATCCCTCATTCCATAGGTAACCGGGAATTTATACATTGTACCTTCATACCAACAAACTATCTGGTTCCATTCCTCAAGAAATTGGATTGTTAAGATCTCTTAGTGATCTTGAATTGGGAATTAACAATCTCAATGGTGCCCTTCCTCTGGAAATGAATAATATCACTCATTTGAAATATTTGCAATTGTTTGAAAATAACTTCACTGGCCAACTACCAGACGAGATTTGCCTTGGTAGAGCACTTGTAAATTTTACGGGAACCATTTCACGGGTCCTATACCAAAGAGCTTGAAAAGTGCACTAGCATTGAGTTCGACGAGAAGAAACCAACTTTCACAGGAGACATATTAGAAAGTTTTGGTGTATACCCAAACACAATTATATCCCGATCTAGCGATAGCTCGTTTTTATGGCTGAGCTTTCTAAAATTGGGGACGATTGCCAAAACTAACACACTTGAACATCTCGACAACAATATTTAAATTTGCCATACCACACCGACTTGGGAGAACCGCCATTTACAATTGATCTTTCTCGAGCCATTTGAAGCGGGAAAGTCCCAAAAGAATTGGGTATGTTGCCCTTATTGTTCGAATTGTTGCTCACTAACAACAATATTGTAGGAAGCATTCCTTTGAAATTGGGAAAATTAGCCGATCTTGAACCCCCAGACACATGAACTGACTTAAGCGGTCGAATTCCCGAGACAAATAGAACTTGTGGAAATTATTGTCCCTTGAACTTGAGTGGGAATCGATTTGTGGATAGCATTCAGAAATTTGGAAGATGCTTAGATCTTTGGAGTCTTGATCTTAGTGAAATATCTTGTGAGGAGATTGCAGTTGCTTGGAGGATTCTGATGCTGGAGACATTGGATCTCTCCCGTAACCGACTACGGCACCATCCCACACACTTTTGATGATCAGTAAACCGACATCTAACGATATATCCTCTGTCCCGGTTGGAAGGTCCTCTCCCAATCAAGCCTTCGGCTCCATTTGAGGCATTTAGAAATAATAAAGGTCTCTGTGGTAATAATACTCATCTCAAGCCATGCAGTACTAGTAGAAATAAGGCCATGAAGTTTTTTGTCTTGATAATTCTCCTTCTCATTGTGAGCACTCTATTGTTCTTATTAAAACTTATTATTGGCATTTATTTTCTTGTCAATTGAGAAGAAAACAACAGTCTACACTTGAAGCGTGATGTCAAAGATCTATTCACAATATTGGGACATGATGGGAAATTTGTTGTATGAGCATCATACGAGGGTGACAATTTCGGAGTTCAAACGTGTATTAATAACTGGAGGATGTAGCCCCGCTATTTACAAGCAGGAGTTTCGAATGGTAGGGTTCTTTGTGAAAAGCTTCACCCTCATCGGATCAAGATGGTGGAATATATGGCTGATTTAAAGGCTTTCAAGCGAGGTCATGCTCTGTTTCTGAGATAAGGCATCACATATTGTCAAGCTTTATGGCTTGATTCATTTCTTGAGAACTCATTTTGATTTATGAGTTTGGAAAGGGAGCTTGAAGCATTAGCTTAGCGATGAAGAAGCGGCGAGGAAAACTTGATTGGATTGTGAAATTTAAACATTGTGAAAGGGTGGCTAAAAAGCTTTTATCTTATATGCACCATGATTGCTCACCTCGGTAATTCCATGAGACATAACCCGACTATGATACGTTAGATTCGAATATGAAGCGTGTCTCTAACGACAGCTGACATAAGCGAGACTCATCTAATTGGACTTCATTTGCGGGGAACTTTTGGTTTATCTTGCTCAGGTACCATTTCTTAATTAGTGTTAGTTATCTTTGTATAATTTCTTAAGCGAGACGAGCATGATGTAATCATGAATTTCTGAGACTTTGCTTACACGATGAAGGTGGATAATAAAGCGGATGTTTATAGCTTAGGAGTTGTAACAATGGAGTGAATTATAGGAAGGCATCCTGGTGAACTCATCTCATCCTTTGTTATCCTTGACATCCTCCTCATCCTCATCCTCATTACCGTTATTTCTTGACCATTGGTACGTTGAATGATGTTGTAGACAGCGCCCTCACCTCACATGGATGAAATGGGTGGTGAAAGTAGTGGTTGCGGTGAAGATAGCATTAGCATGCTTATGTGTCAATCCCGATCTCATTGACTATGCAACGAGTTATTGAGCACTCTCGTCTGAGGGCCACCTTATCGAAGCCAGTTTTCCATGATTACATTGGGTGAAGCTTGCTTAGTCATGGGGCAAAACTACTGGCGGTCCTGCTTCTCCATGTGTATTTTTTTTTATCATCGAGAATCATTGATTTTATTAAGACGAAAATCTCTTTTTCTTTGTCTCTCACTTAATAATTGACCCATAAATTGGTTGTGATGTAGCCTCACGACGACTGTGTCTCTACTTAGAGCTTGATCATATTGGACATACTTTTTATTTTTGAAGAGATCGGATACACTACAGAGTCTTTGGAAATGAAGTGGGTCGTTCCTTGTCTAAATGTCTATCAAAGGGAAAACCATATACGGGTATACCATAATGCATTGTGCTTTTATTTTGGTTGCTAGTTTTTATTTCATTTTCAACATTTAGTTTTTAATTTGTTTGTTTCTACTGTTTTAGAGTCGTGATATGGTGATAGTTTGATAGTGGAATTCATCCAGCATACTCAGGGATGGCTGCTTTGCCATACTTTGATGAGATTGATCCTTCAACCATTGATGTCCTTTTGGTGACACAGTATGTTATTTTTCCATGTTGAATGTTGTAATGTTATTTGTTTTTATAACTTAATGTCTATTTGAATTGAGAAACAAGTGTAGAGAATATCAATATTGTTTTTTGATATTATGTAATCCTAGAACATAGATCATTTTTCTACAATTTTTTTTTTGAAACAATGGGAATGGTGTTCTTTGAATAGTATCTTTGAGAAAAATGACCAAAACAACTATTAACTAAAGCATATAAAGATTTGTTTGGAACAGCTGCGAGAACTGCATACGTATCTTCTCTTATCGATATGCGAGTGCTATTAGAACCCTTTGCGGATATATCTTCAAAGGAATGAGACTACATCTACCACCCAAATTTTATTCCATCTTCTTAATAGCTCTTGCTTCTTAATGGTTTCTTCATTAAATTTTGCAATATTTATTTTTTATCAAGGAATAAACTCTTGGAAATTCCTCTCTTCATATGAAATAGCTTCTCTTGAAATCTATCAACATTTTCTAGTATGGCCTTGAGATCTTTTGTGCTTTGGTAGATTTTCTTGAGTAACTTCTCCATTTGAATTCAGACTGCATGGCTGATGAATGCCCTTGAAACGGTCGAAAACACATCACTAGTTAGTTATCTACCATCGTAAGCATTGTTATGAGAGTATTCTCTGTAGTTGGATCGGAGGATCAGTCTATAGAAAGACCATTCACTATTAGAGGTTCCTTTTCTGGCCTTCTAGAGGATGCAAGTTAATGTACTTTCATATTTGAGAGCCTGAGAGGCTACAATAATAAAATCTATTAGCTAAAATTCCTTTGGAGAAGCCCCAAATATTCATCTTCTTTGATTATGTTGAAGTTCCCATTGCTTTCCTCAGCATTGTTTTCTTCTCAGTGAATATGGTTATGTTAACCACATACTTATCTACGAAGCGGTATTGCTCTCCACTCTGAAAGAAGTGTCTTATAAGGACATTATTTTAGTTGGGAAGTAAAAAAATTTACCATGAAAACATATCTTTAGTTCGTATTTATTTGGCCCTTGTTAAAAAGAGTGACTTTCCATATATAATTGTAGATAGAATTGTAGTTGCATGCAAGCGATCGTAGGGCGGTGGAGACATTGAAAGCTAAGTAGAGGGCCAGCCAAGGGTGAGTGACAGCGAGTAAAGGACTCTTGCCTAATGGATTGTTGAATATCTAGAAAACACTTAGTAATTTCGATTCAGGTTTGATGCTCGAGCTATATCTCTTCTATTTTCCTTTAGTTTTGCTGCACTAATTTGTATGAATTTCGATGTATTATCTTTATTGTCTTGTGTTTTTTTGAGTTTTTGTTTGAGATTTCTGTTCAAGTAATGAAATATTAGATTTTTCTTTGCCTGATGAAGCTACTTTATTTGTCGAGGTTGTATAATTGAAAGCGTGTGTGCTCCTTAGTATCTCGAAGTGTTTTCTTGGATCTAAACGATGCATGATACTTCACAACTTTCCTAGGATAATGCACGAGAATTCAGCTTCAATGTTTAATCATGTTACGGATTGCTTCTTATATCGGGTAACCAAGTTACATTCCACAGAAGCACCATAACCTATAGTTGATCTTGGTCGTGTGAATCACGATCTGTACCATTATAAACTTCCATTAGAAGGCGGTGGGTTCTTCTGAAAAAAAAAAAGCAGAAAAAGAAAAGACCCTTCCTTGAATTGTGTGGCTTTAAGGTAACTTAGAATCCTTTCAAGCTCTTCCAGATAAAACTTTAGTCAGTGCTTAAGTTGGTATGATACTAATAGTATGAGCTATGTCTAGCGGGTTTTTGAAATAAGCCTTTCACGTGTCTTTGATCTTACTTTATAAATCTAATTATGAATCTCCTTAATCTCGCTCCTGATTTTGTGATCAGGATTTGTAAGTGTAACATCGGTTTGCATCTTATTTATCTTAGTTTATTTCATGAGATCAACTTCCACATGCTTTCTTTGCAAACGGTCATCGCGATGCTTGGTTCTTCACTTCTTCCTTGATAGAAAATATCTCAAAGAGTCCCACCTTTATCTAAATTCTTGTCAAGTCGTCTTAACTTGGAATTTCCTTAAAATTATGGCGCAACATTATATCGTCTACATAGACAATAGGAATATTCATTTTCTTGAATGGTGTGCATTTGAAATATAATTAATGCGGTCTCGGTTTTACGAAAGAAAACCATATTTCTTTAATGACTTAGTAAATGGCCAAACCATGCCCTAGGGACCATCAATAATTTTCTTTAGTTAGCAAACACCCTCTTCTTGTTGGATTTCCATGTCGAAAATCCGCCATACACTTCCTCCTTAGCTTCCATGAAAAAAGAATTTTAATATCGAATGGAATAAGTTCCAAACGAGGTGGATTGGTAGGATAAAAGGATTCAGTGAATTCATCTTAGTCATTAGACAAATTGATAACCATTACTGAAAATTTGAGTTTTCCTTAGCTACTAATCTCATCTTGCATCTCTGTTCATTATTGGTTTATATAGGATTAAGAAAACCATTTGCATCCTGGGTTTCTTCCACTAGGATAATCGTCCTTCGATGCTTTCACTCTTATGGAAGTGCCCTCATTTCCACAAACATGATATTTCCTTATTTAGGATTTCCTAGAGTTTCCTTGTACATTTTTCGGGGCTGATTTTTTTATTTTTATTTTATTTTTTATGACAAAGCAAAATGTAAGGCTTTATGGTAATGGCTTGTTACAATCTGAGGGTAAGGAGACAAAGTAGGCTAGAGTGATATTTAGTGCGGGCTCTAACACTTGGATTTCCTATTGGCCAATGGGAGCATCAAGTCTATATTTTGTTAAAGAGATTTGATTGAGTTGAAGATTTAAAATAATGCCTTTCTTAGGAGATGGAAATTGACAGATTAGGAAAAAGGTGGGATGATTAGGGAAGAATACAGTAAATTATATTGAGAAAGGAAGAAAGATATGGATAAACTTTTAAATTGGAATTAATATTAGTTAGAACTAAATTAGAGTTAGTATGAGTTGGAATTAAAGTAGGATCACTATTTGTAGTCATATTAGGAATAGCCGATTAGATTATAAGATAATTAGAATTAGAATAATAAAAGGATCATTGGAATCCTAATAAACTTCGGATTTCTTGACTTTATAAATGAGGATTAATCGATATAAATCAAAAATGAATTGATATTAATAGTACTAGTTTTTTTTTAATTATTTCATATGTTACACTCAATGATGAGACTTGTAGAAGCGGCGGAGGAGTTAGCATAAGCCGGGGAGCCGTGACCCAAGAATTGTAAAATAAAAATTTCCTATGCTGACAGCGAGGATTGAAACTCGTAATAAGGATGCCCATGAAAACAAAGCTTTAGTATTACTAAAGCTAATGCTTGACATTTTCAAATCATATAATAGTAAATCTCCACTCAATTTTTTTGTATCTTCTTTTTCTCTTTTTTTTTAATTTAATTTTTACATTGTAAACTTTATTCCTTGTTCCTCTCTTTACATCCTTACAAATAGAAGCACTGACTCCTATTTTAGTATAGGCAACCATCCTTTGATTTATCCTTCATCCTCGGATTTATCATTCTCCCTTAACTTCTTCTTGAGTAAACGAGGTTTATAAATTCCAAACATCTTCCAGTTCATTTTGTTGCACATCATTCTATGAGTTATATTTCGATTTTAGGGTCATTGATGAGATAATTTATAGTAGGATAAAATTGGACTAGGTTAGGATACGAGATGATGTCAAATCTTTAACTCTGGTCTCCCCTCGAAAGGTTGTCGACAAAAAATGGAAGGTTCTCGAAGATTTAACCTACCATGATATATTTTTTCCGGATTGGAGGATGAAAATACTCAAACCTTTATGCGTTGGAGAATAATCAAAGAAAAGACGCATAAGAGCTCTTAGATCCAATTTGGACCTCTCTTTACTTTGTACATGAACATAAGCAACATACTCAAATATTTTTAGTAGAGCAGATCCAAGGGGAATCATAGCCTTTCAGCATATCGATTGGAGTTTTTATCTCCCTAGAATCTTTTAAGGCTGCACGATCAAATATGTGGTTGTTAAGAATACGATGGTTCAAAATGGACTTTTTGGATGTTTTGTGAGCATTAGAGCTCTTCCGTTTCTAAAAGATGTTAATTCTTTCTTTTAGCCCACCCCCATTTTGGTAGTGCATTGTTGCACAAAGAAAAATATATGTTGCCATTTTAAAGAATATAAGTTGATAAATTGAATTGGAATACTCTTTTCATTATTAACTACGAAAACTTGTATTTTTGTTTGAAAATGAGTTGCAATCATTTATGAAATTTTTTGGATGGGAGGTAACTTGATTTTTCTAGCAGTAAATCCATGTGAATGCGTGTGCGATCATGGATAAAACTCACAAATCATTTAAAACCAAGATAAGATAGAGCTGTGGGAGGACCCTGAACATCACTATGAATGATGTTTAGAAGTCGTTTATCGTATTGTAGTTTTGGAACAGTAAACCTACATACAACACCTATAGTTGTAATTCTTATTCGGAAGTTATAATGTAAGTTCGAGAAGCATTTATGAGTTTTTAAGTGAAAAGATTGTAATTAGATCAAGATTACCTCAGTTAAATGGAATCCTCTAGTTGATTCAGGCGTGAGCTTCGTCAAGTATTGATTTGATAATCAATGAGCGCAATTATAGGATGCAAGGATTATATTATGCATCACTTATTTCAAACCGATGACTAAGCCTACTAATAGTAGACTTTTGGATGCTTTATTTCATAGGCTTCCCTTTCTGTTTTATAGGAAAACTGGATTGCATTGTCTAATGTGTTACTGATATATCTTTTGTTGCTACCGACTTCTGATCATCATGTATCCCATCTAAATGTGCACTTCCTAATTTCTTTTCATGTCTTAGTTTTCTTCATTGAAAAGGTATTGAGCACAGTTAAAGGAAATTATATTCCATTACACATTGTTTTAGCCGATTGTTAGGGTAATATGTACGGTCTCGTGCTCGTGGTCGAACAATGGCATGATTTACCTTTGTAAAGTTGAGGTCTACGCATATGATAATGACGAACCGAATAAAGATGGGAGAAGCGACCAAAATGTTGCGATTCGAGGGCTTAAAAGGTCGCACATTGGCATGAAGATGCTTTGATAAAGCTAGACCGCATTTCATGGATAATCCTCCCTCCCGGGTCCCTCTTGGTGATCATGATGTCCACGTTACTCACCCGAAGATGATCCCGGAGAATTGGCATGGCGGTGCGAGAAATACCGGGTTATTTTGAAGTCGATTACTTACTCGTATTTACTATTTGGAAAAAAACAAAAGGACTACAGTTCGATGGTTTCTACTCTCTTGTACTAGGTATTTCGGTCAATTGATTCAGGATCTGTGAGGGGATTCCCAAAGCTTGTTCAAGATCTTTGGTACACGAGGAGTTAGGACTAAACATGTGCAATCCTTGTTAATTTCGTGAGTTACTTGTATCCACTAAATTAATTTAGTCGGAGTTTATGTTAGTTGACTTTATACTAGTAAAATGAAACACTCTGTACCCAACTTTGCTTGCGAATTTTTGTGGAAAGAATCTGAAAATAGATAAAGACATACATCTTTGCTTATGTGAAAGCTATAAGATCGACACAACACTTCGTTTACATAGAGAACCCGGTATTTTCTTGGATACTGCGTATTCTTGCAGCCATCATAAAAAAAAATCTGGGTTGGCAGTGATAGATTCTTAGATCTTTTCATCATCTGCTAATTCCTCTTTTACATTTTGTCACGATTCTTTTTGTGAAGAGACATTTGAGAGTAACACCAAATTTAAAACTCGAGTAAAAACATAGAGGGTGATTTTATCATCTTGATATTTATTTAAAAATGTGTGCTATTTTGTTTGAAGTCCTTAAAGAATAATTCAAGTATCACATCTGCTTGTTAATATAACTCAGCTTGATATGCATTGTGGGCTCCTTGTCAAGACTTCAATTTTTGGGTCAAATTGGCATCTTAACAAGATATTAGAGCTTTGGTTAAGCAGAAATCTCAATTTTGTCTCACTCAAGTTTCTTGTTTGTTCATTCCCCCTAATCATATATCTATGTCTGTTGATCTATTTCTATCTTTTCACATGTGAGTATGGGGCTGCATTTGAGATGGGTTATAGCCTCATATGCATCATGGGGTCATTTATTTGTAATTCATGGTCTGACTTTTGTCTCTCTACATGTGGGTATGATCCTAAATTTTAGGAAGTTATTAGCTTGGTGTGCCTGATGGACAACCTAACATTATGGCTTTGGATGAAATTTCTTCTCACATTGTTTGAGTAGAGATACCACATGAGAAATACTTATCTTATTATTGTGTGATTATTGTGTTGCGATTATCTGTATGCATGAACATAGTTTTAAAAGTGCACCTTATAGACTTTAATTTCCTTTTTGAACACTTTTACTCATAAATTTCTAATTATATATATTAATATTCTTATAATTTCTTTTACCTTTTATATTGAATGTTTTCTTTTAAATGTTAGGAATATTGAATTTTTTTTTAATTCAATTAGATTTGAATCATATTGCATAAAAAAATAATGTGCATCCCAGGTCACATTTCACTTCACTCAAGTGTGCACTTTGTATTTGTGCCTAGCGCCTAAGCCCGGGAGGCTTTTGTGCACAGGTGTGCCTCGCTGCCCCCAAAACTATGTGCATGAGATTTATTTGAGCTGGTTTTTTCTTTTCCCGAATTCAGGATTTTTGGATTGCTATTTATATTTTACCATCAAAATTTTGAAATTTTGCGCATGTAAATAATATTTTCCTTATGCTCTTTTTCTTTCATTGCTTCTTTCTATTTATTTTTCGTGTGATTATAATAATTAGGTGTGTTCTTGCACTCTCTGAAGTCAATAGATGCTGTTCAATCCCTTGAAATCTTTTGTTTCTAATTTATGCTTTTAAAGAGTTCATTCTCTTATGTTTTCTAATTCACAAAATTACATTTACGCGACGGTGCGAGATAATTTAATTCCTATGGAACTGGCCTTAAAAATTTGTAGCAAAATCGTGCATATGAACATTTGTATACATGTAGTGATCTGGAGTGTGGCGGGAAGGTGTTCAATCAGTGCTGCCGTCGCGAGAAATTATTTTGGCGGGTTAGACAAACATCCTTTTCTCATGTATGAGGAGGGAGGAGGAGGCTTCAGAATTCTGAGGCATACATTGTTAGGGTGACTGCGTAAACGAGATAGTTTCGATGAATCCTTGAGAAATGGGGTGACCTTCCTTGATCTTTTGAGAGCCTTAGACCGTGAAATGGAGGCCGCCTGCTGCTTTTCTCCTCGAAATGGGGGTGACTCTAGAATGTGTGAGAAAGTGAGCGGCATTGCGAAACCAAGCTGGCGGATATATGCGGTGAAGTCTGAAAGGAATGCGGGGCATTTGATGCGTGCGATCCAGTGAGCAGATGGAAAAGTAACCACGTTGCCGGGTCGCAGTGCTTTCGGATGTAGGTGGTAAAGTTCTTGGATCATCAAGCCCAATCTTCACGATGCTGCAACCACATAACGATCTCATCAATTAAAATTGAGTAACGAGTTTATCGTGAGAAAGTCAGGACGAGGAACAAAATGGCGAGCATCTTGAGTAGCTGAGGTGAAATGCGGAAGCGAGATGATACCAGCTATGACAAAATGAGTTAGAATGCGAGGTGAGAGCAGGAGAAGAAGACACCTCTGTTTCAGATGTAATTATTGTTGTATGTATGTATGTTTGTTTATTTGTATGGAAAATAAGTTCCAAGTAGAAAACATTTATTGATGATGGTACAATGTTAATATCAAGTTTCCATGATATTAAATAAACACCTCTTTGGGAAAATGGGAAAGCTTGAGAAACTTCTCACTTTCATTTTCTTTAATGTTAATATTTCATTTTCATTTTCGTGTCTTCTGAAATTAGGGTTTTTAGCTCACTTTCATCCTCTGCAGATTCTGAAGTCATTCAATCACTGTACATTGTAAGCTCTCTAACCCTCTCGAAGCTTTCTACGTATTTTCTTTTTTTGTTCCGAAGTTTTTGTTTTTTCTTTCCCCTCTCTTTGGTTCCCGACACACTCGTGTGAAATGGAGTTGAAAAGTGAGTTTCTTTTCTCTCTCTCTCTCTTCCTTCTCCCTTGTATTTAAGGTTGTTGTGTTTGATTAGTGAGAAAAGTGAGGAGAAGAGAGGGAAACGAAGAAATTGAATCTTGCGTTTTTATGTTGTTTTTGTAAGGGATGAGAGGCTAGGGCTTGAAGATTTAAATTTTGGTTGAATTTTCAAGTAAAACAGAAACTTCTCTGGTTGGATTTTGAATTTTTGAGCTTAGTCGAGAAGTAGGTCATTTCGGTGAAGATTTTCTCACCAAATAACAAATTTCAACTGTCTGATCATTTTGCTAAAAAGTAAAAAATTTATTTTTCTAGAGCTTAGATAATCACCAAAATAACTTGGAGTTGCAAACAAAATGTCTATTGGAATGTATTTGTTTTAACGTATTATTTTATGATGAAAGCGAGTTATTTTAAATCTTTTTTAGGTGTTAATTGAAGGGTCGGAGCATTGTTCGAATTTGTGAAGAATGGCTAGAGCCTGCAAATCTTTGAATCGGATACCTCGTTATGAGAGAGGGGACCCGGTTATTACCCCTCTGGAAATTTGGAAATGGGGGGTGAATTAGTTCTGTGTCTACATGTCTATAAAGGGGAAAACCATGGTATACCATAATACATTGTGCTTTTATTTTTGGTTGCTAGTTTTTACTTCCATTTTCAACATTTGGTTTTTAATTTGTTTGTTTTCTGTTTTTGTTCATGTTCTATGGTGATAGTTGGTATGAATTCATCCACGACATACTAGGGGATGGTACCTTTGCCATACTTTTGATGAGATTGATCCTTGCGACCATTGATGTCCTTTTGGTGACGGTATGTTCTTTTCCTTGTTGAATATTGTAATATTATTTTGTTTTATAACCAGTAATGCTGAATTGAGAAATGAAGTGTAGAGAATATCATTATTATTTTGATATTATGTAATCCTAGAGTATGGTCATTTTTTACGCAATATTTTTTTTTGAGACTTGATGGAATGAATTGTATAAGATAGTGCGAGAAAAATGACCAAAACAATATTGCTAAAGCATATAAGATTCGCTATATCTTCTCTTATCGTATCTTGTCTTTATTAGGAGCCTTCTGAGATATATCTTTATGGGAATGAGACTCGTATAACAGAATTTTATACGATATACGGATAGCTCTTGCTTCTCAATATAGTTTCTTCATTAAAATTTCCAGTATTTCTTTTCCTCGAGGAATAAACTCTTGGAAATTCCTCACTCTTCATATCAGAAATAGCTTCCTATACTTGAAATCTATCATGGTTTCAGTGCGCCTTGAGATCTTTTGTGCTTTAATTAGATTTTCTTGAGCTGACTTTCTCCATTTGGTCGGCGCATGGCTAATGAATGCTCTTGAAGCGGTTGAAGACACATCACTAGTTAGTTATCTACCATCATAAGCTTTGTAATGAGAGTATTCTCTGTATGGTATTTGGATTAGATCTTTCTATCAGAAAGGCAGTTCCTGATTCAGTTATTACGGCCTTGAGGATGGGGTTCATGGACCTACCCCTTTTGCATCTCTGTATAAAGTGTCCATACACACACTTGAACATGTACTTTCGTACTTTCGAGCCCAAGAGGCTACAATAATCAAATTTATCAGCTGAAATTCCTTTGGAGAAGCCCCCTTTGCATCTGTATAAGTGTTTCATACACACTCGAACATGTACTTTCGTACTTGAGCACGAGAAACTCTGATAATCAAATCTATCAGCTGAAAATTTCCTTTGGAGAAGCCCGATCGTTCACTTTCTTTGTATATTGGGTTCCCATTTGCTTTCCTCGGCATTGTTTTCTTCTCGTTAAAGATAGGTTTTATGTTAATCTCATACTCATCTCTGGCGGTGCTCTTAAACATTTGTGGTATGTAGCAACATATGTTGGTAATAATCCAATTCATTCGGTATCTTGCCAGTCTTAACATCAATGAACTTTTGTCAATCTTGAAACATTTTAGAACTTTCATCTTGATTTCCTTTTGGTTATCCTACTCTACTTTCTCATGTAAAATTGCCCGTATTCTTTTAGATGTGCTCTACTTCTTGCATTGTAATGTTGCATTTCTGTCAAACTTTCACTTGAATCATTACGCATCCCTTCCATATTTCTGGAAGGTAGGTTGGCCATTTATTTAATTAAAATTTATGCTATTACTTTGCCTATAAATTAAGCTAAAATATTTGAATTTGTTCATTAGACACATTCGAAGGCGAGTTTTTTATGACACACATGCAACGAAAGTCATCTCTGAGTTGCTTTTGTGCGATTATGTGAAAGTGAGCAAAGTTTCAGTTGAAGATATCTTTGTTTGATGAACAAGTTCTTACGCTCCATGGATAAAATTGAGGTGAGTTGATTTTTGTTTCTAGATATATGTTTCATTCTCCCCTTTTTAGAGACTAGTAATAGTTTCCTCATTGTCCGAACGGATTTTGAAGCTAATCTAAATGCATCCGTTTCGCTGATTGGTTGTAAGGGACTTAGATTTGGGTCTTTTAATCTTTGGTTCTAAATTTTTGGTCAATGTTATCTTTCAGGTTCAATGAGCACCTTATTCCATGGAAAGGGTGGTTTGGAGACGAGTGTCACTTATCTCGAGTTGTTTTGATTCCTCATCCTTCTCATGTACTTCCTTTTTTGAAGGCACGAAATGGTCCAACAGCTCAGCAGTTGACGGATCTTGTTTATTTAGAATTTAACGGTTTGCTCACAATGTTCTATCTACGGGTCTCTTATTTGAAATTAATCTTGCGAAACATCTTACCTGTTCTTGACTTAAATCTCTACCATAGACATTCTTACCATAATCGTGGGTCTACCCAGGAGTCACAGTATTCTTTGTTTTACAGATCCTTCATCCATTGGAATTTGTTCTTCACCTTCTATGAGATTAATTGGAGTTTCGTCTTCAACATTGGGAGGTTTTGTAGCTTAAATAATACTAATATAGCAAGAATTAAGTCTATTGGATTCAAATTGACTATACTTCTAATATTGATTTTTGGTGCTCCACCACGACTTTATATTTTGTTGTGAATATAGTTTGGAAACATGTTACATAACACCACTCTAATAAAATATAAAACTTGTTAAGAAAAAAAGGAAGCAATATGGGGTTTGTATTTCTCACTTATGCAAAATATGGTTCACATATAATCACTGCTCTGGTACCAAAAATTGTTTGGACATTTCTGAAAATGATTGACTTTAGATGTGATGCTTAATTTGATTATCTCATTTAATGACTCTGCTATAATTAAATCAATCTTCATAGTTATTGATTTTCATCGGACTTCAAGTGAAGTAGTATACGATTTTGGTGTTACACGGTGCAGGCGCGATCCTTGGGTACGCCATGTTTATGGTTGATGCGGATGAGTAGCACCTGGAGACTATTCGCGAAGAGAAGATCGAAGCATCTTCGTCTTCTTTGAGACCCATGATTCTCCTGATATTTGCATAGTGAATCCACTTATGGTGTCTTTGACTCATGACTATGAATATATGTAGAAAAGCGCTTCACATGTGTAATCCACTTTCGACCATTCTCAAGGGGTTATGTTAATCCCACTGCGTTTGCTTTAAGGCGTACTTGAGAACTTCTCCTTATCCTTGATGAGTATTAGTGCAACATCCTGAGCTCCATAACATACCCATATCATTATGCTTCCCCCTTGCAAAGGTGTATTTGTTTACGGACATACATCGACCTCCGTGAATGAGGAGGATGTGACGGTGCAAGTGAATCCTTTTGATTTCAAGCACATATATCCTTTGAGAGCATTGAGAATTTTAACGATTGATTATCGGTGGTGATGGGCGAGTCAGAATGGTCAGTAATTGGTTGTCAAGACAACTATTTGAAATGTGGTGCTTTCGATAAGAAAAATGCATATGTTATACAGGTATGTTGTGTGGAAGGCGTTAGGTAAAACCATCATTGATGAACGAGGAAGTTACTCTAATGGGTGGTCTTCTTTGCTCCCTCGACATGCGAGGTCACTACATATCTTTCGGCTGTGCGATTTTGCACGAGACAAATACGTTCTGAGGAGCTCATGCCACCTAACATCATTCTTGTCCATGGAAGGCGATGAGATGGGAGGCTGTGAGAAGCTTATCACCGGTTCGCGACGACACCAAAATTATTCCCAAAAACTGTTAGTCGGGAGATGTATTTCAACTACGAAAAAATACCAAAAACCATTGGGAAATTTGGCGAAAGAACCACAAAGTCGGTAATCACGTAATGGAGTTTCTTGGTAAAGAAAACGTTCCTTATGAGATAATGGCACTGATGATCTCCCCATGTCTTCTCACATTTTATCACTGTGGAAATATCTCTAGAGGATTCACCTTGCCCCGCTGGTACCTTTGGTGTATTGAAGCATAGAGTGACGGATGTTGAAGTGTGGAGTCATTGCAAAATGAAGGAAATACGAGGGTCCGACTTTGTGTCCATGAGCGGTTGCCAGTGAATATAGGTCGAGAGAAGGATATTTCATTGCCCCGGAGATCGGATCTATTAGAGACATGGTTCTTGACTACCATTGTGGCTCTTATTTTTAAACATCATTGTAGTGAGAAGGTAGTAGTTGAATCGAGAAGAGGCCTGGCCCGAAGAAAACAATAAGAAGCGGACATCCATGCACTTGTTTCTCTGTTGGGAGATGTGAAGTTTGGAGAGAATGGGAAGCGGTGATAAGTGTAGATGAAAATGTGGGCGCATCTTGATAAGCAATTAGGAATGTTGAGTCTGGCGAGCCTTAAGGAAAGGGTGTGAGTAGCATTCTAGTGGATCCAAAATGCTGTGAAGCTGATCCCTCTATCTGTGTCTTAGCTCCTTCCCTCAGGTTTTCTCTGTATTTTCGACTTCCTGATGAATTCTGAACTTTGAGGTTAAAGTTCTATATCAATCAATATTTCTTGGTGATGTAATTAGCTTTCTTAGTTTAGGAAAATATTCAACATTGATCTACCTCGAAACTCTGAAATTGGATCCATTACATCGACTTTTTCTTTCTTGTACCTTATATGCGGTGATGCTCAAGAGATTTTCTTCTTCTGATTTTCACAATTTGGCTGAGCTTCACAAATGCATGTGTTATACCTAGGTATGTTGTGGAAGGAACGTTGGCAAAAACCATCATCAATGACCTAAGGAAGTTACTCTAATGAATGGTATTACTGCTTCCCTCGACATGCAAGTCCTTGCATATCTTTCTCTACCTATCGTTCTGAAGGAGCTCATGCCACCTAACATCATTCTTGTCCATGGAGCCCGATGAGATAAGGGAGGCTTGAACATAATCTTATATTGAGTTTCTTGACAGCAACACCAAAATTATTTGCAAAAAGGCGTCAGTGAGTTGAGATGTATTTCAACTAGAAGAGTGAAATTTGAAAAGACCCTTGAAGTCGGTGGGCGTAGTGGTTTCTTGAGTAAAGAAAGCGTTGCTTATCGGATAATGGCACTGATGATCCGTGTCTTAAGCGCTATCCCATGACAAATATCTTCCAGAGGATTACTCTTTGCGGTGCCTTTGGTGTATTCGGCCTGGTGACGGAGATGTTGAGTGTGGAGTCGCTGAGATGAAGAATCCCGAGTCAGGCTTTTTGTGTCCGCTGGCGGTTGGCGGTGAAGTATGGTCGGAGAAGCATATTTCATTGCCTTTGGAGATCGGATCCTGTGCGACTTGGTTTTACGGCTCTGTTGGTAGCTCTGGTTTTCAGTATCAGTAGTAAATTCCCCAGGAGTAGTAGTTGAATCGGAAGAGGCCCTGGCCAGAAGAAGAAAACAATAAGAGAAAGGATTTATCATTATACCTTGTTTCTGTTTGGAGATGTGAAGTTTGGAGAGAATGGGAAACTGGTGATAAGTTTAGATGGAAATGTGGCGCATCTTGATAAACAGAGTCGGAATGTTGAGAGCGAAAACGAAGGCCTTAAGGAAAGGGTGTGAGTAGCATTCTAGTGGATCAAAATGTACATGGTGATCCACTCTATCGTAATCTTAGCTCCTTCCCTCAGGGTTTTCTACGTATTTTGACTTCGATGAATTACGGAGCTTTGAGGTTAAAGTTCTATATCATTAAATATTTATTAGTTAGTGTAATTAACTTTACTTAGTTTTAGGAAAATATTCAACATTAGTCTACCTCGGTTCAATTTGGATCATACACGACTTTTTATTTCTTGTACCTTATAGCAGAAATTATGCTCAAGAATTTTTCTCTCCTGATTTTGCTGGTAATTTGGCTAGGCTTCACAAATGCATTATATTGTTGAACAGAGTTATCTCCCCAGAAATTATGATTAATAATTATAATCTTAATGTTTTATTATTACAGACATGTGAGCAAATATTTTGTTTTCTCTTTAATGCTAGATCAATCTTTGTAGAAATGATCACATATCTGTGTCTTAGTTCCTTCCCCCGGGTTTTTCTCTGCGAGATTTTAGACTTCTTCTTAATTATTTCTTAATTGACATAATTAGTTTGCTTCTTTAAGGGAAAATATTCGGCTTTGATGTCGATTAATATTAGCTGGAGGATATAATAGCATTTACAAGTAGAGTTGCCAAATGCATTTGAGTTATTCTTTATTAAAAGCTGCCTCATCGGATCAACATTTATAGCGATGGCTGATTTGAAGGCTTTCAAAAGAGAGATTCATGCTCTAAAACGCATAAGGCATCGCATCGTAAAGCTTACGGCTTCTGGCTCATTTGTTGAGAACTCATTTTTGATTTTATATGGAAAAGGGAGCTTGAGAACATTCTACAACGATGAAGAAGCAAGAGAAAACATGATTGATTATGAGGCTAAACATTATGAAAGGGGTGGCTAAAGTTTATCTTATATGCACCATGATTGCTCACCTCGCACCATCTGCATATCGTGGCCAACAATGTTTTGTTAGATTCAGAATATGAAGCCTTCATGTCTCCGACTTTCAAGATGGCTAGGCTTATAAAGCTCCGACTCATCTAATTGACTTCATTTTGCCTCCAACTCTCTTTTGGTTATACTGCTCCAGGTATCATTTTCTAATTAGTGCCTTGCTTAACTCTAAACTTCCTCCATATATACATCATATATAAAACTGTTATAATTTCTTAGAGCAGAGCATTATCTATTAATCTTTCTTGCGTTAACCTGCATACATGATGAAGGTGGATAATAAAACGGATGCTTAGAGCTTCGGGGTTGTAAAATGGAGATAATTATGGGAAGGCATCCTGGAGAACTAATCTCATCATCAAGTATCATCAAGATCCTCCTCATCCTCATCCTCATTACCGCCATCACGACCATTGGTCGTTGAATGATGTTATGGACAAGCGCTCACTTCCCGTGGATGAAATGGGTGAGTCAGAAGTAGTGGGTGCAAAGGAAGATAGCATTAGCATGCTTATGTGCCAATCCTCACCCTACTAACTATGCAACAGACACAGCACTTCACGTAAGGGGCCATCATTGTCGGGCCGTTTTCCATGATTACATTAGGGTGAACTGCCATGGTCATGGAGGCGAAACTGGGGCTGACGGTCCTCATTTCTCCAAGTGTATTTTTGTTTTATCATCCGTAATGATTGATTTATTAAGACGAAATCTCTTTCTTTGTCTCCTCGCCTTATAATTGACCCATAAATTGGTTGTGATGCAGCCTACGACTATGTCTCTACTTCTGAGGCTTGATCATCTTCAATCTGCGCTGTTTTTGAAGAGATCGGATACCATTTGGTGACACCGTATGTTCTTTTTCCTTGTTGAATAATGTAATGTTATTTGTTTTTATAACTTAGTAATCTGCTGAATTGAGAAATGAAGTTTAGAGAATATCATTATTGTTTTTGATATTGTAATCCTAGGTATGGTCATTTTGATATTGTAAGCAATAGTTGCACAGAGACCACTCAGATTAGAGGTTTTTCTAGCCTTCTCAGGATGATGCAGTTAATGGACCTTACCTTTTCGCAGATCTCTCGTATAAAGTGTCCATACCACACTTGAACATGTATTTTCGTATTTGGAGAGCCCGAGAGGCTACATTAGCACTAAATCTATCGCCTAAAATTCCTTTGAAAGCCCTAATCGTCACTTTGATTATGTTGAGTTCCCATTGCTTCCCTCAAAGATCGTTTTCTTCCTCCTGCGGAATGGGTTTATGTTAATCACATACTTATCTCTGAGCAGTGCTCTTAGCTATGGTATGTAGCAACATATGCTCTTAACGATCATTTCATTCAGTATCTTGCATGTCTGTCTTGTCAATGAACTTTTTTCAATCTTGAAACTTTTGAGAACTTTTTTTTCTTCGCTTCCTTTTGGTTATCTACTCTACTCCTTCTCATGTAAAATTGCCCTGCTCTTTTAGATGTGCTCTCCACTTTACCGCATTGTAATGTGTTACATTTCATACCTTTCACTGATCATGCTCATCCCTTCCATATTTCTTGGAAAAGGTTGGCCATTTATTTAATTAAAATTTAGGCAATTACTTTGCTATAAATTAAGCTAAAATATTTGAATTTGTTCGTTAGACCACATTCAAAGGGCGAGTTTATGACACACACGCAACAATGGCTATCTACAAGTCGCTTTTGTCTCGATTATGTGAAAGCGAGCTAAAGTTCTCGCTGAAGATAAGGTCAGATGATGAACAAGACATTCTTCGCCCATGGATAAAATCGAGGTGAGTTGATTTTTGCTCTAAAGATATATGTTTCATTCTCCCCTTAGAGACTATAATAGTTTCCTTCATTACAATCCAGGTGGTCCATATATTCCTCTCTGTGCCATTCAAATGTCCGTTTCACCGATCGTTGTAAGGGACTTAGATTTGGGTCTTTAATCTTTTTATTTTCTGGGTTAAATTTTTGGCCAATGTTATCTTTAAGGTTTCAATGAGTACCTTATTCCATGGAAAATTGGATTCGAACAAATGAACAAGATCACAAATATCGAAATGCTTTTGATTTCTCATCCTTCTCTTGTACTTCCTTTTTTGAAGGCCTGAAATGGTCCATGTGTCACAGATTAGCTTAGATCTGTTTATTTAAATTTGCAGTTGCTTTAATGTTCTATCTTGGGTCTCTTATTCAAAATTAATATTGCGCAAAACATTCACTACCTCACTCTGCTTAAAATCTTTCTTTACTACAGATTCTTAATTCCGAATGCATAGATTCTAAATTTCTGCAAGTATTACTGTTTTAGATCTTCGTCTGTGGACTATGTTCTTCACCTTCTAATATTGACTATAAAATTTAATTGACTATACTTCTAATATTGATTTTTTTGGTGCTCCACCACAGCATTATGTTATTGTTCTGACTATAGGTTCAAACATGTTACATAACATGAATCTAATAAAATATAAAACTTGTTCTGAGAAAAAGGAAGCAATATGGTGTGTGTATTTCTCATATGCCAAAATATTGGTTGCATATAATCCTGATTTGTTGCAGAATGTTTGAACATTTAGAACAATTGGATCATGATATGTTGCTTAATTTGTTATTCATTTAATGTCGTTCCTATAACTATACTAAATCCATCTTCGTGTTATTGATTTCCATCGACTCTTAAGTAAATGGTATACGATTTTGGTAAGTTACACGCCTGGGCATCAGCCCTGAGCAATGATGTTTTTGGTTACTATTGCCGGTGTTCGAGTACTTTACACTGAGACTATTCTCGCGAAGAAGATCAAGCCATCTTCATGCTTCCGGTATCCCGCAGCTTCTCCTCGATATTTGCATAATTGGAAATCTCACTTATGGTGCAACCCATCAGCTCTTCGAATGTGAGAGAAAAAGCTCATACGTATGCTCATCCACTCAACCATTTCTCGAGGGGGCCGTGTTCTAATCTCTGCATTTTCTTTAGGGCGTGCCCAAGAACTTCTCCTTATCCTTGATGAGTATTGGTCTAACCATCCTGAGCTCCATAACATACCCATATATTATGCTTCCCCCCTTGCAAAAAGGTGCATGGTTGCTACCGTATTATTACATTAATTCCATGAATGAGAGATCCAAGAATCAATTTACAGTAAATTCAATCCTTTTGACTTCAAGCACATCTCCTTTGGAAGAAAGCATTGAGAATTTTAAAGATGTAGGTCCATCAAGCAGATGGCGAACCGAGGGTCTTCAGAGTGGATCACAAGACAATCCATTCAAATGTGGTGTTGTGATAAGAAAATGACGTGTTATACCCGGGTGTGTCGTGGAAGGAACGTTGGCAAAACCAATATCATCAATGAACCCAAGGAAGTTACTCTAATGAATGGTCTTACCAGTTCCCCCAACATGCAGTCCACTATATATTCTTCTCACCATGCGCATTTTACGCATGTAAGTAATGCCTCTCGAAGGAGCTCATGCCACCTAAACATCATTCTTGTCCACTGAGAGGCCAATGAGATGGGGAGGTCAAACGTAGCTTATTATCACCCGCTTTGCCGACCAATACCAAATTATTTCCCAAAGAACTCGTAGTCTGGCCAGAGATGTATTTCAACTCGGAAATGGAAACCATTGGGGAGGCTGGCCGAAGTTAACCCCAAGTTTGGTGAAATCTGCCGCCGGTTTACGGGTAAAGAAAGCGTCGCCACTTATCGATAATGGCACCGATGATCTCCATGTCTTCTCGCAGCCATCCACAAGAAATATCTCCCCGCAGGATTACTATTGCTTACACCGGTGCCTGTATTGAAGCATAGGCCGGGGGCAGATATTCAGAGTGCGAGTCATCGCGTACGAAGAATCAGAGTCCAGCTTCGTGTCCATGAACGGCTGACAGCTGAAGTATGAGTCGGAGAAGCATATCATTGTGACCGAGACGGGATTCCCAAAGTTAGCGACATGGTTTCGACTGCTTTGGCTCAGTTTTCTAAAACATCGCCTACGAGATCCCTAAGGTAGTGGTCAATCTAAGAGGCCACAAAAACTCAAGAAGAAAACAATAAGAAAGCGAAAAGGTCCTCGTACCTTGCTTGTGACGTCAATGCATAACCTCGAATGTTATATTGGTTGAGGCATGTGAACAATATTTTAGTTTTCCGGTTGTGTTTATTGTTTAATGCTAATGCCAGATCCGATGAGTAAGTATTCCCGCTTTTGCAAGACGATTCGTAAGTTCTTATTAATTTTCTCGCAACTCCATTCTTGAGCGTGGAGCTTTGTGAGCATGGAACCCACTAATGATAATGTGACCACCCATTGATAACAAAACCACCTTGCTTGTTGCTCTGCCTCTATCTAGTGGTTTATGTGTTTGTTTTATTTTCAAATGGAAAATTTGGCATCTGTTGCTTCTATTTAAAATTGTAATAAAAAAATAATTGTTAGTTTCTTTTCTATGAAAGTATTAATTCTAAACTGATATATTATGCAAAAAGGTTGATTAATTTAAGAAAAGGACAACTATATTAATTGTCATCTTTTATTTGTGATGGTTGTTGGGTTCTATTCGAGATAATTATAATTATGTAGCAATGCTGGGGTATTGATGGGTTTCATAACTTTCATTTATACTTTAGCATTCCATTTTTATGTACAAGCTTAGAAAGAGATGATTTAAATTATTTATACGTTGATATTGTTATCTTTAAGTGGATCAATTTGATGGATGAGTTGGATTCATCATAAATTAATGTCTTAATTTAAATATTTATATAATAACAGAATTGTAAGGCCCTTGAGGGGCCCCGTCTCAGTAGTAAATGGGAAGGGTGAACAGGGTGTCGGGTACTTGTAAGAATAGAGTGAACGAGATGACAAGCTCGAGTCCTTGTAAGAATAGAGTAGTACAACGTTGTAATATAATATGGAAAAAAATAGAAGGGAGTAAGAAAATAGAAAGTGAGAAAAGAAAGAGAGGTAAAGAGAAGGAAAATAATCATAATTAGGGATTAGAGTCGGGATTAAAATTTAATAAAATATTCGATGAGGTTTTGTTTGGAAAGTGTTTTGATTTTGAGAACTCGAAATATTTTTAACATATTTTCTAATGCTTTTTAAAATACGGTTTTAAAATTTTTTGGTAACAATTTATTTTTAATCCTTTTATATTTATATAATTATTTTTTAAATAACTTTAAAAAAAATGAAAACGCTAAAATAACCATGTGTACTATTTTCTAGCTTCTCTTTGTTTGTAACCAGATAATAAAAAAATCATTTTTGTCCTTAACAATATAAAATAATGTATTTTTAGATAATTTTTTTGATTTATTTTTCATTGTCTTCTCTTGTTTCCTTAATTGTTTTAAATAATGATTACAGTAGAACCTCTCTAAATTAATACGATCCGTAGCACAAAAAATTATTAATTAACGAAGGTTATTAATTTTATAAATCCTCACCTAAAAATCGAAAATATATCAAAGATATTGCATGATTAATCCATGCAAGCCTCAATAAAATTCAACGTCACTTCCAAAGTTAAAAGTTGTGCTTAAATTAATCAACTTAAATTTTAAATACCAAAGGTCGTGACCATGTTTCCAAGAAGTTTTCCGTGTGGAATATCAAGTCTTCACTTGAATTATAAATATTAATGCATACAAATGAATGAGTTATAGTTTGTCCTTTTTTTATTTCTTTTTTCTTCCAAAATGAAGCCTTCATCTTCTAAGTAATGATCAAAAGCTTAAAATTTGTCATCATAAAGGGAAGAAATCCATCCATCAAACAATCGCCTTGCAAATTGCAATGCAAGAATCTCAAGCTTTCAAAAGTCCCAACACATGAACCACAAGAACATCCTTGCTGTTGGCCAACAATATGAAAGCATGGACTCAACTCAACTTTTACATCTAAGCGCCAAAGAGCCAGGAAGCACTCGAACTTGATAATGTTTTAGCAAATTGGCTTTACAATGCCAAGCATGTCGAGTGGCATTATCGTGATTTAATCAAGGAAAAGGTTCACAATTTGCTAGGACAACTTGAACTTGGAGAGAGAACAATCATAATTTTCAATGGATGGCTTGCAAAGTTCAATATTCGCCATGGATTCAAAGCTCAAAAATCATATGGAGAAAGCGGCTCACATTTAGATGCAATTGGACGTAAATATGCCAACAATAAAAGAAAAACTTCAAAGCTATTCACTTCAAGACATATACAACATGGATGAAACAGGACTTTTATCGCGGCCCTCGACGAACAATTGCACGACGCCAAATCAAGGTTCTAAGAAGGATAAAACACGCTTCAACTTTTTGTCTTGCCGCAAATGCGTATGGGTCTCACAAAATGGAACCTCTCATCATTGGTCATGCAGACAGCGCCACGTGCTTTTAATAGGAAAAAGTGGAGAGCAATTGGGTTTCTATTATCGCAGCAATGCAAAAGCTTGGATGACTGACTTTTTCATTTTAGGAATGGTTGGTTATTAAAGATGGATCAACAAAATGCAAGATGCCATATAAGAGTCCTCGCTTGTTAGATAATGCTCCTTCACATGTGGTGAGGGATTTGCCTCTTACAAATGTTCAAGTTTTTCTTTTTCCAGCTAATACAACTTCTAAAATTCAACCAATGGATGCTGGAATAATAGCAAAGATTCAAGAGGCGTGGGATATAGGGCGTTAACTCCAAGATGCAATTGATAGAGAGATGAACAACAAAGGCAGATATCTATAAGGTTGGATCAATTGATAGCCATGAAATGGGCTAAGGCAAAGATGGAATGACATTTAGCAAGACAATAGCCAATTGCTTTAAGCACACAGGTCTCTTTGAAAGAGAAACTCAAAAAAATGAAGTGGGTTCGGAAGAACAAGATATAGAAAATGAACTTGAAGATGCTATTAATCAACTGCCAATTAGTCACCCAATGTCTGTTCACGAGCTTATAAATCCCGAGGAAGCGCAACAAGTTGCCCATGAGGAAATTTCAGATGAAGATTTAATAAAACTGCCGCCTCAAGATCACACAAGTAGTGAAGATGGTGAAGCATGGATGAAAATCCTCCATGTCAACAAAAGAAAAATTAAATGTTCTTCATTCTTGTATTTCATTTCTGATCTTTCAAATCCAAATCATGTTATAGCTCATAAGGTACTTAGAAACATACAATTTGAGATAATTGACCACATACGAAAACAAACTACTTTAGATAGGTATTTCTTTGTAAGGAATATTGATTTTACGAAGCAATATATTTTATCTATGATGTGCTAGTATTTTTAGATTTATAAGGAATATTGATTCTATAAATTAATATTTTTACATAGGGTGTTTTCTATTTTGCATTAAATAATAGATAGTAGAATTATTAAATTATACACATTCCACGGAGTCGGTGGATTGATTTTTCATTAAATAATGGAGGTTATTAATTTATAGAGTATCAATTTAGGGAGGTTCTACTGTATATAGATATGAGAAATAATTAAAACTAAAATATGCCATATATGCACAAAATTTTATTTTAAAATATTTTTAAGAATACAGATAAGGCATAAATGCCCGACTTTGATGATTTTGCATATTAACTTTTTGGTTCCAAAATACTGATAAGTTTACTTTATAACTCAACTATACCTTTGTCGCTACTTAATACACAAATGGACAAACGAGGTTAACATTGCTGACATGGAATGTCACATGTATATTTCCTAGGTTGTGTTCTATTGTTTGATGCTAATGCTAGATACAAAATGTTGTGAAGCCAATCCCTATATCTGTGTCTTATCTCCTTCCCCTAGGTTTTCTCTGAATTTTAGACTTCTTCCTAATTATTTCTTAGTCAACATAATTAGCTTGTTTCTCTCTCTCTCCTCTTTTCTCCTCTTCTTTAAGGATAATATTGACTCTTTGATCAACCCGAAGTTCCTTTACCTGGATCAAGCTTTCATCATCTTTTTGTTTCACTTTATGTGGTAAAAGCTCAATAGATTTTCCTCTTTATGGTTATGCGATTTGTGTAAGCTTAACAAATGCATTATCTGTTTAAATGCATATTTTCCCATAAATTATGATTATCACCTATAACTGGAATGTTTTTATTAGTGAAGCATAAACAATATTTGTTTTCCTAAGTTGTGTTTTATTGTTTGGATGCTAATGCTAGATCTCGGTGAGGGATAAGATACACAAAAATTGCCCATGATGTGTTTAGCCATATATCTAACTTGGCTCTTAAACTTTTTTTTTGGGTCTAATGTTGTCTATAACGTTTGTTTCATAGCTCAAATATGCCCTTACCTTAAACGGAGAATTGGGCGTTTAACACATCTGGCATGTCACCCACACTGACAAATTTTGTTTCCTTGAAACCGAACTCGATAAAGCCCTTTATTAACCGAATATCTCCTCCAAATTGCATCATATGAATCCCGATTTGTTCTTAAAACCCTAATCTATAAATTCCACTCGATTTTAATTCCCCCAAATTCTAGATGGTGAAACCATAATCCTGATTTATTCCTCCAAATTCGTAAAGGTGAAACTATGGAAAACCCTAATTAGGGGTATCCGTGTACCTTATCCCCTCGTATGACCAAGGTAGACATATGAAACAATATTTTTGTTTTCCTGGGTTGTGTTTTATTCTTTGATGCTAATGCTATATCTGGTGATGAGTGGTCTTCTGCTTTTAAGATGATGAGATTTGAGCATCTTATTAATTTTCTCTGCAACTTTTTGAGTAAATGGAGCTGTGAGCATGAAAATCTCACTACTGAGCAATGTGTGTGACCACCCATATATAATGTAAGATTACCTTTCTTGTTGCTTCATTCCTAGTCTAGGGTTTATGGGTTTGTTTTCCTTTCGAAATGTGAATAGGAACAAGGTCAAATGGCAAATTTACCGGGTCTCTGCTACTTTAACAAATTTTAGGTCTGCTTAAGTTCCGATGATGCTTCAAAATAGTTTTCACAAATCAGCTTTTGGTAAAGTTCTAAATGTTTGAAATAAAAAACTGTTAGAAAGAAAATAAACTATAGAAATTAAAAATTAAGTCTACAAAAAATGAATTTTCTACAAAAAAAAAAAAAAAAAAAAGTCTACTTTGATATAGAGCCCAAATGGTATTATTCTAGTCCTATTGTTCCAAAAAATTACCTTGATTTTACTTATTTATTTTAAATGAATTGTCGTAGTATCTTCAAACAAATTATTAAAAAAAAAAAACATATTTTCAATTAATTTGGGTAATAATAGCTTGATATGAAAATATTGGAAAATAAGATATCTTAGATCCGCAAGTATTTTATGTGTGCAAATATTTGAGTCATCGCCTAGCCCTTAGTCGAGAGTGCTGCCCTTTATTTCTTGTAAGAAAGACTTGTGTAGAAACCATTTTAATAGAAATTAAAAACCATTAAAGTCTTATCGCATGTCTGATTTTTCAATTTGCATATTTGTTTCCCTAATTGATTGTGTAAGCCTAAAAGGATTAATTTTGGTTGTTTGCCAATGGCCCTATAGGCTTGCTTGTGTTTACATGTGAAGAAGGGTGTTAATTAGGAGTATGGTACTCATGTACATTATAAACCAAGTTTCAACTTTCAAAAGAATTTATAATTTAAAATGGTATCAAAACAAGGATTCAATCACTTAGAGTATGTTTGGTTCCTATTTTTTAAAATTGTTTTTTATTCTCAAAAACAAGAAGAATTAGGAAAACAAGAAAAATACGATTGATTTCAAATTAACAAAGACTTTAAAATGGGTTAGGTAGGGACAATTGTTTAAGCCATTTTTGTTATTCAAAAGTTGACATTACCTATCAAAGTCATAAATACAGGTTAAAACTATGAGACAAGTTTTTATAAAGATGATTTCAAGTCCCTCAAGTATAGACAATTACTTTCGATAAAGATGATTTCAAGTCCCTCAAGTATAGGTAATTACTTTGTTTATTTTAGATATTAGGAAGTTCACACCACTTATCAATGTCTTACATTCTTAGAAACCCAACCCCATTACATACAAAAAAAGAACTTACCTTTATTTTTAGAAATTTTGAAAGGTTTAACATTAGAAATAGTATAATTTTTTAGTATTACAATTTTTAAAAGCAAGTGTATTTTCCATAAAAGTAAAATTGTCATGTCTATTCAAAAGCTTAAGCTTCTTAGAAGTGATTAAATTGTCATTTATCTATTTAGCTATTCAACATTTATTATTAGGAATGCAATGATATCTTATTTATATGAAAACATGTGACACCTGCCACTTCAATGTCATATACCTTAAAATAAATGCAATTTTTATATAAATTTTACTTTTCTAGCAAAGAAGGTTATCTAGGATGCCATAATTATTTCAAAAATTCTCATAAGATATTTAATACTATAATTTAATAAATTGAAGTCTATCTATTGTTGGATTCTTTTAATTGATCAACGTCAACTAGTGCGGTTCACAAGGATTACTAATAATGTGAATATTTAGTCAAGATTTTTTCCTGACAAATAATAGTAAAAATTCAATCTTTTAGTAAATTTCTTATCAAATTGATAGATATATAATCAATTTAATATATTTTGATCATATCTATCTCATTTCAATTGGATCACTTGCAATACATTATTGTCACCCCCTTTTTATATTTGTATGATATTTAGTACTACAATTTATTGAATGGAGGCCCATCTATAAATGCCTTCACCTAAATCAAATAGGATATTGACATGGGTGACTAATATAATATGAATACTTGGTCAAGATTTCATGATAACACATGATGAATTTTCTACCCTAATGAACATGATATGTATCATAATTGAAGTGGATGTAATTGAAGTCATAATTTAAAGTTTTTAAAGATGTTTTGGAATTGAGTGAAGACTTTAAAATAGATTAATTAGGAGGATTTTTTTTTTTTTTTTGCAATCAAAGTTTATAATACCTATCAAGTTGAGCAAAGAATTTTAAAACTAGTCAAGCACGAGTATTTATTTCGATTGTTTTTTCATAATTTGGAAGTTGACTATACCTATAAAAACCATGGATTCTATCAAAGTCATAAATGCATGTAAATTATGCGACAAGTTTTTAAATATGATTTGGAATTTAGAAAAGAATTTTTTTTTTTTGAAAAATTGGTGCCAAAGACTTAAAAATGGGTCAAGTAGGACAAATTATTTTGTTTTCTATTAAGAAGGTGACAACACTTATCACCCGGAGCGAAAGACTAATTTGGGTTAGTCAAACATGAGTAATTGCTTTAAGAAGGTGATTTTTTTTTTCCTATCGGATCCCTTTCCTTTCTTTTTTTTTTCTCGTTTTTTTTTTTTTTTTGTGTAACTTGGGATGTACGGTTCAATATAAGGGAAAGAAGGAATTATATCAGATCAAGAACTGAGGGAAATCAGAATCGGTGAGTTTAAAATAGGTTGTGAATGGAATTGGGGGTGGAACGAAATTTAGGTGGAATTGATGAAAGTGGCGACTATGTTGAGTTCGGAAAAAATTCATAAAAGATAGGCAAACCAAAAAATATAACTTGTTGCTCTAATACCAAATGATACGAACCACGCCAACATGTGGTGAGACCCGTGATCAAATTAATTTTGGAGAACCGCTTTGGTCTTCACTTGGATAGATGACCTCGACTCGTCGTTTATAGCGTTGCAAGAACCTTAGTATAAGAGGATGTCACAACCAGTGATATAGATCATATTGATAAGTTTTTGATGAACGCCATGAAATAACCGATAAGTTCGAAAGTTATTTCAACAACCAAAGAAAAATTTATCTTCTTCAAATTTGTAAATTGTAATGTAAAGAATTAAGGATAATACGCCTTATAATAGAGCCCAAAAATATGAAGAACAAACAAAAATCGCTACAAAGGAAAGTTATTAAAAATATTCGAATCAAAACTAGAAAGGAAGGCAACTTATTCTCCTAAACTACGCACACCCTAAACATCCACAAAGAAACTAGATAATTTAGGACAAGACTTGGTAAGTAAGCCACAAAATTAGCAGCAAATCAACACCAAATCATAAACAAATCAGCAGCAAATTAGCAACAAATCATGAGCAAGTTAGCAGCAAATCACCAAGTAAAAAACGCCCTAGCTCTTGGCTTAAGTCCGGATTTACTTTGATGATGTGGACCATCTTTGTTTTTTCTTTCGTAGTCGAACACGTGAGCTTCTTTCACCTGTGTAAGCCGTCGGATTAAATGCAAGGTTTTTTTTAACTTTTGCACTCAGCTCTTGTCATTGGATCAAGGAGATTTTATGATTCGCACTTCATTCCTAGTCATGTGCCTCCATCATATGGCACATGCCTCAACAACAAGAATCATTGACTCATTAAACAAAAAGACAAATTTAGTAATTGTTTTTCCACCTATTATTTGTGGTGGTGGCTTGTGGTTTACTTATCTATTCAAAATTGCCGTGAAGCATTGATGAATTTATTTTATTTCCTTTTCTCATTTTTTTTTTCATTTCCTAATAACTATCCAAGTCTAAGGTGAGATGATTTAAATTATATATAGAAGATATTGTTATCATTCCCAACCATGCATGAATGATGTAGTTTTAAAATAAGTTTTTATCTATAATGATTTATTTTAATCATTCTCCATATTTACATAGCTATTTAGTTTAAAACACAGAAATAACTAAAGATAATTGAAATTATTAAATTGTAATTTTATTTTTTTGCTTTAAGAATACAAAATGATTTTTTAGACACTCCCTATCTCGGGGTCCTTGCTGACAACCCACAACCCTTCAATACCCGTGGATGTCGAAAATCTGACACCACACCATCGTGTTCCCTTTTTCGACCCATGATTTAACGAAAAATCGGGGTAGAGTCTTCTTGTACGGGAGTTTCACCCAAAATACAACATGTATAATTATATGGCAACATGGGCCCAATATTATACAATGACCACACCTGTTCACATAGAGTAAAAATGGCCACTGTAGGCCCATTTATCCACATACTCAAACATATAAGCACATGACTATAAACCATAGTCCATAAGAGTTAAATTACATCACTCTATATGAATAAATACAACCCATATATTTGTATTAAAATATATATTAAAAGCCACAATCCCTTTCTTCATATGTGTGGTCCTTGTAATGCGGTAAGTCATTCGCACCGACCGCAGACTTAAAGGGGGTCCTACGACGAGTGAGCAAAGCCCGCAGGGTGACTTCCCACAAGGGCTACTCCCCACCTAAGTGCACATGTAATGGTCGCGATAATCAAACACACATCCAGCTTAACATACACATAGCCCACGCCTCGAATGTCTACATGCCATGAATGAGACTCGACTCACCATGCCCCATGTACCGAGCTCTCGCCGGCTCCATCACTCAATATGTCATTGAGTAATATATCCCGAAAGTCACTCAATCGACTCGCCCTTCACATGCATAGCTAATAGACAACTGCCACCGGTATTACCACGACCCAAGTATCGAGCCCCTCACTAGCCTCTATTACCCAATGCAAGTGTCAATGGGCAACAAATCCTAAGTCATCCCTCACTCTATCACACAACCTAAGTCTATGTGATAAACATGACCGAAAGTGTCTTCCTTGGGCAACATAACTTTTCTGATGATACCGCGTGTTCCTCTTTTACACCCATACGTAACTATGATATCGCTGGTCTCTTTCAAGCACCTATACGCCCGGTCTCCACCGACTCTCAAACATGCATTTTGCCATGAATGAAAACCATTTCCAAACAAAGATATTTGTTTTTAACCGTTGACAACCCTCCGATATAAATAGTGGACATACTCCGATAATCTATTTGCATGTAACTCCAACAAATGTATATCATCTTCATGCATCCACCATTGATATATGGACAACCTCCGATGTATATCAATTCAAAGCGCACTCAACGATTGATATTATATGGACAACCTCCGATGTCAGAGTGGGACACACTCCGACATAAATAATATCAGAGGGTCAACCCTTGTAACAATTTCTAAAGAAACCACCATGCACTCACTCCTATCGTTTCAGGTGCCCCAAAAAGGCATATGAAATGCAATGAGCCATTTCCATTTTCTAACCCGTGCGACTCGCTCGACGTTGTCTTAGTTAATCAAGCTCCACTAATCAATCTCTATGTGTTGATCCACAACCGTGTACTCACGACACACCATCAAACACCTAACATAGTGTTGATCTCAACTATGCACTCACACCTAATTTCTAGGGTTACTCCCAACAGATATTAATGCATGACGCCAATTCCAACACATTCATGCTAATATATTCACATGCATACATATTAACATAATTAAATCACATAAACATGTTATGCAAATTCATAATCAATCACACCAAAAATTAGCTCACAAATAATGCCTGCCAAATGTCACACAGCTCCCGACATCCCTGGAACCACTCCAACCCATGCCACATATTTTCTAGTAATAACACACAAATGGCCAAATCTCGGACCCATAAAACAGTGGCACCTTCTCGTCCTTCTCACGGTTCATTACCGAATATTGTGATACCAAAACACACCACAAAACCCGAAGACATCAGTCCCTGGAGCAAAACCAAACCTCAACACAGTCTGGGACTGCTTGAAAATAGTCCCGAAAATTCTGTAATGACTGTCTAAAAATAATCTCAAAATTCAGCTCGAATCGTCAAAACCCAAATTAAGCCCTAACTATTCGAACAATCCCGAAAATTTCTAAAATTTCTATACTCAGTCCAAAATTTGAGAATCGTAAATTTACGCCTTTCACTTACTTAAGCCAATCCACAGCCATTAAATGGCCTTTAGGCTAGAAATAAAACAAGTAGAAAAATTTCACCCGTGAGTTTGACGAAAAACTCCAAGATTTTCGTGTCCGGTTTAGCCCTCGTTGCTAGGATCAAATCTCTTTAGGACGCCCAAAACCCGAGGGTCCCCGCTGACTACCCGTCAACCCGTTGCACGTGATAATGCCTTCATATCACGAGACTCATACATGATTGAAAATGGCCTCTTGGGCCTACATGTCATACTCATATCCAAATACACTCAACCAATTATATTACATGGTTCAAGAGTTATTACAATACTCTTAATACAAACACATATTAAAATTATAATTCTAATACATGTTATCCCAAAATCACCAAAGCCACAACCCATCTTTCTTCAAAATCGGCCTCTAAGACGAGCCATCCTCTCGAGCGCCCTGCACCCGGGAATAATATATTATTTCCTCTGACAAAGTAGTTATCGCCCCAAGAAATGAATCACCCTAAATGGGTTACTCCACCTAAGTGCATATGTAATGCTCCAATGTAAACACACACTCAAAGTAAATGCGTTGATCTCATTTAACGTCTACATGCCATCCCCATGTCTCGAGTCCTCACCGACTCCCTCACACTTGCCTAAGCCATGTATGAGAAAAATAATCATTTTCAAAACAAAACCTATTGTTTTTGAAAATACACTACCTACGTGTCGGTAAAAATATGGGACTACCCTCCAAGGTGAATGTGTTGGAGAACTTCCGAACAAGCCATGGTCTCATCTCGAAATGATTCGGTTGACCGTCCCAACCCCATTCTCCGGTACCATCCTGTGAAATTCCTTTCGCAACCATGTTCGTTTTTTAGAAAATCCATGTCATGCACTCACACCTAATTCCTAGGTTACCCGGTGCATATGAAATGCATTATGCCATTTCAACCATTTTCATACAACACATGCAAATATATCATCATGCATATATTTACATAAATTAAATCACACAAAGCATGTTATGTGAATTCTTAATCCATTACACCAAAAATTAGCTCACATGGGCTAATTAACAAATATGAGTAATTCACCGAATTACTAATCAGCATTTTTCTCACAAAAATAGTTCATGAACACTATTCACGTGAATGGGGCTGAAACCCTCGTTACTGCTCACCTAGCCAATCACCAACATCGTCTCCACTTGTGAATCAATTTCATAGCCATTTCCGGCCCCTCATACACATCACAATACAATTTGTTTCCCAAATTACAACACAAACACCCAAAACAGCCCCTAAAACTGTTACGGACCATTCAATGGGTCTCATAAATTCCAACACTTCTGCCCCAAGATTGACCAATCAAACTACTGCTCAAGGCTTCAACCCAACCGAAACATCAACAAAGCTCTTAAATCAAGAGTAAAACAAGTAGGATAAAACCCCTACCTCACGGAGTTTGTCAAAACTCCTCAAAACCGGAGTCCACGCGTAGGCCTCACCAAGGTGAGCGATTCTCTCCTTCTGTTCAAGACTACACCTGGGCCGATTGTTCGCAAATTCCAGAGAGAAGTGGCTCTCTCTCTAGAAATATCAAATCTCACCCTACTGTAGTTCTCCTTCTTTTTCAATGCTTGGTCTTTTCTTAAGGAAGAAGAAAGACCACTAATTGATCTCTTTGTCCTTTTCCTCATTTATAATCCACTAATACCTCAATCATGTCCATAAGCTTGATTTCTTTTGACATTTGGCACTGGTCTCTTACCGGCCCATTTCCATAATCTCTACTCATGCAACTCGTCACATGAAAGACATGTTACAGTGGCTCTTTGGTCACAGCCCAATTCGCTTATCAAGACTGATACCGTACTCAAAAACGTTAGAATCCTTAATTGTCTCGTAATTCACCCAAATTGACGTGTTAACTAGGATTTCATGAGACATTCCAATCCGGTGAAATTGCTTTCACATCCGAGAGATCTAGAGAATAAAATTTCTCGATTTTATCGAAATTACGATTTTTACTCTTTTTCGTAAAATTGGATCTTCTCTGAGGTCTCACATTCTCCTCTTAAAAAGAATTTCGTCCTAAATCCATGCACATACGCATCCAACCACGTGCATATGTAACCTACACAACCCCCGGCTATGCAACCGTCGACTGTCACAATCACCGACTAATCCAATGGACTCAACCTAGTTCATGTCATGAATGACACTCCATATACCGAGCTCTGTCTACTTCACCACACCCAATGCAATTTCCAATGGGTTATCCATATCTCGTCACCCCGACTTACTTCACCAATCCTCAATACATGATAACTTGATCGTGTGTTTTCTCATCTCGAAAGTCACTCCCGACTTTATCACTCAACTCTAAGTCTATGTGATACTCCTGACCGTGTGCTTTTCATCTCTGCAACATAACTTTTCTCGGGGCCTACACTGAACCTCTTACATTCACGTGTTTCAGACATTTTCCCCCACGGTCTCCCACCCACACAAATTTAGGATAGCTCCTCGTCTCTTACACCTCACACGTAAATTCGGATAATTCCTCCGGCCCTACACCCACACGTAAATTCAGATATCTCCCGAGTTCTAGATATCTCCCCTCGAAATTCTTACACCCACACATAAATCTCGTGGATATCTCCCTGGTCTCTACACCCACACGTAAATTGGATATCTCCCTCGGGCTTCTTACACCCACACAGACCTTTCGATACTACCGCTTGGTCTCCTTCACTTAACCTGTGCTTCTCAATCTTAGGATTAACGACTCTTCTTTCTTCGCTTCAACACACATTACTTACTTTTATTTCCGATTCTAACTATGAGTCTTCATCGATCTAGTCCCAAAGATAAACCTAGCCCACACTCACCAAGAGTGGTGAATGACCATACCAGGCACCCACTCGACTTCGACGCGATGTTACCTTTGCACATGTACAATGATGCCATACCGTGACACCCCAAATCGCTGTGTCCACTCATGAGCTGCACCTAGAGATCCCTAACTCATAATCCCGACCTATCGTCAACTCTCACCCTGTACATCCTAGGGAAGAACATCCACACTTGGCTTCTAAAGGCCTTAACCCTAAGTTCTAAATCCATCACACAAGATGCAACAATGAATAAATATGATGATCCAAACGCTTACTCGTCAACAAGTACAAGAGTAAAAACGCACTCACATATCCGGGCCGCTCGTATGCTTAGCCCTGTAGTACCATGAGACCCTCGCCCTAGGACAATCTCGCCTCATATGCTCAAGATGCCTGCAGAAGTAACATACTGACCCCAGCCTGGCCGATCAGATGCCCAATCCCGGCCTTCGTCCCGAAACCCGAAATGCGCGTAAGTCTTCGCCTATTCCCCCGAACTAGAAGAAGGTCGATCCTCCCTCTTGCTACCAACACCCGCATCCCAAGTGCTCCGAGCATCCTCGATCTCTCTCTCTATGGTTAGAGCCGTCCCAACCATGGAGTCTATGTCCTGTAGGCGAAGTCCTACTAACCTTGGCCATGTCCTTGCCCCTAGGTCTCTAGAGGTCCTTGCCCATTTCTACCATACTTGGGCCTCACCCTCTAGCTGGAATGCAGCTAGCCTAATCCTGGTAGTGTCAGAGGTAATCTCCATAGCCTCTAACACCTTCTCGATCTGCATGAACCAATAGTCAGAATGACTCGAAATATACCCTAAAGCTTATTGATGTTTAGGTATAATAAAAGTAAAAAAGTATATTTATCCGGAATAAAAATAAGCAATAACTTGAATTAATACAACAATTAAGGGTAAATTACATTGTTATTAATTCATGACCTAAGGGTCATAATATAATAAGTTCATATGTCAAAGTAGGATTTTGATAAATTGAATAGAGAATAAAACTCGAAAAGGAGGGACCAAAGAGTAATAAAAGAAAGATATTAGAATAAAATAAAGGGAAGAAAATTGTGGAAGAGACAAGTGGTTTGGAGGAAGTTTCCTCCTCGAAAGTGAAATAAAAAGGAGGTATCAGCCGAGTTTATAGCATTCAAAAGAAATATCTCATTTTTATTTTGGGAAATATAAGAGTATAAAACTAAGAAGAAGAAGGAATGAGAAAAGAAAAGAAGGAAAAGGAAAGAGAAGACTACGTGCATGAATCGAATATTTGTATGAATACACACGTTCTCGGGGGCGTATAACTACAAGAACAAAGATAAATATGGTTTTTGAATGACCATGATTTGGTATAGAAAAGTATGGAACCATGAATATGTGTATGTAAACTAGGTGTGTACGAATACATGTCTTGGGTTGTATGGAATTTGAGTATGGGTATGGATACGCTTGGGCTGTATGGAAACTATGGGAGTACGGGCTCTGTAGTTTGACTATAAAGTTTAGATACATGGTTAACCTCTATCTTGTGTATGGTTTGGGTTTAAACTCCTAAACTCATTTCTTAAAGGAGTTAAGAAGAGCTTTAAGGCTCCTAAATATGTGTTTGAGAAGGGTCTAGTTGGTGTTGAACTCAGAAAATGCCCTATTGTTTCACCATGCAGTAGCTTGATCTTAGAACGGGATTTTGGGTCAGAAATAAGGAGAATTTGGCAGTAAGTCCTTCTAGTAAATTGTAGCCACATCAATGAACTTGATGTTAGGCTTTTGAATTTTTCAATTAGGACTCCTATAGACCAAGTTATGGTCTTTTTACTCTGAACAGTCAAATGGGGAAGGTCACAAATAGTGCCTGTCAAACAAAGGTTTCAAATGCGACTACTGAACAAGATTGCCATCAAACAAGATCGCTAAACAAGATTCTCACATCAAACAAGACTTACATCAAATAGTACTCGCTATCAAACAAGATTCGCTATCAAACAAGACTGGCCATCAAACAAGACTGGCCAAATGAAGGCTCGCAACAAGATCACAACAATGGGCCATTAAACAGTTGTCATTACTTCAAGATAGCCTCGTCACTGTCAAGGTTGGATCACAGATGACCCTCCAACTTAAGGTCATAACTCCTTCGTTCAACTCGATTCCGTGTGTTCTCGACTCTATGAAAGCCCATTGAGTCAAGAATACATTCATATGCCTGAGGAGGATAGTAGATGTCAGACTGAGGTGTTAGAGCTTGCCTGTCCATGACAGCTCAGCCTGTCACCCAGTCGCCTGTCAAGATCGACTGAGCATGACCTCCAACTTCTAAGGTCATATCTCCTTCGGGTCCGAACTGATTTGCGTTCTTGACTCTATGGAAGCTCCATTGAGTCATCAAGAATACATTCATCTGCCTGAGGAAGATATTAGATGTCAGACCAAGGTGTTAGACTGAGCTCGTCACTCAGTGCAGCTCGCTGTCAATTCAGGCCGCTTGTCAAGATCGGATCACAAGAGATGACCCCTCCAACTTCTAAGGTCATATCTCTTTCGCTTGAACTCCGATTTGGGTGTTCTTGACTCTATGGAAATCCCATGAGTCAAGAATCCATCCATATGCCTGAAGAGTGATATTAGATGTCAGATCGAGGTGTTAGACTGAGCTCATCACTTCAGTGCCGCTTTGTCGCCTTCGTGTCACTGGTCAGATTTAACTACGTATGCTCCAACTTCTGGAAGGTCATAACTCCTTCGCTCAACTCCGATTTGCGTTCTCGACTCATGAAAGCCCATTGAGTCAAGAATACATTGATATGCCTGAGGAGTATAGAAGATGTTTGACTGAGGTGATAGACCAAGTTACCGAGGTCAGCTCAGCTCGTCAGTTCAGGTCAGCTCGTCTAGGTTGATTATGCATGACCTCCAACTTCGGAAGGTCATATCTCCTTCGTCCTAACTCCGGACATTCGGTGTTCTTAGACTCTGTGGAGCCCATTGAGTCAAGAATACAGCCATACATAATATGATAAAAGTGAACCATATTAGGTCTAGAAATAGCGGAAAATAGTGCGCGTATGAACAAGAACTAATAACATAAGTAGATTTGATATGTAAATAACATAGAAGAAAAGAATAAAATAATAAGTTCAGAGAAAACGAGCAATTATGTGACCGTCTCTAAGACCGGATATTGAATGACAAGACATATATGATCGTTGCTTCGCACTTCGCTATAGTGCTACTGGCGCTTCATCACATGGGCAAAGCACGTACATAAGATTGCTGCTTTGGCACGTATACATGATCGCTGCTTCGCACTTCGCAAGCAGCACGCATTTCTATCACGCCAAGCAGCACGCACATAAGATTAGTGCTTTCGCACGCATACATGATCGCTTCGCACTCCCGCTAGTGTTTCGCACTTCTATTACGTAAGGCATCGCCTCTCGTTTCCGCACTGCATCAGATCGCATCAGATCTTTCATATATCACCGAGTCTCGCTCATTCCTTTCTCCCATTCCAAGCAAGCGAATATTTATACTTGTGTATCTGAATAAGAAAGGATAAAAAGGTATTAGTTCGACATGAAGGGTACCCCATGGTACTTTAAGAAGAAGTCTAGGTTCCGGCGACTCCTAATGAGATAGAACAGCTTTGATAAAACACAAGTAAAACGTGATGTGCTATATTTTACAGGTATATGTCATAAGATATGATAGTATAATAAAGTACATGATATAAGTTAATAAGATATAAGATGTTAACCTGAATGGGCAACTTATTACCTAACGATAAGATGAGTATGAATATAAGAAATGAAAGTAAATGCATGCATGATAAAACTATAGGAATATATGTGTTATAAGAGAAATATGACAGCCATAATACATTCACAAGATATGAGAACTAAAATAGACTTAAAGAAATGATGGCATAACGCATAACGGATTTAAACCTAAACTAAGGAACGGGTTTGTTCTTCTAAATCCTATTCTCATATTTAAAGTTTGAAATGTTTGTTTCACTCGACTTATTCCTCCTTTCAAGTTTTTGCATGTTTGTTCAAAAGCCATATTGAAATTGATTTAATTGATTTGAGAAAAAGTGATTGAGAAATGTTTGCAGGCAAAATTGCATGATTATTGAAAATAAATCGTTTTATGTTTATTATTGTATCATATTTTGCTATAAAGGATTTGAACGCCTTAATAGAATGTTAACCGCGTATTTCGTGACATGTGATAGGGATCGGTATACTAATAGGTCAAATAGCGCATCGCTAACTACATGTGTCACCGATCGCCAGCCCGCTGACCGTATCGAGTGTTCACTATT